>JAGPOW010003395.1:29904962-29934690 GCA_030014935.1 Caiman crocodilus
TATCAGAAAATAACGGTGGGTGGGTCCCAAATGGTCTCAAAAATTTCCTCCAATTGTGGCCCAACCCACCACGTTAATGTGCCTTAGTACATGCACATGTAAATGCATGCCTAAATCACCTTAATGCACATAAGGGGAAATGTGCATGAGGTTTAGGCATGCATAAAAGCATGTGAAGACATGCCCAGAGAATTGGCAAAGATGATCTGTGAGGTCTTTTTCAATACTATGATTCTACAATCCTTCCCAGGGTCAGTCATAAAATATTTTTAGGCATGCCAAAGACTAAATGAGACATGTTAGGACTAAAATGTATTTTGCTCTAAATCATAAATTGTATTCCATCACAATAGGATTAGAGCTATCATGATGACAGTGCCACAGTGTATGTGTTTGTATGTGTGTGTGTAACATCAGTAATCAACAAATACCTGTGCAGATTTCTTTAACATTTAAAACATACCCTTGATTCAAGCTGAAAGACTATTAGTTAGCATGTTATAAGTGTGTGATATAAGTATATCCTCATTTTTCTTAGGTCTTTTTTATCTGTTTTTTTTGTTTTAGTTTTAAATTCCCAGTACCAAAGGTAAGAATATAAGAAATCACCCTAAGTGTGAAGCTGAAAAATCTTTTGTTGTTGCTGGTACTTTCTTTGAGCTCCAATATCAAAGATGAAGGAATGTAGGACAGCTTTATCTCATTACCTGAGCAAGGTATCTTTCTGGTACTCATGGCCTAGTTAGAAAAGTAGTTTTTCCTCCTGTCCCAAAACAATTTGTTTCTAATTTTCTCTTACTAGATACTCCAGGGAATTATTTAAGGTGTTAGCCATGTTGCAACCACTGTACATCCCAGCTAGGAAACTCTGGCCCCAGCTAGGGGAGAGAGACCAGCCATTGTTCTCTGGAAGAGTACTTGAAAAAAAGGTAAGGTTGGAGCTGCTGAGTAATCAAGTGCAGGTTTCCCACATCAGATTTTCCATTTTACCAAAACCCAAAATGCCATGCAAGCAATGGAACAAAAGCCAAGCACAGAGACTTGAAACATGGGAAAAATGCCAATCAGTCACAGCCATCTGTAAAGTTTTGATCACATAAGACAGGAAACAAGCCATGCTGGGTTCAAGTCCTCTATCTAAAAGCATAATTTTCTTTCTTCACTGTCACAGGGGAAGAAGTCCTGGGGACATGCCAAAGCACCCCAAAGGAGCCATGGAGGCAGAGGCAAATGGCGGAGACCAAGAGGAAAGGAAAGGAAAATGGTGGTTACTCACCTTAGGATCGCTGGAGAACCCCGCACGTGGCTGGAACGAAGGCGTGGAATGCCTGCGGACGGCAGGTGACGTCAGCCTGAGGCACCGGCAGGAAAGTATAAAGGAAGAGGCCGCGGCCAGGACGCAGGGGAGCACGTGGCTGCCGGGCGGAGGCTGCGGCAGAAGCGGCTGGAGTTGCGGAGCACCGGATCCAGTGGGTGGAGCAGGCTCCGAGCGGGAGAGCGAGCCTGGGAGACATGGCTTGCCAAAGCCGGCTGCCGATGCCTGCTCCAGGCTAAAGAGCCAGCCCGGAAGGTGAAGGATGCCGAAGCCGACTGCCAGCACATGCCTTGAACAGGGGAGAGAGCCCAGCGGATGTGGAACGCCGGGATGAACGGCCGGCGTGCCCTACAGAGAAGAAGAGCCCAGAGAGAGACGGATGCCGGAGGATGACATGGCTTTAACTGGTGAGCCGGGGAAGAGCAGGGAGCAAGCCACGGATGCGCGGAGGGGCCCGCAGCCCCAACAAGTCCCAGAAAGAGGACTGCAGCCAGAGGCAGACCTAGGTGGGAGAGGGAAGCCCTGGGGCAACCTGGAGAGGGGACGTCCAGACCAGGTGGACCCAGAGAGAGGGCTCTATGGCAGGGAGAACCCAGAGAGGGTGTAGCTCCCGGGGGAGCAAGACAAGGAGTGGTGGGTAGCCAGCCCGGAGAGTGAGGGCTAGCAGGCAGAGTCGCGGGTAGCGACTTGATCGAGGGGCCAAGACCCCGGTAGGGGACTAGCGGTGTTTAAGTTTAGTAGAATTCTTTCGTTTGGTTGTGTTACCCCAGGTTAGAAGGGGTTGCAGCATGGGGGCAGATAGAGGGAGGAAAGCTCATCCGTCGGTGGCGGGCCAGGGAGAATAGCAACCAGAACGCCAAGAACCGCCAGGCAGGGTAAGGGCGAGGTGGAAGGGGTGGAGGAGCCTCGCAGAAAATCCCGACTGCAGGTAGCCAGAGGGGACAGCCGCCCAGAGGGAAGCCCCACCCACTGGAAGATCAAAGTCATGGCAGGAAAGAAGGGGCGGACCTCAGAGCGGAACGAGACCTGCCCCAAGTCTTCCTGCGACAGCCAGCCGGATATCTACGAAACCTCGGGGCAAAGAGGCCCGAGGTAAGATGTTCGACGCCCGGTGGCTACATTCACATTGTATTGCAGCTCAAATAATTGTCATTATAATACAGAAGATCCTAGTGAAGTATTATTTTTTCACAGAACAATGTAGTATAGATTTTTGCATATTAGTTATTATGTTTAAATGATAGCAGTATTGAATTGATCAACCTCTATGATTGTATGAACAACTAAAACTCCATTTTGTGTTTGTTCCCTCCTTGATATGAGTAGATGAACTTCGTGGGCCCTGTGTACGTGAGTGTCTGTGTGAGAGGGTGAATGGTAACTATCTGAATGAAAACAGAACATTTAATTGATTGTGTAAGCAACAAGGCACCAACATATAAGTTACCAGACAGTAAACTAACTAATGGATGGCTGAAGAACTTGTCTCTGATTGGGTGCAAAGAAGAAGGACTTTTGCATATCCTGCCATTCGAACTACACAATGCTTCAAGGCAAAGATCAAGATTAAAATACCAGTGGAGATACCAGCTTTACTGGAATGACCTCAAGTTGGGATAACCAGAAGAAACAACCTCTATTTCAAGACTGAGCATAGAAAAAACCCAATGCTGAACAAAGATTTGTAATCCCTATACAAGTGGGATGCAGACAAGCCAAGATGGGGAATCTACTCTCTGCAACCTCATGGAGCACAGGCATGCATGTCTGTTCTTCCCAGCTCCTATCACCCTGAGTAAACCTGGACCCAGCCATCCACTGCTAATATTGAGTAATGTCTGCTGGTAACTATAACATCTTACTGGAGTGGTTTTGTCTGTATGTCTGTTTGTACATGTGCTTGTGTAAGTCTGTTTGTATGACCAGTGTGTCCAAGCTTATGTATCTGCTTCATGTAACCAATAAACATATCATTTTGCCTTATCCCTTTTTAAGGTCTTGCTCTTAATTTGAGCTATTGGCAATTTTAAGTTACAACAATATCACTATGAGCAGAAGGTATCTAGAACCAGTTCTGCAATTTACTCATTTTGTGAAAGCTTTATTGTTTTGGCAATAGGAAGTTTTCAGGTACACTTTGGAAAGAGTTCAGGAGACAGACTGTATACAATAAAACTCATTAAAATACCATGTACAAGTTAACACTATACAGTTAGCACAGTTATCTCATTTCCTATGTACAGAAGAAAACAGTGATATCTCCAATACCACACAGTGCAGTAATTTTTCATCAAAAAAAATATACCTTAATAATACCCACTGTATACAACTTTTCAAAAAAGTGCTGAAGGAATTAAGAAAGATTAGGGTTCTTATAGCCAAGTACTGTATTGCATTTTGGCAAAGTCACATTATGAACTGAATTCATAGCTGATAAGCAATATCAGTGAAAATCCTGGCTTATATTCTAAAATAGATTTCTGCATTAGAAGTTAACTAGTGCCTGGGTATGTAATCAAGCTGGAAATTCACTGGTATCTGGTCATATGAATTACTAAAGTTATATGATCTACAAACAAAACTTAAATGTTTTCTATTTTCAAGCTACTAAAGATTCAATGCACAGTGATCAGCAAAAGACACAGGTAGGTCACATGCTGTAGCAGTAAATGGATTAACAGAGGTTACATGATTTGGTTTCACTGCTTCTCCATAGGAACCATTATGGATGCTCAGTTACGGGGGCATCCTATCAGTTATGTTTGCATTTAAAGAACTATAATTATTTAAAATCATCATACATAAAATTATTAGAACTTCTACTTTAGATTAGTTGTACAGTATGTTTCATAGACAGCCACAAAGTACTCTTCCTTGTGTGACCCTCTGCTTTAGCCAGAAAATAAAACATTATTAAGCAAGAAAGGAAAACATTATCAGAATAACAGCATGAATAATGTAATGCAATATTAATATAACTATTGCACTAGAAGCAAATAGCATATTCTGGAATTATGCAGTGCTTACATATTGCCATTTACTGAATAAGGATAATTCATTAGACTAGAAATATTAATCTAGTACAATTCATTAATGGCTTGCTTTGCCCTTGTTGCATGTATTAAACCATTTCCCTATACATTTTTTTCTCCATGATTTATTGTTACGGGATTTATTACTGTTTGCCTGGTGGTTTTCATTGTTGACTTATTTCTTTCCTTTATTTTTGATAAATATGTGGGGCTAAAACTGGCTCTCTCAAGTCATACATGTATTACTGAAATTAGGATTTGGTTTACCATAGTGCCGAAATTATGTTTACTGGAATTGACTTTATTTTAGTAGAGGACTGTTTTGGTTTGTTTGTTTTAGATACCTTTGATACCTACACCATATTTGGGACCTATTTTTCCATTTCCTTTAAATTTCCATAGTACTTTACCTCTCTGCAAATTAGATTTTCATTCTAATTTAGCAGAATTGTATCCTTAACTTACATAAATATAAATTAAAACTATTCAACTTCCATTATAGGGAAGGAAATGTTGCAATGGAACTGTGTGTGTATGTGTGTCTGTAAAGATAGATATATAGATAGATATACACAATATAACCTCACAAATCTGGCATCCTTTGGACCTAATACCTGCCAGAAGTTTAGAAATTCCAGATTTTGGAAACAACATATGGCCACTGCTTCAGGAGCAGCCTCTGCTACCCCCCTGCCCCTGCTCCACAACTGCCCACCACTAACTCCCTCACCCTCGAACATGGAGGGGGAAGCTTATATGCAATCCAGCAGCCCACACCACCACTCTGCATGTGGCCACTGCTCCAGGACCAGCCACCACAACTCCCTGCTGTATCGTATTTTTAAAAAGTGCTGGATTTTTGAGAATTCCATAATTTTGAAAGCTGGCTTTATGAGTCTATATGTGTGTCTGTTTGTGTGTGTGTGTACACACACACACCACACTATCCTTATAAAGACAGTTTTCAAAATTATGGAATTCTCGTGTGTGTATAGGATGCTGAAGAATGTATAGTATTGATTATAGATTCTCTAGGCCCAATAAAGTTTGTTTTGCATTTCAAATACTTTTTATTGCACAGTTTTCATAACAGCCTTTAACAAGGTGCAAGACAATGTCAAATAAGGATAGTTACAAATACAAATGTTGTACGAAAGATAAATAGGGATACAACAAGGCCCCATGTTGACACTGGAACTAAATTACTTGTTTTTCATGAATTTTTGATGGCTTAAGATAGCTGACCTAACAAATTCAAACAGTTTCGTTTCTCACAAACCTCATTTAATACAGTTATCGTTCCCCAAGAGAATATAAGAAATGGGATAGAGAAGCTTAAATATACTGTATAAGAAAAAAGCCCATTAACACACTAAACAAAATACAAAGGGTGTTTGATCCCTATTATCCATAGCAACGCAGTATTCTCTAGTTTATCAAAGAAATTTAAAGTTAGTCAATGTGAGAAGCACAGATGAAGGAAAGTTAATTTGAAATCTACCTTTTTGCAATTTATGCTTTAAATTAAAAATTCAAATTTCACTTGTGAAGAAATGTACTGCTCATAGATATATTTGTACTAGCTCGATCCCACCATAATTTCACCATAAACTGCTCTACCAGCATCCCTTAATTTTGATTTGCAACATTCTAGTTCACTCTTAATTATACAAGATTTTGCCAAAGGTTACAGTACGTATGTGGTTTAAACTAATGAGAACAAAAATAAGACCAAATTACTTTCCCTTTTCTGACACAAGTATGTGTAGTCCTACCCAACTGGCTTAATTAGGGAAAAATGCAAAACACAACTCTCCGCAAAGCCTTTTCACCCTAACAAGATTCAAACATTGACACTCCATCTATCCAATCAGTCCTCCCAATAGACAAAAGAAATAATAAAAAGTTTCCATATTAGGTCTGTTTTACATCACTAAAATGAATGTATATAGCACTGGGACTCATGTGCTTAAGAAATATTCTGCCTTAAGGCCAAAACATGGGGCAAAACCCCAATGTAACAACATTTTTAAAATGCCAAGTGAGCTTTTCTCCATCAGGTTTTTAAAAAAATATCTCCAGGGTCAGATAGGAATCACATTGAATAATTGTCCTCAAGTAGAAGATCTGCAGGTATGACATGACATAGCAAGGCAGGGAGGTCACTACAAATAAAAAATTTCAACAACTTGATTTTATATACAAGCAATTAATCATGTGAATGGTGTTTGGTATTTATGGTACATCAATTATACTGTTTTTATATATTCATTTGTAAAATGAAATTATTTTCTTTAGCCTGCAAAAAGAAAGAAAATGTGTTTTACTATGCTAGATTAAAAACAAACTTTTCTTCACAACACAAACTCAAAACTTTTTTCACACTGATATTGCTAGAGGAGGCTGAAGAACTAAAGAGACGGCATCACTAGTTTCATCAACACAGCAGTATTTCTGGTTCTCTCACTCTGAATTCTATAGGTGAAGAGATAACTTACTATCTCTCAGCCCCAGCCATCTTCCTGGTGACAATATTTTACAATAAAGTGCACTGCATAAAAGTTAAAACAAATTGGGTCAGGACAAAGATATTTTTCTGTTACCTAGAATATATCTGCTTTATTAAAGAACTGCCTACCCATCACAACACTACAGTTAGGAATCTGTCAGTCTATTTTTTATGAATGCTGATTTTCATTTTTTTTTTACAATTCACACTTCAAATTCCATTTACTTAAAATCTCCCATACAAACAGCCAATTTAGATGTAAATATATTCTAACAAGAACAATTCTTAAAATGTCTAAAGTAGAAAAGTAAAAATAAGTGGCAAATTCCAGCTAACAGAAGTAACCAGGGTGAAATCTTGACCTGTTGAAGTCAGTGACAAAACTCCCGTTGATATCAAAGGAATTAACATCTCAAGAAAGAACAATGAGCAAGCTCCTACAAAAATTAGTTTATAAGCTAACCAATTACTGACTCCTTTTCCAATCCCAATGCTATTCTATATGTGACAAAGAAGTTCAAGATACATTGTAAAACATTTTTACAAATTTTGCCCAGAACTGTTCAGTAAATTTTATTTTTTTATTTCATTAATTTTACTAGTAATTTATAATTTTTCACAATTGTATCCAACTTTTTCCCCAGAAAGAGGAAGGAGAAAATACAGGTTTTTCCCTATAATAAAGAAGAATGCACCATACTTGTTTCTTTCATTCTTACTCTTTCATTTTAAAAAACAACACTTGGAGCCAAAAGTCCTTCTGTTAAAGACATTCAAGAATTACTTGTTTTTATGATATATTTTTCTTCCTTCTTTTGACCATGTTGCTAGTATAGAGGGTTGCCACCCCCAGATGTGTAATTAATATTGGTTCTCTGGGCAGCAGAAGCATACCCTGGCAAGGAATGCTGGAATAGAGGTAGAGGGCTCCAGGCTTTGGCAACCACAGACTCCACTGCTGTGGAGCAGGATCAAATGTCCAAGCCCCAGCAGCCAGATGCATGAGGGCTTCACGGTGCTAACAAAAGTCATGCCGAATGCCAAATTTGGTAGCAGAATTAACCTCCTGACTATAAGCTCCTTCTCCTACCACTCCAGAGAATCTCCTTGCCTGCTGGTTCCTGACCATTTCTGTCTGCTCCACACTGGCAAAACACCACATCCCACTTCTGTCCTGGCACCCCCTGACCCTGTTCTGCTGCCCTTGCTTAGTCAGCACCTCAAGTCTATGTCCATCTTGCCCACTATTAGTTACACTACTAGTCATCACCTAGCATATGTAGGTCAACGTAAGAATGAGACACCATATTTGGCAGTTTTATATATACAGAAAGTGATTGATATTTTTGCCATAGCTTCATATTTAAAATAATGTTAAGCAATACCTGTTTTCAAGGGCAAAGTCAAATGGGAAGTATACTTCAAACCTGGACTGCTAAGTAAAGCCACTCTAGGAAGTATGAGAATGGGTGAGGGTAGGAAAGCTGACATGGGAAGAAAAAAAAGAAGTTAGTTGGACACAGACCTAGTGAGGACAAAAAGAGAAGGCTGGGTCCTTCAACACTATGTGGTTAACCTTTCTCTATTGAGTAAAAAGTAGACAGTCAGAGAAACAAAAAGAGCAAATGAAAATATGGAGAAATGCTATGTATGATAGATGAAATCTTTATAGACTCATATGAGAAGTATGAGGAACAAGTAGGAAGAATCTGAGGTCCTAGTACAATCACAATATTTTGATGTAATAGGAATTATGGACACCTGGTGGGTAGTTCATATGACTGGAGTGTGGTCAGAGATGAGTATAGCTTGTTCAGGAAGGATATTCAAAGGGAAAAAAGGAGGTGTTTCTCTCTATCTATAAAGGTAATGTAGATATATTTTGAGGTGCAGTATGAAGTGGAAGGTCTGTTGGAAGCCTCAGGATAAAGGTCAGAAAGGAGAGCAGCAGGAGGGATGTCACGGTGAGCATCTGCTACAGGCCACCAAACCAGAAAGATGAAATGAATGAAGCTTTATTTAAAAAGCTGGAAGAATGAACATCTCAGGAACCTGTTTCTCAGAGGGGACTTTAATTATCAAAACATCTGGACTTGCAGACACTCTGGAGGAAAAGGATTAGATCCAGAATGACCTGGACAGAGTAGAAAAGTGGTCTACAGTCAACCAAATGAAACTCAACAAGGACAAGTGAAAAGTCCTGCACTTGGAATGGAATAATTGCATGCACAAATATAGTCTAGGGTATGAATGGTTAGGCAAGGGCCTGGCAGTTACAGTGGAAAATAAGATGAATATGATCCAACGGCGTACTCTGTTTGCAAAAAATAGCTAACAGCATACTGGTTTGTATTAAGAGAAATGTCACACACAAAGCAAGGGAAGTGATTTTTCTACTCTGTTCAGCACTGGGGAGGCCTCACGTGGAGCACAGTGTCCAGGTTTGAGCCTCATAATTCAAGAAGGATGTGAATAGATTGGAAAGAGTCCAATGTAAAGTAACAGAAATGATTAGAGGTATAGGAAGTGAGACTTATGAGGGAAGGCTGAAAGAACTAGGGTTATTTATTTTTGAGAAAATGAGACTGAGGAAGGGATCTGATAACAGTCTTCAGACACCTGAAGTGTCTGGGACATGACTAGGAACAATGGCCTCAAGCCTGAACAGAGGAAATTTAGGCTGGAGATTAGGAGGAACTTCTGGTTATTTGGGTGGAAATATTGGAGCAGGCTATCCAGAGAAGCTATGGAATCTCAATCCTGGGAGATTTTCAAGACCAGGTTGGACAACCATTTGGATGTGATGGTATAATCAGGGATGATCCTGCCTTAACAAGGGCACTAGACTAGCTGGTTTTGTGAGTTCCCTTCCAGCCCTACTTTCCTATGATCCTGTGGTGTAGAGGTTCCATGATTATTCATTTTATGGGAGATGTGGAATGTAGACCCTTGTGGAAGTCTCTGTAAAACAGTGAAAGAATAGCAGCTGAGTAAAAGACATTTGTGTTACGCACTGATAAATAACCATCTACTTAAACAGAAAAACTACATAATGCTTGCATTAGCAGGAAAAAGAAAGGCTTTGCACTTTAAAAAGATAAGTTTCTCACTAGTTCATCATTAGCCCTACTCCTGTTGCTAAAAGTATTTATGCTTTGTGGGCAGAACATAATACTGGGTCAAAGCAACCAGCTTACTCACATCAGCCAGAAGTACCAAACTGAAACCAAGGTTCCAAAATGTTACACAAAAATTAAGATTTTGGAAAATATTGTAACAGGGAACAGTTGGCCCTTTTACTTGAGAAAAACTGCAGAGGTAAATTTACCCTGACAGCATCAAGATGACCAGAAATGCTGATGTCATCAACCAGTGCTGGGAATATTCACCACGCACGAGACACAGTGAAACATTGTTAATTTAAAACAGGAAATGACACAGATAAAAAGGAAATTATGAAAGAATAGTGTGACAGCTGTAGGTGTTGTAGGGCTTGCTGCCACATCCCTGAGCTTGGTTTCCAACAGGCAGTGACAGGGACCTCAGCATCGGATCAACTGTTCTGCCAGGAAGCTGGGCTTACATTTCTCTCCTGCCACGACTTTGATCATGTTGCTAGGAGGCAATGCGCATGGTGATCCTGCCAGGTCTCAATCCCTGTTTTGTTCTGTGGGGCTACAAACTTCCCCTTCACCCCCACAGCCTCTCCAGATGGCTCTCGTAGTTCTCTGCAACCAGATCTTAATGCTGCCTGTTGGCCTACTGTTCTGCCATCAGCCACAAGGGTGATCATCGGCTTTAGTTAGGTGCACACCCTTCCAGGGGCTAGCCTTAGCCTGTACTCAAATATCCACAAAAAAAAAAAGAAGAAGAAGAGCAAAACCCGACTGCTCTCAGTCTCTTTGTCAGACTCAGTCCATGTCCCCTTCACCTGGGATCAGGCTCTCATGTCCAAATCACAACACAAAAAAAATCAATTAATCCAGTCACTGCTCTACACAAGCCTGCCCCATCGTATCTGTGAGCATTCACAGTCCCAACAGGATCTCCCCAACATGCAGTGAGGCTCTAACCTGAAAATAGCAGTTCTTCTGGCCTCTGCCCCAGATCCTTAGCTGTCACCACACTCCAGGGATTATTGTGGCAAAGTGGAGGTCTCCCTGACCAGCCACAGTGCTGGTTTTCCCACCTGCCTCTGGGCACACTGCCCACCTGTCTCTCCTGCCACACCCTGTTGATATCTAATTAGGATGTTAATTAGGCAGGAGGCTGCCCATTCTTGCCCCAACGCCAGGGGGTGCTATCTGCGGTTCCGTTCCTCCCCTACACTGCAGTCCAAGCCTCGCAGATGGCATCCACTGTTCTTAACATCACTGGCCTCACACTGGGACCCAGAATCTTCCATTCTAGACCCCCAACTAGATCCCTTCAATCAGGCAGCATAATCCGCACTCATTCTGGACTGCCTAGCTCCCTGAACTGTTTCCCCTCTTGAGCATGGTCCCTCCAGGATCTTCAGCCACACCGGCCCTGGCTTCACCTCCAAGGCCAGTTGGAAACCCCAGGCCCTTAGCTCTGGGCATCCCTCATGGTGGGCCCCTAGTCCTTTTAACCCTTCCAGTCCTGGACCCAGCATTGACCAGCCAAAGGTTTTCAAGTTAGGTCTATGAGCCTCTAGCCCCCTCTCTAACTTGGGTCCACCTTCTTGACCCTTCTATGGGATAATCCACCTAGTTGTGGGAGCTGGGGTTATTAAAGTGCCCCAGTCCATCTTTCACCAGGGTGGTAACTGGCCTGGTATTTCCAGGCCAGTTCCTGGGGACTCCCACAGCACTGCGAGCTTCACACTGCTCTAATCTAAGATTAGGTAAATTCCTCTATATATGTTTATATTGAGGGGGGGTAGAATATTCCACCAATTTTCATGGCTTGTCCCTTTTAGTCTAACTCTTGTTTTTAGCCTTCTAAATGACTTCAAGGTCACATGTTCATAGCTAGTGATTCTGCTTTAAGTCTCTTTCGATGGTAGTCACTAGGTGCATCTACACATGCATTTACTCCAGCCTAGATTTACACTAATATAAAATAAGACTGAGTAAGGGTTTTCAGGCAGGTGCCTACAATGCAGGGATTAGGAAGCAGATTTGCACCCAGTTCTCTGCAACCCTGAAATGGGCCCCTGACACCACCAGAGGGACCTTGAGGCTCCCCCTAGGTGCTAGCCCAGGGGCTGGCAGGGAGCATTGAGCCAGGAGATACCTGTCTCCTGGCCCTGGGAGGCTGCCTGCTGCTGGGCAGGTACAATGTCCTCCTGCCCCAGCAGCAGGGAGCTCTTGGCCCTGGCTCTCTGATCAGAGGCACAGGGCTTGGAAAGAGCTGCAGGGGAAGGGCAGGTCCCAGTCCCCTGCCTCACTCCACCAGTAGGGCAACTAGCAGCTACCTCACTGGGGTCGGGGGCTGGGACCTGCCCCACACCTGCAGCTCTTTCCAAGCCTTGTGCAATAGGGGCACAGGACTTGGACCTGCCCCTGAGCAGGAAAGTTTCCAGCCAGCCCTAGGCTGCACAGAGAAGTCTGTATGTGCAGCCCAGAGGTGGCTGTGGACTACCTGAAACAAAACTGTCTCCAACTGCCTCCAGGCTGCATGTGGTTCCCTGTATAGCTTGGAGCTGTCTGGGAACTGTCCCCATGCAGGGAGCTCCCAGTCCCTGTTTTGTGGTTGCAATTGTGATCACAGAGTGGGGGCTGGAAACAAACTCCCAACCTTTTCCCAGGCCCTGCTCCATGATTGCAGAGTGGGGGCTGGGAACACACTCTCAGTCCCCACTCCACAACTGTGATCAGGGAGCAGGAGTTGGAAGATCCCTACTGCCATGGCTGGGGGACATCGTCTCCACCTGGCCATGTAGGGCAGGGGCTGGGGAGCTTGTTCCCTACCCAGCTCTATAAACTGAGAGATAAGGATATCCCAGTACCAACCCCACAGGTGCCAATTGAGATTTGGGAGCAAAGGTATAGGAGCTTCCTGCTGCCAGGGCAGGGGGATGTAATCCCAGCCCAGGATCCTGTGGCAGAGTCTGCCCTGGCAGCAGGAAGCTCCCAAGGACAAAGAGCTATCTCCCACCTTATGGTGGACAGCTTATTGGGACCAGATTTTGCTCCTGGTCAGGCATCTACATGAGTACTATGATGTCGTTACTAATCCTGAGACATTTTTCTACTTCCATCTGCAGGTAGCAAATTTACTTGGGATTAGGGCAGTTTACTGCAAAGTAAGCATGTGCATATGTAGACGCACATGCTTACTTCACAGTAAACTATGCTATTGTAAAGTTAAGCTTTCATGTAGACACACCCACTGACAGCTTAAGCAGACTAACACACCAGGTTTCATTGTTCTTCAAATTCTTATTGACATACTGTATTTTTCCCCATAGTTCCTAGGAAAGATTGATTGCTGCAGAAAAACTGCAGGAGTTTCCAATGAATGTAAAGCTGTCAAAATAATCTGATCAATTTCAATATATCAAAAGCACCTTTCCAAAAGTGACAGATGGAATTTCACTGGCAAACATTAAATATTCCTTCTTAGAAATCATTCAGTGAAATACAGTTCTTCTTAGTTTGTCATAAAACTCACTGGGTTGGGGGGTTTTTTTATCCACACTGAATGAGATATTATTACATGTCAATAATAATTAGATTAGGAAATGAATAATCTAATAAATAATAACTTTAGATAATGTCCCATTAAATTATGTGTTCAGATGATCTTTGTAAATATAGAAAGGCAAACACCAGCACACTTCCACTAACCTCTGACATACTTGACCTGGGAAGCAGAAACAATTGACTGATAATCAGCTGAGGGGTCATACCTTTTGGTGCTTAATTTGTCCTCAAATGAAGTAAGGCATGGGAGGATTTAGAGACTTAATATAAGTACTATTATGTTCAGTTAACCCTTTCTGCTGCAACATGAGGAAGTTCTGTCAGCTAGGCAACTCACCCTTCCATTTCCATTACTGGGCTCCTCAAAGGCTGCATTAGGAGGGCAATTATGTGACCCTCCTGTTGTGCGTCCACATATGCAAGCATGTGCATTTGCAGCAGCTAAAATAGAAGTGGTGCAAATTATTGACATACTGTATTTTTCCCCATAGTTCATAGTATTGATTGCTGTAGAAAAACTGCAGGAGTTTCCAATAAATGTAAAGCTGTCAAAAAATCTGAGCAGGGGGCTTTTGCCTCAGTGCCTGTGCACAGACATGCACTTTGGTGTGGGGCAAATTGTGCCACTTGGGGCAAAATAACCCGGCCTGACTCCTCCTGGATCTGCAGCCCAGGGGGAGCTAGAGCCCAGGGCCAAAACCTGTGCTGTTCCCAGCAGTATAAAAAGCTGCCTTGTCCTCTCCCCAGCAGTACAAAAGCTGCCCTGTCAATTAGCTACTTGCTCTCAGGAGCTTCTGGGGCCTGGCCAGTTGGTACCTGGGGACACGACCCCTTGCTTCATAGTTTCATAGTTGGTAGGGTTGGAAGGGACCTGAGCAGATCGTCAAGTCTGACCCCCTGCCATGGCAGGAAAGAGTACTGGGGTCAAATGACCCCGGCCAAGTGTTTATCTAGCCTCCTTTTAAAGATCCCCCAGGGTAGGAGCCAGCACCACTTCTCTTGGAAGTTGGTTCCAGATCCTAGCCATCCTGACAGTGAAGTAGCACCTCCTGATGTTCAGCCTGAATCTACCCTCTGCTATCTTGTGACCATTATTTCTTGTCACTCCTGGGAGTGCTCGGGGGAACAGGGACTCCCCCAATGCCTGCTGGTCCCCCCAACTAGTTTGTAACAGGCCACTAGGTACCCCCACAGCCTTCTCTTGTGGAGACTGAACAGGTTCAGGTCCCTTAGCCTTTCCTCGTAGAGCCTGCCCTGCTGCCCCCGATCATGCGAGTGACCCTCCTCTGGACCCTCTCTTTGCTGTTCACATCCCTCCTGAAGTGTGGCACCCAGAACTGGATGTAGCACTCTGACTGCAGCCTAACCAGTGTCGCATAGAGGTGGAGAATCACCTTCTTGCACCTGTCTGAGATGCATCTGTGAATGCATGACAAGGTGTGGTTGTATGGTTGGCCTTCCTGACTGCATCCCCACACTATCGGCCCATGTTCATATTGGCCTCAGTAATGACCCCAAGATCCTTCTCTGCCTCTGCACTGATGGGAAGGGAGTTCCCCAGTATGTAGGTCTGCTGCTGGCTCTTCATCCCCAGGTGCAGCACCTTGCACTTGTCAGTGTTGAAACCCATCCTGTTCTCATCTGCCCACCCCTGTAATCTGTCTAGGTTTGATTGCAGCCTATATCTCCCTTCTAGCATGCCTACTTCTCCCCACATCTTAATGTTATCTGCAAATTTGAACAGGGTGCATTTTACCCCTTTGTCCAAGTCACTAATGGAAATGCTGAACAGTGCAGGTCTGAGAACCAAGCTCTGCAGAACCCCACTGCCTACATCCCTCCAAGTCAAATAAGACTCATCCACCACCACTCTCTGGGTGTGGCCCTCCAGCCAGTTAGTGACCCATCTGACTGTGTAGGTATTGACACCACAGTCTCCTAAGTTTTTTAATGAGAATGGGGTGAGAGACCATGTTGAAGGACTTCCTTAAGTCCAGAAAGACTATATCCACCGTGACACCTGCATCCAGGGATTTGGTGACCTGGTCATAGAAGGCCACCAGGTTGGTCTGACAGGACCCGCCTCTAATGAAACCATGTTGTTTGCCCCTAAGTATAGTCTCCCCTGCTGGCCACTCATGGATATGCGGCAGGTGGACTACTGAAGCAGCCCTGAGAGTTCTCTGCACCCTCTACCCACTGCAGCAGTCTGGCAGTGGGGGCTGCTGCCTGGCTGTGACCTGCTGCACACCTGCCATACCCAGATGGGGACTGCACAGCCAGTAGAGTCAACTGCCCCTCTGGGCCAGCTGCCAGTGGGCTGTGACTGCAGGGTTGGCCTTTGTGCGGTACTACTGCCATGTGTGCCCCTGCCTGGCCATCTGGGCAGCTTTCGCCCAGAAGATGTTTCCAGTGTGGTGACCTGCTTTGAACTGTTGAAGCATGTCCTCCTGGCCTCAGTTGGCCAGGCAGTCAGCCACTTCCACCTGGGTCCAAGGTGCCAGCCCTGAGCTGGCAGAGTCCTGCCACTGGCCTGCCTAGCAGGAATTCTGTTGTTCCCTATCTGAAAACTGAAAAATCCCTGATAAAAAAAATCCTAAAGTCACTCTGTTAAATACCCCTAAATCCACATTCCTCCACAATTAAAACAAAAGACCACTATTTAGAGAGAGGCCAAAACCAAGACAGTGATCAGTTGGGCAATGTTTTATTGATATATCTACAGTGTTAAAGCAATTTGGAAGCCTACCACTGTCTCTGTCATCATAATAAAGTGAATTCTAAATACATCTATATGTTTTGCTGCCTCCAACAGGGTCTACAGCCCTCTCTCAGGGGCTACAGCCCCCCTAAGAGGAGCTATAGCCCCTCCAATAGGAGCTACAGTACCACCAACAGGGGTTCCATCCCCCACAGGGGCCACAGCCCCCCATAGGGGCCAAATCCCCCCAAAGACAGCAAATGGCCCTCACAAGGGCTACCTCCTCAGCAGAGCCCACATATCCCACACCTGCTTGCTCCCCGAGCCCTCTCAGATTGCTGCCCTGCCTGGCCCCATACCCCATCAGCTCCTGCAGCCTCCCACATGGGGGAACATTTTCTCATTCCTGCACATGCCTCTTGCAGCATCTCAAAGGGGTCTGAGATGCTGCAAGAGGCACGTGCGGGCTCATCTAGACATGCCCCTGGTGGCCACCTCTCACCATCTATATGTTGCCTCATCTGTGCTTCAGCCAAGCCTGTCCATTTTCTTCTATATATTGGATTAGCTCTGGAACATGCAGATAGTCCTGTCCTCCTGCCTGCTCAACAAAATATATATCTATATCTATATATATATATATATGTGTGTGTGTATATATATACACACACACACACACACACATATATATATATATAGATATATAAATATCTATATATATATATATGTCACAGCAGATTAAGTAAAATTAACTTAGTTTAGAAGCCTTCTTAAAATGTGCAAGGATGCAAGCTACCATGTTTAAAACTGCCAGCTGGTGCTGAAAAAAAAAAGGCTAAGCTCCTTCAAATACGCTTGCTCATAATTTAATGAGCACTGACAGGTTCGGGGCTGTTTCTGAGCTAGCTTGGCTGAACTAAATGATCAAAACACATCCTTTTTCCATTCAAATTAAGGCCACTCTGGTAAGTAGCCATGGGAGTGAGTGCAGGATTAGATTCTGCCAGTTTACAATGCCATGTTTTTGTTTAGAAGCTTAGGCATCAGCAGTGAAGACCATTACAATTTCTATGTTGATTTTATTATATTATATAGTACCAGTCCTCCAAAGGAACAACAGGGTTCACTCTTTAAACTTTCAAGGGGCAATACCCTCCAATAAGTTTAACCATAGATCTGTCCTACAAACAGAAAAACTTTAAAAATTCATGAAATGGAGAAATCAGAAAATGGGTCAGTGTCAGTGATGTATTAATTTTTCAACACAAGAATGTAATTCTCTTGCACATCCTTTTCAGGACCCTTTGAAGTAAACAGTAGTAAAACTGTAACAAGCTTGAGTTTGGAATTTGTGGATTATAGTTTTTAATGCTGCTGCTCTAAAGTACAAGGGAAATTAATGAGTCCTTTAAAACTACACAATTTTATGTTTTGCTTTGAACCTATGGTTACACTGAACAGTTAGATTTATGCTAAACTGGTATAAACAAGAAAGAGAAAGTAAGCAGTTATGTTTCAGCAGTTCAAAGGAATACCATGGGGAGCCTGCCTCAAACCACAAAATCTATCTTCCTTTACCATTGTCTTGAAACAGACATTGGGATGTGAGACGGTCAGATTTTTAAAGTTTTTACAGTATTTTTTATTTTCTGAAATCCTTCCAAAATCAAGACTGTACAAATGTGTGGAAAACATATATAACATTCATTTTACAACAATTTCTTGGCAACGTGACCTTCAAAAATGTCATTTCTATTATAACAGTTAAAAAGAACTTTTCTATTCCTAAAAGCAAGCATTTTACCTTTAACAAATTTGTCCTTCTAAATCACTTTGGGAAGGAACTTATTTCTATCCCCTCACTTGCAATTAAAAATAAAGGAAAAGCTCACTCAGCAGATGCAATTTAAATAACCTAACATTATAATCTAACAATTTTGTTCTCACTATACCACCCATGAAATCTAGGTCTGATATCATCTGGAGTTGAGCAAAAACTCTTACTTTTCAAATGTGATATTCCTCGTGATGGCATTAAATGTGTTTAGAATTCCTGATGTAAATGTAATACAGAATTTGTAACATCAGAATTTAGGACTGTTTATGTTTCAAATAAAGAAAGGATTGAGGGATATTTATTAATGGAAGATGTAGAGAATTAAATATAATTTATGTTTTTAAAAGAAGCCATTAGCTATGATTGTGCAACAGAAATCCTCTCGTTAGGAACTGTTTGTACTGCTTGCTCGACCAGGGAACAGCTTGCTGACTTTGTTTTCAGGGAGCCCACTATGCTCTTGCTGCTGCTATCATGCAATATTTGCTCCACTAGGGAACAGTGTTATTCAGGCTAAACAGCACAACAGCAACTTCAAGCACAAAGAGAAATAAAGCAAAACACTTATCCAAACCCCATTCAGGATAATCACAGGTCTGCCACACTAAGTAATCAAACCCCAATAACAAGCTGACTACACTTTACTGACCTCTGGCCAGAGCACAGATAAATAGGCTGGATTACCATGTATCTGTCCTTTTAAGTCCAATTTACGCAATTTCAAAGAAAATAAAGGTACCTTTAGAGTTCTTATCTTTGGGGATATTTTATCAACCAGCCACTGCCAGTTCAGTTTGCTGTAGGAGAAGCAGAAACTAGTCTTGTTGGTATAAGTGCCTCAGAAATAGCAATTTCAGAGTCTGAATGGGGAAATGATACTGGCACACTTCTGGAGTCTTGGTCACCTCTATCAGGCAGTGGCTTCATGATGGTGCATCTGCTAGAAAAAGTTTCATTTGGGGATACCATGGATTATATAGGCAGACCTGATTATATAAGCCTTGACTTGTAGCCAGGGCAAAAGGATATTGAGATGGGTAGAAGATGACTGCCAGTGGCTTCTAGCTAGGTTTCATGAGTACAGTAAGCCTATAATAAATTCATGAATGTATTCACATGCCAAAATTGAGCTTCTTCTTCTCTCTGTGCATATTTTATCCTCAGGTCAGACAGTGGTTGTTGTGCGTATGTTGTAGGTGGCATCTCACCACTGTCCTATATCTGACACAGAACACCTCTCAACCAATAAGTGGATGTATCTGCCAATATAGTATTTGACACTCACATTTGCTCACATTCAGGACTAGTCCAGCTTCTTGAGTATACACAATACTTAGCAAAGTTGTTGAGTGTGACTCATGAAGGTAGGATCATGGACTAGGATGTCATCAAGACAGTAGACCAGCTTTGATAGGTCCTTTAACATGTGGCTTGTCCTCTTTAGAAAGATTCTTAGATACAGAGGATATGTTCAATGGTAAGCACTTGACTCTGTACCTCCCAACAGGAGTAATAAATGTAGTAAAATAAGACAATTTCTGAGAGAGGCCTTGTAACAAAGACCCTCTATGCACATCAGTCAAAAGGCTCACCAACTGGCTTATTAACTCCCTTGTGGACTAGGTTTCAGTGATAGCTCTTAATCTTTAACTTCACAAAGAGCAGTGGAACTTGATGATGAGGTTCTATAAGCAAAAAGTATTGAACACTGAGCATCTTTCTTGAGCTGTATTATGTAAGGTTGTTTCAGATTTCCCAAACAGACATATGAAGTCTTGGACCGGCTTTTCTTTCCCAGATTGACATTCAACTTTGTTTAGCCTTTGTACTAGACCTAGTTCTTTACTTGCCTTATAGTTCAGCATAAGTCATTTGAAGTCATATATATAATATACACATAAAATAGCTGTCATCCCATGACAACTCCATGTTATACTGCAGCAGATCACTCAGCATTCTTGTGGCTTGCTAGGACCTCAAAATTATCACATTTAACACAAAACTATCATGTATTGCAAAATGCAAGAATATGTAAATGTAAATCAAGTTTTTGTCCTTTACATGTAACATATTACCACAATAAAATATTTAGCTTTTTTACCCATTTTCCCCCATTAGAATTTTAATATATCAGTAGAACTCCACTTCAGAATCAGTGTCTCTGTTGCTATTCACTTTCCTTCAGAAATGCTTTCCTGTGTGTAGCAGATCTCCAAATGAGTTTATGCATGCGTGGGATAACAAAGACCACTTAAGATGTTCTGAAGATAGAAAATTAGTCACCATGAAAAGCTTATTTCAAATGTATGGCTTATTTGCATCTTCCTATACATATTGGCCATTTTTCCGGTATTTATTATTCATGGACAAATATATCATACAGATGTGATACGTATTATAACACTATCCTGAATATGCTTCTGCACTTGCTATCAGCACCTTATGAAAGTTGTACTTGGAAGGGTTAATATCCCTATATTCTTTCTGATAAGCAAGCAGCTCTGGCTGAGTTGTGGATCAGTCCTTGAGCATCTTCCCATACCTCATGTAGTCATTTGCAACTGTACAAAGGAAGTATAAAATGCTACCATGCTTAACTAATTTCCTTTACATCTATATTGAACGAATGGAAATGTTATATAAGGTAGGAGTCACCAAAGAACCCATGTGAGATTTGGTTTTAACAAAAAATAGTCAATGACGTGCTGCTATTAGAAATATAAAATCCCTTCCATGCCTTTGCTTTTTCTGTTACTGTATACAATTCATCTCTTGTTTAGCTCTGTAATCCTTTAGAATTCCTCACCTACATGTGCATTTAACTACTCAACCATATACACAGGCCAAAGGATTCATCAGAATAAAAGGGAACAACAAAAAAACAAATCATAGTCCCCTAGTTCTCGTGGTATGGTTGGGCAAATCAGCATAGCATAAATTACTATATTGTAGACATTTAAAATGTCAGGTCAGTGAAAAAATGTCTTGTTTTGGTGGCCATTCTTTTTAATTGGTTTATAAAATATCCCTCCATAAACTTTAAAGCCCACCGTTAAATCACTGCAAAACAGAGCACACCATTTTCCCATTATTCTATCAAATATCATTCAATATGGCTGATTTTATTTTGTGCAAAAATCCATTTCTATTGCCTCTGAAACCCTAAGTCAGTGGTTAGGCTACATTTTGACAAACATACTAATTGGAGAGTGGGAGGTTGCTCTTTTCTCCTCCCCCTCCCCCCGCCCCAATTTTGATTGCACATTTTCCATCAGAAATGAAATGGGTATTGGTCTCTGAGGAAGAAAATCTAAAAACAGTCAACACTGCTCTGTTTTCCCAAATGCTTAGGCAGTAAGGAAAGGAGCTAAATACATCACAGCATTACCATTAGATGAATTATGCAGCAACTTTGATAGACAGCATTTGTAATTCTGTCTTTTAAACAACCTCATATAGTTCCATTCCTCCTTTAATTATGTGATATTTATGCTGAAAATAACCTTATATTGTTAAAAACATACATACATATGGATTATATAAAATAAATATCTTTGCCTTTACAAATCTCATTATAGGGATGTATTTGTTAGTAAAAAATATTTAAAGCTGTGTTAGTTCTTCTACCATCAACCTTATTTTCAGAGGCTTATAACTTGGCCATAAAAGCTCAGTCCCAACTGAAATATAGTACCAGGAAAAACCACTTTATAACCTTTTGCACTGCCGGTTTTTCTCCCATCTCTCCTTTAGGAAGAAGGTACTACTTTTTTAGAAAACTATATTTAGATGATGATAAAAGAAGAGATATAAAATCAGTGTAGAATAGAAGAATCCAATTGTCTTTTCATTCAAAAGAATGACTGAACTCTGTATCAAACTATAATTCTAAAGCTTCGGGGTACCATGCCTCAGGAAATGCACATAGCCTCATTTTACAAAACTTTGAAGGCTCCTCTTACAAAGGATTTATCTAAACCTTCCTAACACACATACCATGAAACTATGGAAACCTAACTTTGTGAATGAGATAAAAACTTTGTGTGTCACTTCTAGCCTTAGACATGGCCATACTCCTATAAAATATACTAGTACTTACTGCTCACAAATAGATTTCAAATGCTTCATAAAGCATTATTACTATAAGCTTGAAACTGAGGATAATGACCACTGACAAACCCGTGGGATAAGGGCACATCCATATTACGGTGCAGTAAATTAATTAACTCAACTGTAGGACAGTACTGTCCAGGACAAGTACTATCATACAACAAAGTAGTTATGTGCAGCCTGAGGCTGGCTGGTGCATGAGGGTGCTACAATGTGGGGGCCACCTGTTGGTTAGCCCTGCACTGTAGCACCCTCATGCCCCAGCCAGCCCTTCCACAGCATGTTGAGCTCGGTAGAGCAGCCCCGGGATGGCAGGCTAACCCCCCAGGCCATCTGCCAGCCAAGGCTGCTCTGCCTCGGCTCAATGTGCTGCAATCCCAGGCACACAGTAAACTGTGCCAGAGTTTATTGCTTTGTGCTAACTACATGTGTAGATGCACGTAGTAAGTCATTATCCTTCAGGAAAATGCTGTCTCCCCCAAAGCACTATGTTAAACCAAGATAGAATAGTGATGAAATATCCTTCACCCTTTCTTCAGTTACAGAATACCTTCTCACACACAGTCATGGCTTCTCCTCTATTTACCCACTGTGCACGCCTCCCCAGTCCATGGTTAAGGGAAGAACCACATTCTATTCACATCTAAAGCTAAAGTTCATCTACCTTTTTAAAGTTGCTCAGTGGTTCAGTGCTTATTCCTCTGTTTCCCCTATGTGACCATGTCATCACGAAAAACAATATAGCACATAACAAACCCCACTCCTACTTTAAAACTCTGTTTAAATGTTGAGAAATCTCCCTCATTAACTCTTCCTGAGGTTCAAAAGAAGTTGGTTCCCTTTTCTCACTAACATTTATCTTTTGCAAGCCTCCGTTCTCCTGTATTGTTGCCTGGAAATTTCAAAGAACACAGATCACAACCACAGAAATATAAATGACCATATGTCAGATATATAGCTTATCATTGAAGCAGCAAAAAGTTCAAATAATTTTGAAAAGATCTGCAAGAACCCATTCTTAATTGTTTATCCAAACCAGACCAACTATTTTGATGTTAAACCAATGTGGTTTGTATGGCTCCTTATCATGGTATTTGAGCATCTCACAATCAGTGTTTTTGTTTTCACAATGAGATAGGAAAGTACAATTATCCCCCTTTTACAGATTATGAACATATAATGGACCCTGTTTACCATTGTGGAGGCAAGGTGGCAGTTTCATAGTTTTGGGGCCTGGAAGTGACTAAATATGATCTTTTTCTACCTTAGCTACATTTGTGTTAAGGTGCCTAGACTTCTTAGGAACCTACGTCTTTGCCTTAGTCCTGAGTCCTGCTTCTTGCTACTGGAAGTACTTCAGGGTTTTTTTAATCAATGGCTACCTAATATAAAAAGCATTAACAAACCAGGAAGCAAGCAAGAGAAACTGCAACGTTTGTGTCAGTAGGAAGAGAAGTCATCTCTGTCTGTGTTACCAGGACTGCTTATGTATTTTGCAATAAATAGACATTGGATAACATGGATTTGTATGATTAAGAGCACAGTAAACCTTACCTACAGACCAGTGCCTCCTAAGAGAGCCACAGCATCACATTTCCTTTTGCCTGATTGAAGGAACTGAATCTCAACACGGTGCCTCCCTTCATAGGGAGTTGGATCAAATTGGATCCAAACTTGAAGGAAGTGCATTAGGCCACCTGTAAGTCTGCCCAGTTTACTGTGGGAGGTTATGTGTTTGCCTCCAGGTGAAAAAAAAAGATCACCCTCTGGAGATAACTAAAGCTTTGTGGCTACCCATTAACAAAATGGGAGAGCTCTGCACAGCAAAATAGAATCAACTTGTGTGTAGGCAGTAAGCTGATCACAAAAAGAAAGAGCTAGGCATACTAGAGATAGAATAGGGTTGCTCTTCTTAGAAAGACAGGTAATTTGTGAGTAAGTGGAAGCTAAGTCCTACGTGCATAGTACATGGAATAGGATCTAGGCCTAAGTTATTTACCCACACAGAAAAATGTCTTCAGTTCCAGTTAGCACCCTAAGCACTGCACTAAGTATGTCTATCTACCTACTTAAGTAGTGCTCTCTATTTATTACAACATTATCTAGGAGCCTTGTCTCACTGAAGTCAAGGCTGAATTTCCATTGATTTCAATGGCATCAAAAGTAGCACTTTATCGTTTTTTAACATATAGCGCCCTGAAGGTAAACTATTATACAAAACTCTAATAAGAGCAAATAAATATTCTACACAAATCAGTAATTCTTTAGAGCATCCTGGCTATATTAAAATATGTATTTTAAAATATGAAGGCAGGAGTTACATTCTTCTATCCAAATTATGTTTTCTTGTGCTGAATCATTTTTGTAGATGCCTTATCTCTATGAATTATATAATAAAATACAGGACACATGCCAGCAATTCTCAGTGTGTCACAGCACTCTGGGGTGCCTTGAAATCCTTTCAAGGGTGCCACAGAATGCCACACAATATTAGCACTGTTAAGTGTGCAAACATAATTCATAAGATAAACCCAGAGATTTCAAAAAGGAATCTATAATGTTAAAAACATTGTGTCCTGTTACAATGGTAGTCTTGCTGAGTTCTTTGCACAGTGGAAGAACTGCTCTATTGTTTTTCTGTAGTCAAAAAATGAGCGAATGCCATTTTCCAGAGGGTGCCTTGAGAGTACCAAAGTAGAGAATTTCTGACATGTCCAGAAAACTATGCACACAGTTTTGACTATCACATCATAGCTCTAGCCCAATTAGAATTTCTTATTTTTTTATAATTATTAACACATTTTAGCACCCATATATATCTGTTACAAGTCCACAGCTTTCATAAAATACAAGACAAACATTTTTTTTCTGTATGTAAAACAGGGGACTTAAGACAGACAATAAAGCAAAGTACAGGGATAAAAGAATAGGCATATGTTTGTCAGTATTTTACACCTTCCTGTTCTTAAAAATGCCAAGGTCTGAATATACAGGTAGTAGTGTCACTTGGTAAGGGGTGACCTGGGTACCAGCCCTGGGTGCTGATTCAGAGGGTGTACCAGAATGGCAGCCCCTAGGGAGGCTGTATTATAGCATGTGTTTGGAAGCTTGCACCAAGGCAGCAACAGCCCATGCCCAAAGCAGCCTGCACAAGAAGGTAGGTGCTACCTCTCTCCCCAGGCAACAAAATTTAAAGTAATGCCTCTGTCACAGAGCTTTCCTTTCATGTTCTTTTCACTACATATCTAAGATGCCTATGGAAAAAATTATATGAATTTTAACATTTATCTCTTTCTCATGTGTAGCAAATGCCTGGTTGCTATGCTGAGTGCATACAATCACTGAATGTTCATTTAAATAATGAGAGAAAAGTGGGTTTTATGATCTTCTTTGTAGAGCATGAGACCTCATGCAGTATGAATATTTTGTACTGAAGTGTGAAAGAAAAAGTTGACCGTGATCATGGGCGGATCTAGGATTTTGAAAGGAGGGGTGCACATGGTGCAGTGCATCATCACATACAAAATGACCCATATTTTTCTCTGGATAAAATTAAACTAGAAGCTTCAATAATATGTTAGGGGCCTCAAGCTGTATTGTTCACTTTAAGATTGAAGCAAAAACTAATAAATTGGAAACAAACTTCATTGGAATGAGTTAACAACAGTCTTCAGGGCTGTGAAAGAGGAGCTTCATTAGCAGGAGCAGACAACAGACAGCAGAACTGTAGAACAAAAGCTAGTTAATCAAAACCATTAAAAAGAAAGGGTTGTTAACACCTAGGGAATTAAGAGTTTAGAAGGGATCAAACAGATTATAGCAGGCTATGAAGTCAAATGATTTGGTCAGCATTGCCTGACTAGAAATGTTGCGGCCACTATCCATGTCTACACGAGACTGACAGCACAGTCATTACTGCACAGTCATTTAATCTTTGTATACAAGAATTAAATGACCGTGCAATAACTGAAGTTATTGTGCAGTAGCATCACCAAATGGCTTTTTGGAGATGCTGAATAGCTCATTACTAATGCTCAGTAGGATCGCTTCATGCTTTATGCCACATGACGCTACTGTGCAGTAGTAATGAGCTATTGCATGGTAAGCATCTCATGTAGGCACCAGCCACTGTGTAACAGGACAGGCCTAGGAGGCAGCCATGACACCTCTTAGTGGCTACCTTCAACCTACCCTGCTCACCCATGCCACACTCTCAAGGTCTTACCTTGCAGTCTCACCTGCAACACCTTGATAGCAAAAAGAGAGGGGAGACTAGCCTCAGAGGCTAGCGAATCCTCTGGTTGCTCTTCCTAATTCTCTGCCCCTCCTCGGGGTTCATCTTGACCTGCTTGGTCTGGGTCTCTGGCCCCTGCCAACCAATCTGGGGCTCCAGCCCCTGCCAACAATCTGGGGCTCCAGCCCCTGCCAACCTCAGTCTCATGGTCTGGGGCTCCAGCCCCTCTGGACAGTGGTTCTCTGCATGTGAATCAGATCCCTCTGGCCCTAATTCTTAACAGCTAAAATAATGGCCTCTCTCCATCCCTATAGCCATGCCCATGCCTCACAGGTGTTACTCTGTTGACATCTGCCTTCCAGGCTCAGCCCTCTTGGCTTTAACCCACCTTTATTCTGACTACAAGCTTCAGCCCTGGCCCACTTGTTCTCAACCAGCTTTCTTAGCCTCAGCCCCTAACCTGTGGTCACACTAGACTCAAGGCTCTCTACCTCTTGGCCACAACCTGCCTGTGCTTTGCTCTCCAGGCCCTTGGCCCTGTCCCATTTTCTAGGTCTCTGGCCTATCCCACATGTTGTCCAAGGCTCCCTGGTGTCCCTGACCCCATCAAGGTTGTTCCCAGTCCAACCCAGCCCCTACTGGTATCCCTGCCTCTGGCAAGCTGCTCACAGTCCAGGCCATGCCCCCCCCCGCATTCCTGACTCTGGCAAGGCAGCTTTCTCTCTGCTACAGCCCTGGGTCCCTGACCCTTGTAGAGCTCTCTGCTGAGTGCCCCAACTCCCCTGCCAGCCATATCTGGTCCTCCAGTGCTCTGTCAGCTACAGTTCACTAATAAACCCCATCCTGGGTCTCCCAGGGTTCGAGCAAACATTTGCCCTGTAGCTGCCAGCTCTTGCTGCTTCCCCAGGTACCTGTATTGCCTGGGTTCCCCCCACTGTTGCAGCCTAGGCCAGCAGGCATTCTGTTCTCAGCAGAAGCCAGGGTCAGAATAAGCTCTCCAAATCAACCTTGTAGACACCACCCTAAAACATAGTCAGGCTGCTCCAAAAAAGCAAGGCAGAGGTTGTTTTATATCAAGCAAGTTAATTACCCAAGATCACTGTTAGTGGGACCCACTGTGAGATCTTACAACTGTACCACCTGCCAAGTACCTGTGGTACAGCAGAAGGCATCACTGTGTGAATCTTGCATTAGATCCCATCATGCCTTTATCTGCACATGTAGAGGGGACTATATCTGACAGTGGCATCTTACTGAATTGAACATAGACTGAGAAGCTTAGAGAAGGGTAATTTTTGAAGGCATAATCCCTCCCAGTTTTCTCATTACTGATATGGTGTAATTGCACTACATTCTATCAAGGTCAGCACCTGTCAGGTACAGTTTGATTCCTGACAATGCATTTCGGAACAGTGTGTTTTAGCCTACTACACAACCATGTAAGCAGCTGTGTATATTGAAGGAACATTGTGGAGATAATAGATCAACCTTGGTTACTTTATTTTGTAAATGACATGCAGGCTCTTAAAAAAAAGGCATCTGGGCTCCTGAAATCTTCGTGTGTGCCAAGAAGAGCATAATACATCACTGAATCTATGAGTGGAGACTAAAGAAGAGGTCAGAGTTATCTATCAGTCTTTAAACAAACACTGTCTGAATTGCTACATTAACAGCACCATATAACATCCAATCACACAAGCGATGAAGTGTTGCTTACTATTTACTATAAAAGATTTAGATTTATATCATACCCATTCCTTTTACTTTACTTAATATCCATTTCTAAACCCCAAAGTGTACCCTTTTACTTGGAAAAAGGACAAGGATAACATTTAAAAAAACACGTTATAGGTATTAACAAAAGAAATATCTGTACCAAAAATTCAAAATAAATTCAGAATGCATTAGGAATCCAAGCTGACAAGCATATACCATCCAATAATTTGTTGCTTTCAGTTACACTATATTAATTTGAAGTTTAATCCTTTTGACTATGTTATTGTATGGTAATATGTTTAAGAAAGGTAGACATGTCTTACTATATAAGAAACCCCTTAATTTGCACAAATTCCAAGCAGCACTTGAACTTACATCCTTACATTCAAGAATGAAAAAGGCACAGGCAGCATGGATTAACTAAGAGGAAGTCATGCTTGACCAACCTGATTTCCTTCTATGATAAGGGAACAGGATCTGTGGATGAGCAGGGAGAATAGTGAATATGATCTACCTTGACTTTAGCAAGGCTTTTGACACTCACTCCCACAACCATCAACACGCTAAGGAAATATAAACTACACCAAATTACATTGACGTAGGAAGTCCTAAGCTGAATATGAGCCAATAGTGTGGCGTGGTTGCCAAAAAGCCAACACAACAGCATACTAGGTTGTGTTAACAAGGATATCATTTGCAAAACAAAGGAAAACATTCTTCCACTCATCCATTTTTCAATTTAGGCTGGAGATTAGGAGAAACTTTCTGAATCCGAGTGTGGTTAAGCACTGAACAGGCTACCTTGAGAAACTGAGAAACCTCCATCTTTGTAAGTTTTCAGGAGCAGATTGGGATGGTTTAATCAGACATGATTTTTCCTCAAGCAGGAAGATGGACTAGATGCCTTTTTGTGTTCCTTTACAGCCCTACTCGCCTATGGTCTTAATACCCTAAATAAGTCCAACCTGAGTCCTTTATCTGTTTTACTATGATTCTTCAAGCTCAACCAATGGTGCCACCATTGGCATTGGCAACTAATATACCTTTACAGTTTATTCTACATTTTCCTACTTCCTTCCATACTGGCCATGTAGCAGGGCACTAAGGTGCCTGCTACTTGAAGAGCCAGGATAACCCCTCAGGTGCTGGTTGCTGAGGCAACTAGTGGGAAATAATGACACACACCTGCCTAGCCAGCTGACAAGAAGAGGTAGGGCCTGGTTCCTATATAAATCACAGACAGGAGGCAGTTACCTTCCAGCAGCCCAGGAAGAAGGAGCTCTTGGTCATGAAAGAGAGGAGAAGCCTGAGACACGAGCAATGTCTGACACTGCTACAGGATGAAGAAACCCCAGTAGGCTTGAGCATGATTATAGCCAGGTGGCTTCTGTTTGTGTTATAGCCTAGGGGCTTGTGTTTGTGTTGCTGTTTTATCACCATGGTTTGGGTGAGGCTATTAAGGGTTGGAGGAGGCCTCATAGGGGACTCACAGTAGAGAGGGGACCCTGGTGCCAGTGAGGGTGCAGCATATTTGGGATACATAGACCCCAGCCCTGGAGAGAGGGCGGCATTATTGAGAAGGCCCTGGAGAGAGAGAGAGAGA
>JAGPOW010003395.1:29934790-30027050 GCA_030014935.1 Caiman crocodilus
GAGAGAGAGAGAGAGACGGGGCTGCGGAGAGCCCAAGCACCAGAGAGGGCACGGAGAGAAAGAAATGGAATGACATCCATTCCATCAGCGAGGCCTGGGGCGTGGTATGGGGGTGGCTGGAGCCACGCATAGCCCATAAGGCTGGGGTGTACAGAACACCCGAGACAGGAGAATCGTGGCCAAGAAGACAGAAGGCAGCTTCCCTATAAAAATATATAAAATCAAAGTCATGGTGGGCGAGAATTGGAGGGTGCCAGTCAGCCACATGACATGGTAAAGGAGGCGGCAGGGGAGAGCGTGGCAACCCTGACTGTCCTCCGGTTACCGGCCACATCTACACAAGATGCTGACTACACAGTTACTTTTGACTTTACTCATGGTTTATAGGTGACTTCATGCCATGCAACACTACTGCTCAGTAGTAACGCCCTACTGCACAGTCAGCATCTTGGGTAGATGAGGCCCCTGTTGTGTCATGTTTGAAAGAATCTCCCAACCCAGCATTTCAAGTTTCCTCCTTCACCTATCAACTGTCTCCCACAGATTCTAAACTTCTAAATGGCACGCATTGTTCTTCCTATTTTAAATGTCCTCATCAGCTGAACATAATACAGTACAAGATGGAAAGGAAGTAGTGAGTGAGAGAAAAATGTTAAAGGAGTAACCAGGTTCAATCTATAAACATACCTATCTGGTACTGTTTCTGTAACCATTATCTTTCCTTTTCTTCTTCTCCAACTATTATATTCTCTTCCTCTTTCAAAATAAACCACATCTAATGTAGGATTATACACTCCTATGACTAAGATCATATTTTATTTATCCTTCAATTAATCTAACTTCAGTTTATGTTCTCTATAAATAATAATTCATATAAGTTTAGACACTATGACTCCAGCTGTAATGTAGAAGATATTGATCTGAGAGTTCAAGAGTCTGATAGACAAACTAAAAATTTGGGGAAAACGTCCTAATCAGGAAATCAATGCATGTGCTACTATTGTAGAATATGGTTGCTGTTAGATGGAGAATATGAACAACAAGACATTACAATTATAACTGGATGTAATGTTAGCGTTATTGTTATGAATTTGTAGTTCGTGCTCAACACAAAAGCACCTGCCTGTCTTGGATCAATTAAATCAGCTAATAACCAGCAAAATACTAGAGAGGAATTTCTTGCACACTTTTGTCTACCAATTGTTGCTAGGATATTATTAAAGGGTGCTTACAGAAAGGCAGCTTCCCACTATGACTCATGGTATTAGACCCCGACTCTATGTGGCACCCAAGAACTAGGGAGACAGCGGTCCAATTGCTCGTGGATCCTGATACTCATTAGCCAGAGCAGGCAGGGAGCAAACACCAGCAGCACATTGCTCACAACAGCATTATTTGAAATGGAGACGGCTTCAGACAAGGGTCTTACACCATAAAAGACAGGGACCTGCCCTGAACAACAGTTCTTTCTTACATTTATACACCTCGGTTCATACATATTAAACATTTACTTATTCCACCCCTGGTTCCACCCATTTCTCCTCCTATCTTAAACGCCACCTCTGTTTACTGTATGCTTCCTTAGCATGGTATTGCCTATGCATTTTATTCATTTACATGCCTCTCTGCTAAGAGCGCATGCGTAAGACTTTGACCCTTCTCTTCTCTTAGTCACCTGCAGTTTCTCCCCGGTTCTTGGTTTTTCTTCAAGGTTTTGCTTTTGCTTTATCTCCTGATAATAGCTGGTGGGCTACATTTGTTCTTACATAGCAAGTCATATATCTTACACACTATCCTTTTGTTAGGAAACTGCTTGCTTAAGCATTTGCAAAGTTAGTTACTTTTAATATATCAGCTAGCCATATAACCAGCAGCCTTTGCTGACATTGCCTTTAATATATCATTCAGCCTCATGACCAGCAGCTTTTTGCTGAGACACAAGAAAAAGCCTTTATTCAACTGCACACTTAGCACCCCTAGATTTCATATCATTACCTCAACATCCAAAATCCATATCATTACCCAAACACATGGCACTTCACAGAAAGCTCTATGAGTTACAGTGATGCCCCTTTCCCCCCCTCCCCATTTCCCACCTCAACAGATGTTCACTGTTTGGCCAGTGGGGGGAGGGGGAGAAGGGGATCAAGCTCCCCCATTGGAGCTGATTCAGTGGTGAGAGGCTGTGTCTGCAACCTCTCTCGCCTAGCCCCACCTTCCCCTCCTAGCCCCACCTCCCCCTCCTAGCTCCTGTCTGCAGGATGTGAAGGGGGATAGAAGAGAGGAGGAAGTTCCAGCATGGGGTTTTCCCAGCCTGCACTGAAGGGGGACATGGATTGGAGCACCCCCACCCTTGGAGGGGCTCCAATCCACCCCACCCTCCAGTGAAGGTTGGGCAAACCCCAGACCAGAACGCCTTCCCCTCCCCCATTCCCCTTCTCATCCTGCAGACAGCACCAGAGGCAGGGTTGGACTGCATCAACCCAGCCCTGCTCACATGCAGGAACAAACAGAAGTTAATGAAGGCATTCCGGTTTAAATGAGAGGGCACTTTGGGGCTTCTTTGGGGCACTTTTAAAGCACTCTGCAGCCATGCATTTCTGTCAGGGCATGACTATAGAGTATGTTCAAGGAGCCTATTGTGCAACAAATATTTTTTCCATCAGTTCCAAAAGGTCAAGCAAGCACTTTGCCAAACAAATAAATCTTACTCTGACTTATAATTAGATCTGGCCTCTGACAGACCACTAGAAGGAGTAGGTTCCAAATGTATGAGCCATTGCTTAAAAATCTAAACATGTGTAAGGTAAGTGATTAGAGTTCAGGTGATCAGGATAGAATCAGAGATTCTCTCTTTATATGTATTTATTTATGAGTAATTAAAGGCTAGTGACTGTGCCAGAAAGGTAAGACAAAATATTTTTTCTGCAGTGTCTTCTGGTACATAAAATTTTTGGAAGACATGACAAGACACTCATAGAACTCCCAGTGGTATATGCTACTGTTACTGTTAGAAGCTGATTATTGAAACTGGTCTGTAGCTTTCTCTAGTTTTTAGAGTTCAGAAGTTGTGTGTTATTTGGAAATCAGTCCTGTAATCCTTCCTGATTATTTGGAGAACAGTTATCATTGTAACACAAACCAGTGGAACCTGTTGATACCAGCTGAATATTTGGCTACATGTTTCAAATATATTTCACTCTGTCCTTCCAGGGTAAGATCTTTGTGAACTTTCACAGATATTGTGGGGTTGCTAAGAACAATAAAGACTGCATCCAAAAACAATTAAATAGCTTCAGATCTTTTACCCATCAAGCATATATGTTTTGGGGTCTTTGAGGATCTTTTGTTGTGTTTTTTTTCTGGTTGTGTTTTTTTAGTTTTGTTTGCTTGCTGTTGTGTTTCTATCTCTATTCTGGGGGCTACAGAGTTGACATGCCAGAGCATATAGAATATTAAATGCACTGTATTGTGTAATTGTCATGGGTAACTAATTCTATCCAGGGGTTTGTTATGAAAGAATGATGGGGACTGGAGGCATTGTGTGTTAGTGAATTTGTTTTTTCAATTCAGGAGACTCTCAGAAAATAGCTTAAAGACTCTAGAGCAGCAGAGTAATTTCTCTCTAAAGAGCCAGCAAATAGAAACAAGGAGCTGGGGGAGAGAAACTGATTCAGGCTGGAATAGTTCTTCACTCAAGTACATATAAATTATTGGCTGTTTATGAAGCCTTTTGAATGTTTCTTGCCTCCCTAATCCTACAAGTGAAAATTCATTTGGTGTTCTCAACCTAAAGCAGTTCTTGTTTGTACAAATCACAAAATGACCACACAGCCAACTATAAGAAGCTTATGTCCAGAATAGCAACAGTGAAGGTTTAGGGCTGACTTGTATTTTAGAAGATTTTTAAGAGCACATCTGCTCTTACATAAAGGATGGATGATTTGAGATACTGATATTAGCCCTTTGCTTTCATGAACCATAAATTCATTTGAAGTTTTAAGAGAAAACCTCTGCTCATACAGAAAACTTAGTATAGGTAGAAGTCATTTCTTGTTCAAATGTATGTCTTTTTTTCATTAGTCATGTATAACACTAACTTGAAAATGCTATTGAATCTGATTTAGCAATGTCCAGATGCACATAATTAACTTTAAGTCCATTCATGTTCTAAACTGTCTTGCTAAATCATCACCATGGCTGTGAAATAAAATAAGAAACTGGAACTACAGCTTGTTGGTGTAGAAGAACAGATTATAAACTCTATCAATTTAAATTTAGGCACAGAGTGTAAGGGTTTGTGAAAAAGATGTTGTAACATGAGTGTTTTATTGTAGTTTAAAAAGAAAAAGAATTGGTTGGGGGGGGTTTCAAAATATTATTTGTATAGCAATATGGGGGACTGCAGGGTGGCTGTTTGTCTGGCAGTATTTACATTCAACATAATGGTCAGATTGTGCTTTTTGTAACCCTAGGAAACACTGTTCCCTGACCCTGTCCTCCTGGCTTTCCTAGGTACTAACATAATAATATTCTATGACAATAACTGCATGAAGCCTTGATCTTAACCATGCCCTGCATCACTCCAACCACCTCCATGCCCCATGCAGGGAAATGATAGGGGTACTTATTTCACTGCAGGTTTGACTTTCATGTCAGCTTCTCCGAAGGAAAATAGGGATCTTGAATTTAAATAGGCACCAGAATATGGAAACACAAACAAAGAAAATAAAACTGTAGCAGAGATGATCCGTATCAGTTTTTCTTCACAGTCTAAACTGTGTAAAATCCCAAAACAACATATCAGTAAGCCTTAAGTCTCACTACCCTCTGAGTGGGAATTGAAATATTTAGCAGCCTTTGACCCCCTGCCAGCTGGGGTTGCTCTGACCTGTCTCATCGTGCTGTGGTCCTGGGTGCACATGTAAATGTGGTGCTCAGGAATAATAAACTCAGATGCAATATGCTGCAGAGTTTATTGCATTGCATTAATTTCATGTGTAGAAGCACCCTGTGATACTCTACACAGCAGGATGTAATTGTATATCCTTTTTAGCAGGCAAGCTGTCTTTTAGGAATACTAGTTAAAGTAACTGTAAATTGATTGACTTACTTTCTCATTTAATGGCTGTACCATTTCCATCTGTCTAAAATGGAAAAATTGTTGTTAGGTACATACCTTATTTATATCGATCTGCACATAGTGATCCATTGCATGGAGCAGACAAAAGAGGGATTACTTAGACTAATTCTGAAAAAAAATCTACTTTATATGATGTGACAATATATGTATGCATCTAGAAAGATGAAAAAAATACAATATATATACAAAAGAAAATTATGAGAGTGAATTTCAGCCTCTTGTCTTAAAAAACTATTAATCTCTGTTATGAAGATTAAATGGGTAAAAATCAGTTGGAGGATCCTGATCCACAAAAAACTGCCAGGCAGGCACATATAGAAGATAACCTAATTGTTCTCATGAGGGGCTAGACTCTTAACATTGTGTTTTTACAGTCTACTACTTTCTACAGCAAAAATTCACTGGAAAGATGCATAAGCATAATACTAAATTATAAGAGAATCAATATAGCCACACTATCAATAAACACAGCTGGGTTATTCACATTACCTGAAAGAATGCTTTCCATTGCAAATACCACTTTATACCTTTTTATGTTTTATGCTTTTACTTTAGATTATCTGGGGTGTTTTTTTAGAAATTTCTCATCAATATCTTGTATAATCTATATTCAATTCAATCTACCAGCTCCTGCTCATAATTAATTTTAATCCCCAAAGAGACATATTTCAATCATATAAATGTTCCTCATCACCTTATGCTAGCATATTAAAAACTGGCAAGAGCTCATTTCAGAAACTGGTTACCACAGAATTCAAACGAAAAGCTTATTTATCATTTCTACACAAGCTTTTAATAATTATTTAAACTAAGAGTGACCATTTTAGAGCAAAAGTGCCACAAGTAGCCTCTGTGTGTTGCACGTGGCAAACCAGAGAGGGGACAGGCATCACAGCAACAGATAGGGCAGAAAGACAAAAGCAGAGCAAGAGATCAGGCAGGGAGCACGGGGCAGGAAGCAGAGGAGGAAATTGGGCAAGAAGCACAGGCTAGAGAGGAGAAAGTAAAGCTGCAGATTGGACAGAGGAAGGGGATTGGAGTGAGCACTTAAGGAGGGTACAGAACTAAATTGTGGCATGCCTGTCAAAAAAGTTTGCCCCCACTGATCTAAAATAACGTACATTCATAATATCTCAGAGACCAAGCATCCTTTGAATAGGATACACACATGCACATGCACATATACACATATATGTTCAAGGACAGAAAACTACGAATTTACTCCTAAAGTGATGAAAATAGCTCTTGCAAAGTGGAAATGTGACAAGCTTTTACGCTAGAAAACTTGTATATAATTTTATTACAGTTGTGTGCAGGCATGCAGTCACACAGATACACAGATAGAGAAGGCATATTAACATTCATATTATAACTCAGAAGATTTTCACACTAGAATGGAAATACACCTTTGATGGAATACAACACTCTTCTTTTCACCATCTTTTGCTTCTCCCTGGCATTAAGTGGAGAAATTGAAAGCTTACCCCACCTCCCTTGAATCTGAGAGAGACTGATAGTTTCTGCATGAGATGTAGGGTAAGGAAAGTAGACTTTGAAAATCTGCAGTCAACGTGTAAGGAGACTGCTATAGCAGCAACAGTAATAAAAAATGAATTTCATTTCCTGACTAAAAAATACCGGGAGACCAAGGAATGTTTTTATTAAAGTGTGGAAACGATATAACTATTTATTTCTCACAATGTATGTACTGTTTTCCTCTATATACTGTTTAGGATTCCAGTTGACAATGAACATTCTGAAAGATGAAAGAAATTGAGAGAATTATAATAATTACGTTGAATATATTTGGAGGCTAGCTGTCACTATACATATTGAAGACACCCTCCCATATAATGTATGAAGAAGGACAATTAGAAACCAATTTTTTCCTCAAATTCTCTCTCACTAACAAGGGTGCCATTCAAAGCACAGTGAAACTAGTTGGAATATTCTATTGCAGTGATGGGTGCCAGGCCATCCAGGAAGGGCACACACCAACTGCAGATACTGCCTCAGCCTAATGAAGGGTATTTATACCCAAAAGCTTGCTAAGAAGAATGTTTCCAACCATTTGAGTTGGTCTAATAAAAGCTACCAGATTTACACAAAGAACTTTGTATGCCTAGGGCCTCTGGAAGTGAGAGGAGATAAATGATGTGTAAGGAGTTATCTTGGTAGCCATGTTGCTCTGAGACAAAAAGGCATACAACAAACTACAACTCTTGGTTTCAAAATGATACTTAGTTGGTCTTATAAGAGGTATCATTTTGGAACCAAGAGTTCTAGTTTTTTGTATGTGAGGAGTTAAGCAGATAAGTGTAGGCTCAAGTTCCAAGTGTGAAGTGATACGCAGATAAAGGGCAGGCTCAGGCTCTCCATGCCTGGCGACACCCCCACCTCCACTGTCTGGCCTCTCTGCAAGGAGAAATGTACTGTAATAAATTAAATTATTTTGGGGTGCCGCTCAATTCATATAAAGTTATAGATTCATAGCTTCATAAATGCTAGGGTCGAAGGGACCTCAATAGGTCATCGAGTCTGGGCCCCTGCCCTGGGCAGGAAAGAGCACTGGGGTTAGATGACCCCAGCTAGGTGCTTGTCCAGTCTCCTCTTGAATACCCCCACGGTAGGGGACAGCACCACCTTTCTTGGAAGCCCATTCCAGATTCTGCAATCTTTACTGTGAAGAAGTTCTTTCTAAAGTCCAAACTAAATCTGCTCGTCATCAATATGTGGCCATCGTTCCTAGTTACTCCAGGGTGTGCCCTAGTAAACAGAGCATCTCCTATTCCCTGCTGCCCTCCCCTGATGAATTTCTAGGCAGCCACAAGATCACCTCTGTCCTGCGAAGGCTGAAGCAATCTAGATCCCTCAGTATCTCCTTATAGGGCCTTGCCTGCAGACCACTAACCACACAAGTGGCCCTCCTCTGAATGCTCTCCAGATGCTCTGCATCCCTCTTGAAGTGCAGAGCCCAAAACTGGACGCAGTACTCCAACTGTGGCCTGACTAGTACTACGTAGAGGGGAAGCATCACCTCCCTGGACCTGTTCATCATGCATCTGCTAATGCTAGTGCAGTTAGCCTTGTTGATCACCTCATCACATTGATGACTCATGTTCACCTTTGAGTCAACTCTGAGTCTAAGATCCGTTTCGACTGCTATGCTGGTTAGATGGTCATCCCCCAGCCTGTAAGTGTATTGGTTGTTCTTTTTGCCCAAGTGCAGCACTTTGCACTTGTTTTTGTTGAGCTGCATCCTATTTCATTCTGCCCATTTTTCCAACCTGTCCAGATCCTCCTGGATCCATTCCCTGCCCTCTTATGTGTTAACTCTACCCCATAATTTGGTATCATCTGTGAACTTGGACACGGTGCTCTCTATGCCCTTGTCCAAGTCACTGATGAAGACATTGAATAGCATCAGTCCAAGGACCAAGTCTTGCAGGACTCCACTGCCCATATCTTCCCAGGTTGATATCAACCCATTCACCACCACTCTCTGGGTGCAACTCTTAAGCCAATTTGCCACCTACTTGACATGCAATTATCTACATCACAGCCTGCCAGCTTATTTACAAGAACAGAATGTGATACAAAATCAAAGACATTCGTAAAGTCTAGGGAGATGATGTCTATCTCAACTCCTGCATCTAAACATTTTGTGACCTGATCATAAAAAGAAATAAAGTTAGTTAGGAAGGATCTACCTGCAATGAACCCATGCTGATTTCTTTTCAGCATTATTTCCCCTGCTGGGCTCCCACAAATGTGATCCTTAATGAGTTTTTCCAGAGTTTCCCCAAGTATGAAGGTCAGACTAACTGGCCTATAGATTCCTGGCTCCTCGCTACACCCTTTCTTGAAAACAGGGACCACATTGGCCCTTTTCCAGTCCTCTGGGACCTGACCAGAGCAACATAAGTGCTCAAACAGCTATGCCAGTGGCTCTGCTAAGACACTGGCCAATTCCTTTAGCACCCTTGGATCAAGTTCATCCAGCCCCTCTAAGTGCCTCTTCACAAAGCCTGTGCTAACAGTTGGTGGGCTGGTGTCCTTCCTGTGTCTATCTACAATCCAAGTGGGAGATTTGTCTTGGTCTGTGTCTTGGAAAACAGATGCAAAGAACTCATTGAAAAGCTCATCTTTGTCTCCCCCTCCCTGTCACAAATTGCTCTAGTTTGTCCTGTAGGGGTCCTATGCTACCCTGCACCTTCCTTTTGCTCCCTATATACCTGAAGAAGGATTTTCTGTTGTCCTTAATTTTCATCGCCAACTTAAATTTTAATCCTGTTTTGGCCTTCCTGATTCCCTGCCAGGTAATCCAGGGAAGTATACTCCTCCTTTGTAACTACCCCCTGTTTCCACAGCCTGTATATCTCTTTCTTTGCCCTTAGGCTTTCCTGGACTTCCCTGTTCAGTCAAGAGGGCTTCTTGGCTCCTTTGCAAACTTTTATGCGCAAGGGGATTGTCTCCTTCTACACCCGTAGGATCGCTCACTTGAGGAACAACCACACTTCCTGGACTCCCATTTCACCAATGCTCTTGAGCTTTATCGCCTCACTAACTAATCTCCTGAGCACACTGAAATTAGCCTTTCTGAAGTCTAGCACTTTAGCCCTGCTGATTAGTTTACCCACCCTTTACCACATAGTGAATTCAATCAATCAATAACCACTATCCCCTAGGTTAACTTGTACCTGCAGATTCCCCACCAGGTCATCCCCAGTAGCTAATACCAAGTCCAGCAAGGTGCTCCCCCTAGTGGGATCATATACCTCCTGCATTTGGTGGAAGTTCTGTATACAGGTTAAGAACCTACATGAGAAGTTAGATTTGGCTGACTGCTCCTCCCAACAGATGTCAGGGTAGTTTAGGTCACCCATAACAACCATATCTCCCGACTGTATGGCCTCTGAAAGCCATCTGGAGAATTCCAGGTCTAGCTCATCTTCCCGGTGTGGTGGTCTGTAGTAGACCCCTACTACCAAGTCCCTTTCCCCCCAGCCCCTTTGTATCTTGACCCACAACACCTCAGTTTGGCCCTCCTCTGATCTCATCTTGATTATACAGGGTGTATATTGTTCCTTAACATAAAGAGCATCCCCTCCCCTACCCTCTTCCCCACTCTATCTCATCTGTACAACCTGTAACCCTCAATGCCTACTGCCCAATTATGAGTAGGGCCCCACCAGGTTTCAGGTAGTCCAACCAGGTCAAATTTGTTGCTTGCAGGCAGTAGTGCAAATTCCTCCTGCTTGTTCCCCATGCTCCTAGCATTAGTGTAGAGACATTTAAGCCCCCTGATGTGTGTTCTTAGTACCCGCCTGTCCTGATGTCTATCAGGCCCCTTAGTGCTTACCTGGGCTGATCCAATGCGTTGCTCATGGCTATAGAAGGATGCCTTGAGTCTAAAAAGTCTGATTATCACTGTTCTATTTATTTTAATGGTTTTTAGGTCAAGCCCTAAATTGACTGCACAAATTCTGTCTTTGGAGTTCACATTAAAAACAGTGAAAACCACTGCAGAGATTGCTTGGCCTTATCTGGTAGGCTTTCCAGCATCAAGATTGAGAGTATGTTTATACTATCTCTGCACCACATTACAAAGCAGTGCAGTGAAGCTCACCCCCTGAGCACCACACCCCAAAAGAAATTAAATTAAGCCTTTTTGTTATAGCCCTGAGCATGCTTGACAACACCCCCCCCCACTCCCAATAGCAGGTTTATTGGCAAGCACCCTTCACCACACTAAAAGCAATCTCTACCACCATTTTTGTGTGTCCAAATATACTGTACACTCTGCAGAGAGGACCTGAAGAATTCCCTGGCACTTTTCAGACCTAGGGCATTGTTACATATTCATTATAGATGGCTACTGGAGCTCACAATCCCAGGATAGTCCACATATTAACACCTGAAATTAATTTTAAGCACATTTTAGCAGCTTAAAGTTATGCCACTCCAGGGCAGATTCATCTCTGGTCCATGTTACCCAGCTCATGTCCCAATAATTTGTGGCTACCCCTCAACAGATAAGTCACCCAAGTTGCAGTTCACCAGCATTACAGGATGCAGTGTCCCCTTCCATACCCTCCTGTTCTATGTGGACAAAGTTTACACCCCTTTAACTCTAATGCCCAAGAGGCGGTTCCGTTACCAAGTCAACTCCCCATGCTGTCCCTGGGGATGTGACCTTACCACCCCTAGGGGTGCAACTCCATGCAAACAGCCTGCAGAGCACATGTCAAGTAGGCAGGACACGTGGGTCCAGGAGTGGGTTTTTGGGGTGGAGTCTAGGGGGGATAGGAAGGAAACAAACTAGGGGGCTAGATTGGGTCCCCATAAGCTGGGCCTTCCCTCCCAAGTCAAAGCAACTAGCTCCCCTATAAGAGCCTTCCCTCATCACTCCCATCACCCAGCTACCCTAGGAAGCATAACCAGAACCCCCAACACCCGAATTCCAAATCTCAATTTTATTAAAACATGAGACCTTCTTTAATTAATTTCTTTTTTTTTTTTACTTCATTTTATCCTTCAGTGGCTGACTTCCTCCATTTCACCACCCTTTTCCTACCCCCATTACCTTTCCACTTCCCATTTCATTATCTACCCCCTTAACTATCCACATCCCAACTTCATGTTCCTGCTCTTCCCCCCAACCCATCTCTGGCACATCTTCACTTAGAGCAGGGAGAGAAGCCTATTCTGGCTCACCAGCCCTATAGTGGCAATTCACAGGAGTAGTGTCTACTCCCCTACTTACCAGCCCTCTGGTGGCAAGTCTCAGCTGTGCAGATGGGGAACAGTCAGAGAAGGTGTTAAGCCTTAAGGTGCTCAAAACCTGAGCTAGCACTAACACTGATCAACATTTGAGTAGCTCAAAGCACAAAGTATAACAAGGGTCCAAGTGTAGATGTGTGCTGAAAATCTAAATAAGACCATCACCCCCAACTCTGTTTCTCACTTGTTTGCTTGCTTTGGTCATTTTTTATTAACTGATATTTACAATCATTAGTCTCTAACTAAATATATGGCAGAAAGATGAGCTACATTTAAAGTGTAGAACCTAAGTTTTTGTTTCATGTATAGCCTACTATGCAAGTATAGCTCTGGATCTTTAAGTATGCTATATTAAGTGCTGCTGCTTGCAGCCTGAGAAACAGTTTTCTGGAAGCTATAGCTCGCAAAATTGTCCCTCTTACAATTCCCACTCCAACCTGCAGATTCCCTGCAGGTTGTTACCAAGTTCAGTGTTCGTTCTTTCATTTTTTTAAAACTTCTTTTGAAATTGCTTTACTTTAAAATGATGTTTTTCTTTCTGTCTTGCAAGCATTATGGCTGATGACTTTAAACTTTTAAAAGTTACAGAATGTTTTAAATACATAAATATTGATCCATCTCAAATGGAAAGTTTAATCTGTAGTGAAAGTTTTGTTACAGTGGAACTTCTCACTTTTGTTCTGGTCACTACAAGTGGTGTATTCTTTTTTTTCTTTGACAAAACAGGTCTTAGTATTAAAACCAAAATCTTTCTTTGAATGCCTTAAACTTTCTCAAAGCCACCCCTCTCCCACCTTTTTTTTTTTAATTCTCAAGGCAAATTTACAAAACATTTTGAAGGAATGAAAAAAAATGTTCCTTTTTAAATCCTGAAATGTTTACAGCTTCTTTTTTGTAAAAATGGTTTCCCATTCTACTGCTTACATGTCCTTGGCTACTGCCAACCATTTGATCAGACTGCTGATGAGGTTGGACTCAAGCACATCCTGCCCTTTAGAGTTCATCTTCTTGAAGATGTGGTGTTCATCTGAGCTCATTTTATTTTGATGATTTTTTAAGGGGATTCATGCAAATATCCCAGTGGCTTTGTGTTATCTGTATCTGATCCTCAGTATTTTCATGGATCTTTCATGGTAATTTCCATAAAAAGTTATTTTCCTGGTCCTGAAAAGTGGCTCTTCCCAATCACTAACACCCCTGTTGTTAGCAGTTTCCACTTCTGAGTTTTCCACAATGGAATTTTGGCCACTCACAAATTTCTAGCCAATACTAGTTTCTGATTTTCATTTCAAGCAGTCTAAATCTCTAATAGTCCTCCCAAGTCCTTATGATATACCTATACTAGCCTTGTACTGGAACTGAAGTGTGAACTTAGTCAATGTCTAGATGGGACCATGACTTTCAGGATATTATCCATAATGTTATAGATATTATCAATGTTATAGATATTCAGAGAAAAGTTTTTACTTTGCACCTGCTGAATTTCAGTGGAGATTCAGTAAATCAAATCTTGGGAAATACATTGTTATCTTCAAGCAGGAATTCTATGGTTTCCTCAATCAAATCCCTGGTACTGGCAGAACAGCTACATAAGGTTCAGTATAAATAATATAGGGAATCTAGGCTCCCAGTTGTTTATTTTGATCATTCTCCTAGGCCCAGGTTCCTAATATTTAGGCATTGTAACACTGAAGTGGAGGTGCTTGCTTGTCTTTGGATCGGGCACTTAAGACTTTGTTTCACTTCAAATTTGGGAGTCAGTGGGCATGTCTACACATTCACCAATGCACCCTAATTACAGATACTCACTGCCATACTTGGGGCTACTATGCATTAGCACCCATACATGCTTTTTAAGTGATGCTAATGCACAGTAGACTAATTCTACTTCAAATTAGAATTTTAGAATTTTTTTTGGTGCCACACTGATGTGCAGTAGAATTAGTCTACTGCACCATTAGCATCTCGTGTAGATGTGGCCACTAAATCTGAACCTCCCCACTTTCTAAAAGACTGGGTTTGAGGGCTTTGTAGATAATGGTTGTGGCCGGGCACTGTGCGTGCCCACCACTTGTATAGATCATGGCAGGGCACTGGGGGTGCCTGCCTTGCTCCCAGAGAAGGGGAAAAGCCGCTGGGGTTTAACCCCAGCAGAGATAATGAGCACAGCTGCGAGTTGCCAGGGCAACTAAGGGGAGGCAGGTGATTCAAAGGGGCCGGGCCTGGCTCTTATAAAGCTCAGAGCCAGGGCCAGTCTGGCAGTTCTCTGCCAGCAGCCAGAGGGGCAGGAGCTCTGAGAGTCAGAAATGTGAGTGCAGCTCACAAGAGCTCCAGAGGCTGGAGCGATGATGCTCAGTTGTAGCCAGGAGGCTTATGCTGTTATGGCCAGGTGCCTTGCATTTAAGTTATAGCCAGAGGCTTGCATTTGAGTTGTGTTTCAGTATTACACCGGTGGTTTGGGTGAGGCTGTGAGGGGATGGCGGAGGCCTCATAGGAGACCCACTATAGCATGGGGATCCTGGCGCCAGCATAGGCGCAGCTAGTGCCCGTGAAGGGCTCAACTTGTGGGGTGCAGAGACCCCAGGCCCAGAGAGGGGTGCTCCTGAGAAGCCCAAGAGAGGGCGTCATTATTAGAGAGCCCAGAGTGGGCATAGAAAGTCCCCAAGCAGGGAGAAGTATTGTGAAGCCCGGGATGGGCATGGCAAGCTCCAGCAGCGGCCGTGTGCTGCGGTAGCCCTCTGGGAAGGCCAAGGCGCTGCGGTTACCCCCAGAGAGCAAAGGGGGATCGTGGCGCGGTTGGGCCTGGAGAACGGATGGTAGCAGCACAGTTGGCCGGACAGTCGAAGACTCGAGAAGGAGCAACCAGTGGGTTGCATGGGGGGGGTATAGACCCCATGGTACGAGTCAAGCCTGGAGTGGGCGATACACTGAGAGAGGCCCGCGAGGGGCGATACATTTGACCGACCAATGTCTACGACATCAGCAAGGCTTGAGACATGGTATCAGGGGCTGGTAGGAGCCACATTTGGCCCTGAGGCCAGGGTGCCTGGAGGTCACCCATCATACGGCGGGAACATCCCAGTGGGTCTGGGAGATCACAGGGACGAAGGTCCTGGTACGCCGCACCCAAGGCGGTATAAGGCAGCCTCCCATCATATACCTATTAAGATCAAAGACGTGGCGGACGAGAATTGAGGGTGCCTTGGGCCGGACTTGACACGGGTGGAGGACCTTCAGGAGATCACGGCCCTCCTGTAGGATCCCGCCGTGACAATGGTTTTTTATGCCTTCCCTCCTGCCAACAAATCAGAAAGATTTTCTGGAGCAATAGCAGGAACAGGGAAGACTTTCCACTTCTACTGCCTTCAACCACGGTCCTGGAAATTGGAGCAAAGATATCTTACTTCACATGTCTAAGTGATCAATTAACATAAGTGATTGAAATATACCTGTGTAAAAGTTTACAATTACATAAAAGTAATTTATGGGGCGATGACCCTCATGTTAAAGCACTGGCCTCAGGAGAAGAATGTAGTGCTCTGTTCCTTGGCACTAAGATGATGAAGTAGACAGGCTCCCTTCTTCTTCTTTTCAGATTTTCTTTTTCTTTTCTTTTTTTCCATGAGAAAATAAGCATGATATCTACCTGCCCTGCCAAGTCAGGAGAGGTGGGGACAGAGTAACCATCCAGCAACACACAAAATCTATGATGAATGGGCCCCTCACAGTCTCAAAAGATGCCAACCCCAATAACATTATGAGAGTATTGAAGATGAGGAAGAAAAAGGGATAATTAACTATAAAAATGAATCTCAGCTGTCCAGTGAAATTTGGGATTGCTTTTAGCTAAACTAAGACAGAGATAAAATTGTTTCAAGATATGCTGAAAATATTTTATCCATTTCTGTACTTTTATGAGATCTGACTTTGACATGTCAAACCAAATATATAATCAATCCTGGACATACAATTGTATATCTGAATAGCACCACTTTTGTGGCTACTCATTTCACACCTGAAATGTTATTTTAGTGGAGTACATTTTCGTGGTTTAATTTTGGGGTCATGCTTACTTTATTTAAATGTCTTGAGTTCTCATTTGTAATTTATGAACAAGCAAAGTTCTTTCCTTCAAACCTGAATTGAAAAAAGCTTATTCTATCCAAATACATTATAGTGGCACCTCCTATAACATAGTTATGGTTAACCCTGGGTCAAAATTTCAGGTAAAGAACAGTTGGAAAATAAAAGTACAAACTTTTCACAGTTCACTTAAAACTTTATAAGGTATTCTGCACAGTACAATGTAGTACATTAAACATTTTAAACCAGTTTACTGTTGTGTTTTATTATTTGGCCATGTGTTTTGGGTCAACATTGCAGCATCACACAACTTTTTTTTTAATAAAAGTCAGAGAACACAAACTTTTACAGTTCACTTACAAAGGTGTGAACAGCATATGTACACGTTGAAAACGTAATTACTTTCCTCTGTCTAGAGTCAGTGTGTGGGGCATGTTACCCAAGCCATCATTATTATTCTTTATAATATACTGGATGCAATATTGATCCAAAGGAATTCCAAAGGAATTCATAAGACCATTTCAAAATTTACCTCCCACTGTGGATAAGGTTCCTCAGGACCCACATAGTGTACTATTTCATTTTCCTTAGGTTCCCACCATTATAAAGTGCAATACTTCAGAGTTTACTAAACTATTTATAGGGATAGGAAAAAGAAGAAAGTATCCTGAGGTTACTGCTGCTACTCTGGCAATTGTGCTATACTTTACTAAATAGAACCCTTTAATAAAATATATACATTCCCAACACTTTGGTTTGGATCTCAATTGATACACAAAAGGATTCGTCTTGTATGTAAGGCCACTTATAAAGCATTTTCACAGAGATTTGTCCAACTCTGATGTACATTTGTACCAAAAGTATGGTCTAAAGTACAGAAATTTAAGATACCTATCATATTCCCACAAACGTCAACACCAAAGCCCTCATTTATGTTAGTGATTGTGACAGGTTGTCACTCGGGGCCACCCTAAATATGGCCCCGCACCTGTCTCTGAGCAACCGCCCACCTTATCTCTCCTGCCATGTCTTTGATGTTAGCTAAATAATTAATTAGCGGGAGGCTGCCCTTGTCCTTGTACTGCCCCCTCCACTAGGGGGTGCTATCTGTGGTTTCTTCCTCCCCAATACCGCAGCCCAAGGCTCGTGGATGTCTATCTGGTCTTCCCTATCTTGGCCCCTTCCTGTTCTCTCTGGGCCCTCTCAAGTGTTGCCCCCCCCTTCCTGGGGTTCACTATGTCGAACTTGGACTCCTTACATGTACTGCCCCCTCTCTGGGGCTTGCTGTGCCCCCACCGGGCTTCCTAGTCCTTGCCCTACTTGGGCTCCTCAATCCCGTGGCCCTCTCTCGGGACTCGCCTCTCAATATTGGCACCCTTCCTTCTGGTGCTTGCCATGCCCCCTCAGGGGCTTCTCAATGTTGCCCCCTTCCCAGGGTTCACTGTGCCCAACTTGAACTCTCTAATAACTGCAGCCCCCTTTCAGGGACTCCCAATGCCCAAACCTGGGCTTCTCAATTCTGTCCCCTCCTGGGACTGACTGTGCCCAACTTGAGCGTCTCACAATGCTGCCCATCTCGGGCCCCTCAGTGTGCCGCCCCTCTTGGGCTGGGGTCCACGCACCCCACAAGCTGCACCCCCACTGGCACTGAATTGTGCCCCTTCCCGGGTGCTAGGGCCCCACACCCTGTGGGCCCTTATGAGGATATCGCACCCTCTCTGGTGCCTATAAGAACACCGCGCTCCCATGGGCACTGGGATCCCCACACTACTGTGGGTCTCCCCTGAGGCCTCCTTCAACCCCTATAGCCTCACCCAAACCACAGGTCTTATAACAACAACAAAACACAAACCAAGCCCCTGGGCTATCACACAAACATACGCCTTCCGGCTATAATACCAACAGATGCCCCCTGGCCCAAACAAAATTCGTTTGACCTTTACCCTTCCACTCTCTGCTGCAGCCCCTGCATCAAGTTTCCTCCCTCCCTCTCTCTCCCTCTCTCAGAGCAAAGAGCTCCTCTCTCTCTGGTAGCCAGCAGGGAACTGCCAGCCTGGCCTCAGCTCTGGGCTTTATAAGAGCCTGGCCCTGCCCCTTTGGGTCAACTGGCCTTCATCGGTTGCCAGGGCAACCCACAGCTGTACTGCCTAGTCACTGCTAGGGCTCCTTCCCTAGCAGTTTTCACCTCTTCAGGCACAGGGCAACCAGAGTGCCCTGTGACAGTGATTCATTATTGGGCATTAAGTTTTAACCTGAAAAAAATGCCATGTTTTTACTTACTGCAACAAGCAAAAGCCAGATGTGTTTCATTCAGTTTGGATAAAACCAAAAGTTCAGGTACCATCCAAATCTTAACTAAACTAATCAAAGTTCCACTCATTACAGTTGCCACCTCAGATACATACCTTCACTGGTCTTGATTACCAACTGTCTGCTTTTACAGGTCTCACAAACTCCTGATTTTAGCAGAGTGGTAAATTTGTACAAGCTCTTCACATGAAAAGGTATTTGTGAGATTCTGGATATCATCAAGGACTATAAAATTTACAACTTAAAAACATATGAAAAATGGGGAAAATGCAACGGACTTGATAATTACTCACTGACAGATACCTGAACATCTGTTTATAGTAAATTAAATAATGTAGATGCTACTCACAATAGTGGCAGCAATCCCTAATTCAAGGATGTTCACCATGACTCAATGGTGCATCATGAAATGACTTAAGAGTCCAATCCTTGACCCACAGATTCATCTGCAGAAGTTGCAGGTCTTTCCACTGAGGAGAGTAGGCTGCAAGCTGAGATTCCTCCCATTTTCCTTTTCTGCTCTTTCTTCTCTGCTTCAAGGGCAAGAGGTTTTACCTCAAAATGGGATACCACTTGAATGAGGTTGCTGCACTGTTCAAGTCGGGTGGCAATCAGCTCCTCTCAGTTCTTGATGGCAGCTTCAGTTTTCTTGTGGTTTGCTTTCAATTCGTAGTGTTTCCTCTGACCACTCTGACCACTATGATCCTACCAAGCCAGGATTAAAGCACTTGTTTTGGGCATCCAAATGTAATGTCCAGTTCAGCAAAGTTGAACTCAATGCTAGCAACACTGGCTTCAGCTAGGATGCTGGCATGTGTGAAGTGATCTTTCCAATTGATGTGGAAAATCTTTTGAAGGCATCATGGACAATATCTCTTCAGGTTCTTGAGTTGATGACAGTAGGTCATCCATATTTCACCTTTGTAGAGGATATTGAGGGTGATGATTGCATTCTAGACCCAGACTTTAATATCTTGATGGACATCATGTTAAATAAAGATATGCAGAAGTAATTTCCCAAAGGAGGTACTTGAATAGTGGGTCCTGTTCTGGATCTCCTCATCAATGTTCACTCTCTAAGGGAGGTGGCTACCAAGGTACAGGAAGTGCTCGACTATTTCCACAGTCTTTACCTTAATGGCAATTTGGGTAGGGGAGTCACATTCATGGCCCAGGGTAGGCTGATAGAGCACTTCTAGTCTTCTTGATATTGAGAGAGAAGCCCAAAGTTTGGTAGGCTTCTCTGAAGAGATCCAATCCAATCAAGAGGTTTTCCTCGGTGTGCACAAGGATAGTTCAGTTGTCAGTACATTGTAGGTCAAAGATGGTTGTTTTTAGTATTTTGGTCTTTGAGAAAAACACCCCAAATTGAAGAGCCCTCATCCATTTACCATTCATTGTCAATTTTTGGAAGGAAGGGGGTACTTAATAAGAATCAAATAAATGAAGAGCAGAAGCGGAACAATGACATACCTTTGCTTGACCCCAGTTTGAAAGATAAATGGATCTGTTTCCAATCCACTACATAGAATGGCTGCAGTCATCTGGTCATGGAGAAGCCTCAGGACTTTGTTGTACTTTTCTGGACATCCAAATCTGACCAATACTTTTCACAGGGCTTCACAATTGATAGAATCAAAGGCTTTAGTAAGGTCAGTGAAGGCCATATACAGATCCTAATGTTGTTCCTGACCCCTGGCACAGCTTTATGAGCACTCATGGTGCTCTGGTGAGGTGTCTGATGACTGGAAAAGGGCCAATGTGGTCCCCATTTTCAAAAAAGGGAGGAAAGAGGACCCAGGATACTGTAGGCCTGTTAGTCTTACCTCAGTGCTGGGGAAGCTCTTCGAGAAAATTATCCAGGAGCACATCTGTGAGGGGCCAGCAGAGAAGTTTATGCTTAGGGGCCATCAATACAGGTTCATTAGAGGCAGGTCCTGTCAGACCAACCTGGTGGCCTTCTATGACCAGGTCACACAAAAAAAAAGCCTTGGACTCAGGTGTCATGGTAGACATAGTCTTCCTGGACTTTAGGAAGGCCTTTGTCACTGTATCTCACTCCATCCTCATTAAAAAACTAGGCATCTGTGATGTTGATGCCTACACAGTCAGATGGGTCACAAATTGGCTGGAGGGACACACCCAGAGAGTGATGGTGGACCGGTCATTTTTGACCTGGAGAGATGTGGGCAGTGGGGTTCCCCAGGGCTCTGTCCTCGGGCCCTCACTGTTCAATATCTTCATCGGTGATTTGAACAACAGGATGAATAGCACCTTGTTCAAGTTCACAGATGACACTAAGATGTGGGGAGAGGTGAGCACACTAGAAGAGAAGGACAGGTTACAACTAGTTCTCAACAGGTTACAGAGGTGGGTGGTTGAGAATAGGATGGGTAACAATATGGACAAGTTCAAGGTGTTGCACTTGGGGAGGAAGAACCAGCAGCATACTTACAGACTGGGGAACTCCCTTCTCATCAGCACAGAGGCAAGGAGGTGATCCTCCCCCTCTATGCAACATTGGTTTAGCCACATTTGGAGTACTGTGTCCAGTTCTGGGTGCTGCACTTCAGGAGGGATGTGGACAGCATCAAGAGGGTCCAGAGGAAGGCATGATTAGGGGGCATCAGGGCATGTCCTATGAGGAGAGACTACGGGATCTGAACCTGTTCAGCCTCCACAAAAGAAGGCTGAGAGGGAATCTGGTGGCCGCCTATAAACTTGCCACGGGGGATCAGCAGTCCCTGTTTCCCTGAGCACTACCAGGGGTAACAAGGAACAACGACCATAAGTTGACTGAGATTCAAGCTAGATATCAGGAGGCACTACTTCGCTATCAGGGCAGCTAGGAGCTGGAACTAACTTCCAAGGGAAGTGGTGCTTGACCCTACCCTCGGGGTCTTCAAAAGAAGGCTAGATAGCCACCCAGCTGGGGTCATTTGACTCCAGCATCCTTTCCTACCCATGGCAGGGGCTCAGACTAGATGATCTGCTTAAGTCCCTTCCAATCCTACCAACTATGAAACTATGAAACTTTTCTTGGATCTGGCATGCAACAAAGATCAGGTCAATTGCCCCATGGAATGGTCTGAAACCACACAGTTTCTCGCCAAACTTCCTCAACAAGAGCTAGAGGACAGTCCAGGAAGATGCAGGAGAGAATTTTGCCTGCTGTAAAAAGGAGGGTGATACCTTGATAGTTCCCACACATAGACTTATCTCTTTTCTCAGAGATAAAAACAGGAGGTCCCTGGGGACCTGAGGACTTTGTTGTTCCAAATTTGAAGAGTAAATTCTTGAAGTCTAGTTCCTCACCACCAGCCTTGTAGATTTCACCAGGTATACCATCTGGTCCAGTAGCCTTGTTGTTCTTGGTTTCCTTGATAGCCTTGTAGGATAGGAGGGTTGTTGAGGGATCTCCTTTCAAGGTGTTGGGGGACGGATATGATGGTGGTATCTGTCACAGTGGACTCAACATTCAGGAGTGCCTCAGAGTGCTTTTTCCTTCTATCTTGGATAGAGTCATTGTCTTTAAGGAGTCCTGAGCCATCCTGCAATTGCAGGGAAGTAGGGTCATGGAAAGCTGGGCCATGGATGGTTTTTGTTGCATTGAAAAAGCCATGGGTGACATGTTTATCAGCATAGAACTGAATCTCCTTACTTTTCTCTTGCCACCACTTATTTTTTCATTTCCTGGATCCTCCTTTGAACTTCAGTTTGAGGAACTGCTATGTCTCCTTCTTCTGCTGAGATAAGGTGTCATCTTGCCAAGGAGAATGAGCCCTTCCTTTTTGGTCAAGGGAGGCTTGGATCTTGAGATCATTCTCATTGAACTAGTCTTGGTGTTGTTGGGTGGTATAGCCAGTAATTCAGCATAGGCCATAGAGATAACAGTCTTAAACCCCTTCCAGAGTTTCTCAGTGTTGCTTTCATTTGTGGACAGGGCAGAGAACTTTTCATAGAGACATTGTTGAAGATTTTTACAGACCTTCAGGTCTTGAAGGGATACGATGTTGAGAGTCTTTTGCATTGATTGGGGCTATTTTTGGCATTTTGGAGGAAGCTGGTTGTCCATCATGGATCTGACAAGATCATGATCTGTCCAGGAATCTTCGGTTCCTCACATGATATGGACATCCATTCAATCCTAGGCTCTAACAATAACATAATCAAGGAAATGCCTATGCCTTGAATGAGGATATCTCCAGGTGGTCTTGTATTTCTGTCTGTCTGAAGATGGTGTTCATGAGAGCTATGCTCCATACATTTGCTCAGGAGAAGGATGCTGTTGGAGTTGGTTTTCCCTGCTCCTTGATTCCCAGTGGTGCCACTCCAGAGTTCTGGCACTGAAGTCACCAAGGAAAATGATTGTGTCCTCCTTGAAAATATTAGTCAGGATGGGTAAGATTGGGGTAGAACTGTCCTTTGACATCATTGCCAGAATCAAGCATAGGGACATGCACTCACAGTGGTGGCATATTGGTTGTTGCTGAACTTAAGACTGAGGGTTATAAGTACGGACCTACTGAATTCGAGGTGGCTGCCTGCCAATTTCACAGTGCAAGTGCAGGACCCAGCACCATTTTTATGGTCTGAGCATGGGGGGTGCCTCCGCCTCCCCCTTCCTCCCCCCCCCAACTCCCCTGATCAGCAGAGGGGCTCCAGAAATCCAGCCTACCCCAGAGATTGTCAGATGGACCCAAACCAGGCTTTGCTTATTAATGCATCGATTAATGGCTTCTGCAAGTTTAATCCCCCAATAAGCCCATGGAAGCCATTAATTGATGCATTAGCTGCAGTTAAGCCCATGAAAGCCATTAGACATGGCTTAGACTACTCAGTAACATGTCAATTAATGGCTTCCACAGGCTTGATCAGAGGATTAAGCCCATGGAAGCCATTAATTGATGCATTATTATTAAGCAATCTAAGTACTTTATTAAAATCTAAAATGATATATTTTATTAAAATAAAGCAATGGACACCATGAATTGTAACAAATACCAAGTATATATACTTTTGTAACTAATACCAACTATATACACTTTGGCTGCTTACAGACATGGAGAAAAATGGTGTTTTACTTTAAGCACTGAGTGCAGAAAAGGTGTCGTGTTAGTTGGCCCCAGTTCACTCAACATCTGTGTAGGTCGAGTGCTTCAGCAGGGCTTTTTGGCACGTTTATCTAATCACTGATTGAATCAGCTTTTAGATAAAAGTGCCAAAAAACTCTGCTGAAGCACCCAATCTATGCAAATGCTGTGGAGCTGGATTGAACTAATGAACTTCCTCTTCTGGTAAAGTACTGTTCTGGGTGTTTTTTTCAAATTTGTCAGCATCCTTTATTTGGGCTGTGTGAAACTTTGGTTCCTGATTCCATTTGGTGGAGATTTGGCCTGATTCAGTGGCCGAATCTCCAAATCCAAATTAAAATCAGAGGATCCTTTAATGTCTCTGAATTGATTCATAATGCTCCAAATTAATTCAGAGAGATTTGGAAAGATTTGGAGATTCGGACATAGACACAGCTTTAAATGTTTTTTCTACATACTTCTAGGTAGCAGGTGGCTCATGAATGCTGAAATGCTGGGGCTCATGGAGTGTCCCAAAGAAGTGTGGAGGGCTCCCTAGCATGCTCAACAACAGATCCTGCCCTCCCATGTCTCCCCAACTCCCGTGGGCCCTTCTGCACCTCCCCTGGTCAGCGACTGGTGCCTACTGGATCCCCTTATGGCCGATCCCCGAAGTGGGAGGTGCGAGTGGGTTCCCCAGCACACTCCCCGGTGGACCCAGAAGTGGACCGGAAGTACTTCTAGTCCACTTCTGGGTTCACTGCCAAGCATGTGGAGGGCCCCCCTGCACTCATGTAGGACACTCCATGTGCCCCAGCATAACAATTTTCACAAGCCATGCTGGTACCTTGAGGTACAGAGAAAAAACATTTAAAGCTGTGTCTATGTCTGAATCCCTGATTCTCCGAATCAGCATTGAATCTTCAGCCTGTGGGGTTAAAACATGTCCATACACTGAGATATCACATTCAGCATCTATCAAGTTCATAGTAGTGGTGTCATGTCAAAGGGTGTAAAGAAGTGGAAATGGTCACAGATGGTTCAGAACACAGGCACAGCACAGGCATCTGACACTCTTTGATGAAGTTTATATAAACAGCACATTCACTGTCATGCTTTCTCCCCCATCCCAGGATTGCTTTCAGTAGTTGAAGGTCAAAACTCAGGAAAGATACCTTGTTGGGGTCCAAAATGCTAACAGCACTAAGGAAGGTGGCAGCCAACTAGCTGAACCATGATGGCAGTGACAGGTCATATCAGTAGTAATGGTTCAACTTCACAGCTATTGACTGGAACAGGTCCCTTCTTTGCTGGTTTTCATGAAGACAGCTTGACCAGTCATGTGATGCCCTGTCTTCAACCCAGCTTATCAAATACATCACCTTGTTGTGTGTTTGGTGGATCACAGCCTGGTGGCCTTCAAACCACATCAAGAACTCCATGAACTGGATGGCATTTTCAGCCACAAACAACACTTGATCTTGAATGTCACCCCACCCTAAGAGATCATGAAGCTTGAGCATGTGCTGTCTGCCAGGTGCGATTTACAGCTCCTCACTCATAAAATGCTGGTAGTGCTGCAGATGCTTGGCATGGTAATGGACCTCACCAAATCAGGAATTCCACTGTGAGAGCACAGGCTCTGGTGGCAGCAACACAGTTCCATGTGAGTCCCCACTCTGACTGGTGATGGACTCCCTGTACCAGACCTTACAATCTGGACAGTGCTTGAAGGCTTTCTTGAGAGATGACACTGAGCTATCCACCTTGGGGAACTGTGTGCACCAGATGTTACTTATTAGGGACAGAATGTGTGCTATGCAGATGACATGAACAGTGTTGGGCAATATTCCTTGGAAAACATCAGGGAAAGCCTTGCACAGTTATATGTCCTTATCAGACAGGAATACTGAGTTCTTGTTAAAGTCTACACCATAACTGACAATTACCTTCATGATGGCTTGCAACATGGGAGAAAAATTGACAGATGTGAGGTGGACAAGCTTCAGTTTGAAATCCAGTCAGTCCAGCTTCGCAATACAGATAAAATGTGCAACAGGTGGTTGTCCTGAGGGTTGGTGGCTTCATCAGCTGCTGTGGAAAAATAATTATACTCTACCAAGATGGCCTTCATGGACTCTACATGTGAAACAATCACTGCAGGAAGATAGTCCTAGCAAAGGTTGTTGGCTAACAAAACACTCTCTGCATTTGCCACGTTTTGTTTCAGGTGGGCTCTTAACTTCGGGTGCTCGAGTTTCTCCAGTAGGATGTTCATCACCAGGAAATCTTCCATGAGGGAAAATGCCACCCCTCACCTTCCCAAGCTGTTTTCTGTGGTCCTTTTAAATAGGGAGTCCTTTTAAATAGTCACTTGCTTCTTGCTCTAACCTCCAGCATCTGCAGCAGCCTTCATCTTCATGTGTACCTCAGATGCCAAGTGATGATCGATGCTGATTTTCCTGGAAACATCCAGAGTTAGATTGCAGCTAGCACAGAAGAATCTGCTTCCATCTGCATGCAAGGTCCCTGCAGGATACTGTCTTTGTAAATGCCCACAGGTAGCAACAGAAGTTGACTGATGAGACGATTCGTGATTGCAAAGCCAAGGCCATGAACAGGTCTGTCCGGACCGGAGCTAGTTTCCCCTTCCAGAAGAAGCTTTAGCCTCTACCCTGTTCCCTCAGCTGATTCTCATCTGGTCATCTTGTCTTGCTCAGAGTTCCAATGTTGATGATGTAACTCACTAATTCACTGGAGACAACAGCAGAGGTTTTTTTGCTAGTCATTAATTTTCTTAGTTATCCATCAAGGTACAAATGTTCCATGTTGTGAAAATCATTGTCTCTTTAAGATGTTTTCAACCACAGAGAGAATGAGTCTGCTGGGCATGGCTATTCAGCCAAGAGCATCTAAGACAATCTATGTTTAGGGTACCTTTTCTAGCCCCTTCCCTTTGTAGGGAAGGCAGAGGGGATCCTGAACAGGACTGGTCAGTCATGGTAGCAGCTGCCAAGTTGAACCCATGTCTCAACCCAGATGCAAGGCAACCGTTAAGCTACCACGACCTTCATGGAAATTCAGTGCTGGAGACTGCTGGATTCACTAGTGCTATCTCCATCATCACTAGTCCATTGCCACAGAACTTTTGGAGGTTGGTTGGTACAGGAGAACATGTTTTTTTTCATGTTGTAGAAGCCTGCATGTATTTAGTTTAATGTGAGGAAGCTGGTGCATGGAAACAGCTATCACATGATCTTGACAAGGTGAATATCTGGGCCAAATGACAAGGGAGAAGCCTCAATGATAGGAGACCTCAAACTTGCTGAAGCCTTCTTCCATCTTTACAGCCATTGAGATCCTGATATCTCCTACTTGATCTGCTGTTGGGGACTTAAGGGTTGGACTGTGGTTTGTCTGGAACCTCCCCTCAGGCCTGTTCACCATGAATGATCCTACCAGGAATTTGAGACACTGGTCAATGTATCTGTGAGGATCCTTGGGACACAGAAGCCTTTCCATCACTACAAGATCCTGATTCACAGATAATAGGAAATAGATTGTCAATCCTGACAATAGACACAAGTATTAATAGGTAATGCCACAAATGTACTTGGGCTAAAATGCTGATTCTTCAGAAGAAAGAATATCAGTATCTACCATTCAACCACTTGCAGTCCATTCTATACTGACTAAATCAAACTCTTTCGAGGCATTGAAGGAAATTTCCGTTGAGGTAAATTACCTTATAGCTGCTTAATGCAGTATTTCTCATATTTTCCACTGAGGCACCTGGTATTACTTATTATCAGTGACAAGATATAAGACTAGATACATCCAATATGATCTAGTATAGCAAGTCATAAATCTCTTACATACAGAAACATGGCTTAACAAGTTTTAGTTTTAAAGACATCTACCAGTTAAGGATGCTTCAGCTTTATTTTGTTTTAACTCAGAAACTTTATAGTGACACATTCTGAATGAAAGTTTGGAAAGACAAATAGATTCCATGGCACATTTTTAATACAATTCATAACAAGCCAAAGAATTCCAATACATACTTTGATAAACATTGGACATATGATATCAACTAAGATTTTTATCCTGATCATATTTTTTCATTTGTTTTCACTTTTGTAAATTTAGAGCATGAACACTGAGTTTCTTTTTTTCTGTACTGAGCTGACATATATTCATAGATAACTCTGGAGTAAATGTCACTGCAATCTCTGCTGAGCTCTTCTAATAATTATAAACTGCTTAAACTGAAATGTTACATTATGTAACATCAGCAAAGGCTCTTAAGAAAAGTAGACTCTTGTGTTCACTCCAAGTATGTAACGTACATTTGTAAAATTGATTCTCATAATTTGATTCCAATTTATGTTTATAAAACAAAACATAAGATGGTTTAACACATATACAATATTTCTCTCTCTCTCTCTGTGCTGCCAGCATCCTCTTATCCTTACTGCTAAGCTTTCCTGAGTTCTGCACTAGGATTGGTTGGTTCCATAGTCATGCAATTGATTGAGATGTTTTGCCATTACCACAAAACTAAGTTCAGTTTGTGTCTTTTAGTGGGTACAGTTATAATAGTACAAAGCTGTTAGAGATAAATAAAGTCTTTGTACCAACTTCAATTTCTTTCAAATCAAGCTTTAGATGCTCATCTCATGCTGATGATTTGCATTACCAAAAAACTAATTCTTGCATTTAGCATATTATACTATAATCCATATCACATATATGGTAGTGATTATCACTGCAGTAGAAATATTACAAAATAGTGTTGATCCAATTATTGGTTACCTTATTACTTTTTTTCTCCTGTCCTTATATACTGGATCTTGAAATGCTGCCATTTTGGGAAAAGCATGTGTTCTATAGTAACATTTAAGCAAAGAACCTGGTTAAAGGTCTTTATTATATAACTAGGAGCATGGGCATAGGAGAAGATGACAAGAGAAGACAACTGGGCTCCTGAAGGGATGGTAATGGGATACTGATCTTTCCATTGTAGATCATCATTCCAAATGCAGAACAGGTTAGTGATGACCAAAAGTAATTAACTGATGCAGTTCACTTACCAGCTTGAAACAGCTTGGAGATTCCCCAAGCTGACTATTATAAGTACAATCCCAACAGGAGTTAAATTCAAACAACTAAACATGCATCAAGGATCAGCTACTACTTTGTCTTCCTTATCTCTCTAGAAGAGGGTTGATACATGCAATACTATAGGAAGTTTTCCGTATCAGAAGCTTATACTGTCAATTACCTTTTATATAGATAAAGGAAAACTTTCAGTATTCAAAGCTGTCCATCCAACAAGTTACTGTATTAAACTTCACTGTTTTATATAAAACAAAATGAAAAAAATGTTGACAATACTGAACATGCAATGTCCAAGGATGAAAAAAAAATATTCAGATGATAAGTATTTTAAATACTACAGTGAAATGCAATTTAGGAAGACTGATATTGAGTATTTTTAAAATATTACTTCAGCTGTAGAACCAATCGTGTTAAATCTAAAGTTAATACAGATGAGTTCTGTGCACCTTCAGTCACTCTATAGACTTCAGAGAACACTGAACAATATTTGCAAACATTACAGTGAAAGCAACAGAGGCTTAATCAATAAAATAGATCATGAGCCTAAAGAAAGGCAATACTTTTAGAGGAAGGTGACTGGCTTAGCTGGTTTCTAATTAATCAAATTAGTGATACAATGCTTCAATGGCAGAAAAATAACTTTAGCAAACAGCAAAAATTTCAAGTTGTTCAGCCAACTAAAATAGCTTCTCTTTTATAAGGAAAAAGGCAGTTGAATCTATTTTTCAGACTATAACTCTTTTAAAGTTATCTATGAGTGTTTTTACACACGCTCTGGAGGTATGGGGAGGAGGGAGGGGGCAGAGCTTTGATTAGAGTAGTTCTGAGAGCAGCTCTACTTAAAGCACCCACAGCCTCTTGTATATCAGTGTCCCTACGCTTAAAAAAGGCAGCAGGAGTGCTTTAACTAAAGCTCATCAAACAAGCTTTAGTTAACGCACCCCCACCACCATTTTGAAGTGCAGGAACTCTGATATATGAGAAGCGGGGACTGGCTGGAGCACACTAATTAGTATGCTCCAGCAGACGTGATTCAGGCTGCTCCAATGTGCTGTAATTACAGTGCATCATGGCAGCCTCCCCACACATGTACAGGTACCCTATAAGATAAGCATTTTTAACATTTCCTCTGTGACTTACATTCACCATTTCCTGTTCTGGCATAAATATTTCAGTCTGTTCTTCAGACATAACAAAAGTCTAGTTCTAGATTTCAGACACTCTAAAGTCTGAAAATATCTGGATTTTGGGCCTGTCTCTACAACTACTTTTGTCTTTCATTTATCATTTTTTATTAATGATAATTGAATGATCCCAAAGATGATCAGAAGTTGCAGACAGGCATCTTGGATTTTAAAGACCATCTCAGCATATTAACAGTTAAAAGCAATCAGACAATGAGCTTTCTAAATTGGATGTGGCACAATTTACTCACTTAAAGATAACTTCCTATTTCACTCCAAGGCATCTAAGTAATATTGCATATTACATTCAAGTAATACTTACATGCCTGAGTGCTATTATAGCTATCCCATTCCAAACTACTTAAATTCTTGAAAAGAGTTGATGCAAAATATGTGTCTCCTCCTCTTCCTTACTGCTTCCCTTACTCCCTACCACCTTATTATATTCTTCTTTTTATCTTCCAATTTTTCTTCTTGCTCCTTAAATTTATGTTCCATGAATCTGCTGTTCTGTAGGCGCGTCTACACAAGACGCCAACTGCACAGTGCCACTTAATACTGAGCACTAGTGCATCACAATACCAACAGTGCTAATAGCTAATGTACAGGACTATAATGGGTCTACACAGTAACTCTGGTTGCTGCACATTTATGTTATGTTATTTATGTTATGTTACACAGTAACTCTGGTTGCTGCAGTAACCACTATGCAGTAGTGTCTCATATAGACACACCCTATATGTCTCTACCCCCTGCCAGACATCTTGCTTTTTTTTCTGAAGCATATGGTACTAATCACTGAACCAAATGGTACACAATTCTAATGTTGTATGACAGTCTTTTTATTGCTGTGTTCTGATAAGCATCTACATTTTCTCTGTTAATATAGAGACACTATTTAATTTAAATACAGGTCACTAAGAGTTTGATCAAATGTAAGCAAGCTCCTTAAAACATGGGAAAAATCCTCTAGATGTATTGTGAAAAAGATCCAATATGCTGATGGTTGAGTAGCTGTTGAGAGATGAAGGCAGAAACATGCCATTACACTTTAAACTTGTAGTTGAATTTTCTAGTTACCAACTTCTGATCAATAGACTTAAGTTATTTTTAGTGACCCAGAGAAAAAGCTAACACTTGAGACTTTTTGTATTCTGAGCAGTAAGTACTTCTTGAACAATAATCATGTACTGTAATCACAGACTGTCAGGCCCAGCAGTGCAGCAGTTTATACTGGATACAGATGAAAGGACCAGTCTTGCCCCTCTAATGCACTTCAATAATCCTTTCTTTAATGTATAACATCATTCATTTGAATGGAGCCAATTACATGAATTAGGATTACTCATGTGGGAAAGGCCTCAAGATCCAAAAAATCCACATTTCTTAGAGAATCTACATCCCTGGGATTTTCACTCCATTATTCTGTGCTCTGCTTGAGTCTCTAAAACCAGCTAACTGCCTCAGGGCACACATCACTTTTAAACAAACACATTTGACATTGCCTATCCATAAGGGAGAGGACCAAATGTGTAGATGTGGTACCAGAAGTGAAACTAATGAAATAATTTGATAAGGTCTCTGTTTTTGTGAGATTTCCTACCTAATTAGTTCAGAAAAGTACAATGCTGAAAGTTCATTCAAATCTGAAATAACTTTCTGAGGTTCACCTCTTATTATTGGCAAAACTTGAATGCCACAGTATGACTTTACACCACAATAAGACGGGTCTATTTGGGGATTGTATAGCTTGTTAGGTTTACTCCATGAAAACAAGTGGAATAACCTTTTCTTAAGATAATCATCTGATCCTTTAAAAGGATTGTACTGATAAAATCAACATTTTCAATAAGAAAACATAATAAGAATAACAAGTAGCATGTCTTTGCCTTTATTTTATTTTTTTTTAATCAGGGAAATCCATCTGAGACTCAGCACCTGATTTCCAGTGGGATCTAGCTGAAGGTTCCCCTATGGAAGGGTACAAAGACTGATATAATGTTAACTATTGTACTTTTCAAATTATTTTAAAATATCTACATATCAGCTTCATTTTGCCAAATTCTGTGTCAGGACATGTTCCCTCATAGACACATCCCCAAGTTCCTGTAGCCAACAGATGGAGCAGCTCCACAGGCCAGATCCAGTCTGTGAGCCATATGTTTGACACCCCTGCCTTAGAGAAGCTATATATTTTACACAGAATTTCTAAGATGTTTGATTCTTCTTTCAGTGAAGGCAATGTGGTGAATAGCTCAGACATTGCCATACCAGTGTAATATTGCAGAGATTGATGTGTCGTCAGCTGACATTTTAATGTCTGTATTTTATCGAGTAGTTTTCATTCTCCAGAATTTTTCTTTAATTAATCCTCCACCTAGTAACTAACCAATTCTTAGCACTTTTTGTCACTAAACACTTTTAATTTGACTTTCAGCTTTGCTCTCTATTCATCTTATTTCACTGTCTTTTTTATAAACTGGTTTAGCAAATATCTTGCCAAACAATCTGCTTGTGAATCAATTTGCTTATGAAAACAATCATCACTCCAACATCTAACTCCCCATCAGGGTGTGTAAAACACATTCTATTGCCACAACTCCATTTTTCTAGGTTCATTTAAACTCATTTAGAAGCCTTCCAAAATAGCCTAGTTAGGTGCAAGTGTGCAGATTATAGTTATCATTTTCCTGAAGGAATTAATATTTGTTATGAAAATTTCTAACAGTTTTAATCACAAAATACATATTGTTTTGTGGGGTCCATAGTTCTAGGTGTCGTGCACATATAAAACCATTTATTTCTAGTAACAGCAGACCTTCAGTTCATTCCAGCTGTGGTCAACTGAAGATGGAAAAGGGAGTGGGAATGATAGAAATCTCCTAATTCATGTTCACAACTTAGTTCCCAATAACATCAAACACCAATGTTGCTTAATTGACTGTGTCATTGCGTCAATCATCTTGTCTAGAGTTGCTAATGAGAATCCGACTTAATGTCTAATGCCTTAAAGTCTAATGTCTTAATATCTTTCATGTGACCTTAGTAGTATTAGATTAAAAAAGGATTTAGTCACCTAAGTCCCACCTAACTCTTTCTGTAGGTGACTCATTTCAGAGTTCAGACCCCTGCTCAGCTGCTTAACTCTGAATTCACATTAAAGTTCTTGGGATCCAATTTCCCAACATAAACTTGTCAGTAAAAGTTAAATTAGCTATATAATGTTATTCCCTTCTCCCTCTCCCAAAAAATTCAGTGCACCCTTCTTAGACCATTCAGAAAGAATCTGTTCCAGCTATTAACACTCCATTGCAATCCTATTGCATCTGGGAAGACATGTAAGCTCATGACAGATTAATTGCAGAAAGCTTATAATTATCACCTGTTTGGTGCAGAAAGATGAGCCCTTCTTTTGTTTAAACCAATACCTTAGAACAGGAGAGTCAAACTTATTTGACCCTGTGAGCCAGATGAAGGGCACAGGGCCAGTCTGCAGAGCAGATCTGGATCACATACTGGCCCAATGTGTTATATCCAGTCCATAGGGTTGGTCCAGGGTAGGCGATTTAAAGCAAGTGCTGTCCCAGCTCTGTGCACTGCATGCAATGCATGCCTACCCCAACCCCACATGTGGCATGCAGCACATGGGGCTGTTCTGGAGACTGCTACACGCAGGATGGGGTACCTGCTGCATGTAGCAACTGTGCCAGCCCAGCCCTACTTACTTGGTCTAGCACACAGGGTGGATCTGTGGGCCCAATTTGGCCAGGCCCTGTATCTACCACACAGGGCTGGGCTGGCCGGACCACCACTTGTAGTGCATGCCCCAGCCTCACCCTGGGCATGGTGTGCAGAGGACACTTGCACAGCGCATGTGGTGCTTGTGCCAAACAGGCCCTGCATGCTAGATCTGCCACAGGCAGCCTGTCTTTGGGCCTAGTCTGGACCAGCCTTGGGTCCAGCATGTGTGGTTTGTCCAGCATGGGCCCCAGACTTGCCCTGTGCAGGTTGCAACCCATACCAAATGAACTCCATGTACTGCATACAGCACACAGGGCTGGTCCCAGCATGTGCTGCATTACAGCAGGCAGCACTGTGGGCCAGATGATATGGCTCTGTGTGCCATATCTTTATCTCTCCTAACCTAGGATTTAGAGCATTTCCTAGGCAGCAGGGGACCCTAGTTATAGATCATCATCAACATAACCTACATCTCCAACTTCCCAGGAGTCTACAAGCAAGCTATGGCCGAAAGCATTCTCCACTTCTGCTAAAGTTGGTCCACTGAGCAGGCAAGAGGGGAAAATAGGTGGGCCCAGGATAGATCATGCCCCGAGGAAATTATCTCTATGTTTCAGGGAGTGGGGGTAGAGGCCAGCTACCCCACCCCCGAACCCAGTGCTCCCAAAAGGCAGTGGTGACACAGGGCGGTGGTGCCTTGTCCCTTCCGCCACCCCTATCATTCTTGATGGGCAATTCACTAGTACCAATATATTTTTCTTTTAAAAAATCCCAACCTTCCTCTTCCCCATTGATTATCTTCCACTTTACCACATCTTAGATTCTTCTGTTCTGTTTCTTTTTCTTTTCTGTATCTTTTTTTTTCTAATTCAATAGAAAGAAGGATCATTAAAGGATCATTTCAGCACAATACAACAATGGCAGACAGAAGCAATGAAAGCAGCTATAACAGTAAATGCATTTAAAATAAAAAGCCAGTCTAAAAGAGGCTCTCATTTTGAATATATGCCTTCCTGACATAACTACACTAAGAATGTGTAAACAATAGTGTTGCCTGATGCTTCCTATTACCCTACTTCTAGTTTCCTCCTTCATTAGTGATGAAGTCATCTCATCTCAAAAAAATCAATTCCAGTATTGACTATAGGCCTTTAACATTTTCCTTCCATATCCAAACGTGCAGAGATTGGGCTATAACTTTTTTATTAGTTGACTTTAATCCAACCATTGCCATTTTTGTTTACTGTTCATTCATTTCAAATCAGCCCTGGTACATTTATTTCTTTTGGGAGGGGGTTGTACATGAAAATTATATCCCAAAAGTTGCTTATTGATTATGTTTTTTTACTGCCAATTATCCAAAATCCTCTACAAAATGAAGAGTAAACTGAAGCAGCAGACACAAGTAGGTGTGTTTTTTAACTTCTACTGAATTCCTCCAAGACAGAAATTTGAAATAATGGATGCCTAAATCAGGCACACAGGAACAAAATTAAATTCTATGTGATGTACTTCTTGTGATATCATCCTTTTGTAATAAGATTAGCCTTGACTGTGTAACTTATCTAACATGGTTTAAAAGCCTTTGGTGCAAAATTAATTTGTGCCATTTATTCTATTTTAAAAATAATGGGCCAGATACATGTGTGGTGCAATTTCTTCAACTTCAGTAGTATTACATCAGGGATTAATGTGGCATCACAGTTTATTTTAAATTTTAAAGCTTCCATTTCTAACATTTGCAATTATTTATTTTTATGGTGTTTTCAGAATTTCTTATACTTAGAATGCAGAATGATTACAAATATAAGGCTAAATTATGATTCTGCCATAAGATTGGAGCAAGGACCAGAAATTACTGATCCAGAAGCTGATACGGAACTGGATTATAAACCATGTTCCTTCTTTACCCCGGGAAGGAGATATAATGTGAACTAAGCCTCTTCCTGGTACACACTACTTCCTCTGATGCACCAGCTCAGAGCCAAAGCCTGCCATACTCTCTGTCCCTGCTTACATGTGATGGTAGACCATTTTGCTTCTTGAGTTACTTCCTATAATATGAGCAGTCAGCACAGGGAAGTAAGGATGGTAAAAGGCATCACCCTATCTTTTCATGTGCATGTTAGTTAAGCCAGTAGAAATATTTTGGCTTTATATAAGTAAAGGCAGAGTTTCCTTTTGCTTTATATATAAATATGCAATTATTTAAATGAAATTCAAAAGGATGAATTATGCATGATTATGACAATTATTGAGAGCCTTTAAACAAGCCTCTCCCTTTGTTTGACCATATCTAAATACTTTGCATGCCAAGATGAATGATGGCAATTCTCCAGATATCACTTTTGGAGTTAAATTCTAGATTTATACAACTGGAAAGCCTGATGGTTCCTGCTTTGAGGTCATATATAGTTGCCAACTTTTCAAAAGAGATGGAAATATGAACACTGTAGTAATATTATGTCCTACATCAGATGCCAAAGACATCATGGTGGTTGTTATGGGAGCTGTCAGCTTCTCCAGCCCACCCACCTTACTTGGGGATGGCTTTCACATGCAGTGAATTTCAAGAAAAGTAGTCATTTTGGTTTCCTGTTAGTTCAGATCATGCAAGCCAAATGGATCCCGCATTTGATTCTATTAGAGCTCATGGAGTTATACCAAGGGTCATTTCAGTCCTTCATTTTAGTGAACATTTTAGCTGATTGTGATATGCCAAAAAGGAAATAAAACCATAACCTACAATACATATATATGCTTAAAGTAAATTCTAGGTAATCATTAAAGGCTTCCATTACATGTTGGCAGTATAAAGAGGAATTAAAGCAGATGTAACTCGTTTATGTTAATGTTAAGACTGCCCACAGGGTACAAAGGGGCCTTAATGTAAATTAAAATCAGATACTACATGTTATTATTACACTGATCATTTTTTATATATGAAGTATTAAAAAGTGCACGTTTCCTTCCACCAAGTCTCAGTCAGAAAATAAGTCCTAGGCTAACTGCTTAAAAAGCCTGTATTAATCATAACTTATTTGGTTTGTTCAGATCTCAGACAGAATTTAAAACATCCTGATCTTTCTTAAATTGTCACAAAGTGCCAAAAGCAACTTAGTAGGCATGGAATTCTCTTGCGACCATTCAGGAGGTGAACTATGAGACAAACACTGCATGTCAATTTCATGACAAGAGACTACCCTGATAGAGTTTGTGGTGGTTCTTGCAGTATTACAAGGGGAAAGGGTTGCAATGAGGACTTGCTCAGCGAACTCATGGGCAGGATCCCCTGGGAAACCAGTCTGAGGGAGAGAAGAGATCAGGAGATCTGGCTTTACTTTAAAGAAGTCTTACTGAGAGTGCAGGAACAAACAATCCCACATCATTCCTATGTGCAGGAAGACTAGCAAGTATGGCAGAAGACCTGTTTGGCTTAGCAGGAAACTCTTCAATAAGCTAAATCGCAAAAAGGAAGCTTATAAGAAGTGGAAACAAACAGATATCTAGGGAAGACTATAAGAGCATTGCTCAGGCATGCAAAGATATAGTCAGAAAGGTCAAAGTGCTAATGGAGTTGCAGCTAGCAAGGAACATGGAAGGTAACAAGAAGAGTTTCTACAAGTAAGTTGGTAGCAAGAGAAGGATCATGGGAAGTGTGGGTCTCCTACTGAATGGAGGAGGCAATCTAATGACAGAGGAGGTAGAAGAGGCTGATGTACCCAATGCCTGTTTCACCTCAGTCTTCACAAGCAAGGACAAACTGTACTGGGGAGCACAGTTTGGTGAGAAGGTAAGCAGCCAATGATTGTGCAAGAACAGGTTAGGTACTATTTAGAAAAGCTGGACGTACACAAGTCCACTGGGCCAGATGGGATATCAGATATCTGCTGATATGATTGCAGAGCTACTGGCCATTACTTTTTAAAACGATTTTTTAAAACTCATGGCAATCAGGAATGATCCCAGATGATCGGAAAAGAGCAAACATCGTGCCCATATTTAAGAGAGGGAAAAGGAGGATCCAGGGAACTACAGACCAGTCAGCCTCACCTTAGTCCATGGAAAAATCATGAAGCAGATCCTCAAGGAATCCATCTTGAAGCACTTGGAGGAAAAGAACATGATTAGGAACAGTCAGTATGGATTCATCAAGGGCAAGTCATGCCTGACCAACCTGATTCCGTTCTATGATGAGATGACTGGCTCTGTGGATATGGGGAGACCAGTGAATGTGGTATACCTTGATTTTAGTGAGGTTTTGATACAGTTTTACACAACATTCTTGCAGGCCAGATAAGGAAGTACGGGTTGCATAAATGGACAGTAAGGTGAACAGAAAACTGGCTGGAGCATCAGGCTCAGAGGGTAATAATCAATGGCTTGATGTCTACTTGGAAGCTGGTATCAAGTGAAGTGCTCCAGGGGTTGGTCCTGAGGCCAGTTTTGTTCAATGTCTTCATCAGTGACCTGGAAAATGGCACAGAGTACACCGTCAGCAAGTTTGCAGATGTCACCAAACTGAAGGGAGTAGCAGATATGCTGGAGGGTAGGGATAGGATTCAGAATGACCAAGACAAATTGGAGGATTGAGCCAAAAGAAAGCTCATGAGATTCAACAAGGACAAATACAAAGTCCTGCACTTATTACAGAACAATCCCATGCACCAGTACAGGCTGGGGGCTGACTGGCTGGGCAGCAGCTCTGCAGAAAAGGACCTGAGGGTTACGGTGGACTATAATCTGAATATGAGCCAACACTGTGCCCTTGTTGCCAAAAAGGCTAATGGCATACTGGGCTGCATTTGTACATGTGTTGCCAGTAGGTCCAGGGAAATTATTATTCCCCTCTATTCAGCACTGGTGAGGCCACATCTGGAGTACTGTGTTCAGTTTTGGGCCACTGACTACAGAAAGGATGTGGACAAATTGGACAGGGGATGGGCCTGGGTGATTCGGAGATTCAGCAGGAGCCGAATCTCTGAATCAGATTCAGCCAAATCGATTCGGGACAGTGATTCAAATCACTGAATCGAATTACTATTCCTCAAATCAGTCAAATCCAAAGTGAATACTAGCCACTTCACACAGGCCTAGTAGGTGCTAAGTACTTGTTCTTGAAGTTTTGGGTTATTGTTTTCATCCCCTAAATACACTTTTAGTTGGTTAATTGCAAACCCTGATTTACTGGGCTCTTACCTTTTTACTAGAATTTCATGCTCTGGTCAGTTTATTTTTACCATCTAAGATTTCATATTAAACAACATCACAAACTGAAACAGATATTAGTCTAGATACCAATCTGTGACCACTTTATTGCATACCACCAGTATGATATGATCAGAAAGCCAATGAAAGTCTCAGAGAGGATCACTAAATATAAGAAAAATCTTGCACTGGTTTATTGCTGATCTAAGGTGTCCTCTACCACCCTCCCTGCCTGTTGTTTGCACAGCAATTTCAAAAGTGCCTGGCTAAAAAGAAGAGGATTAACCAGGATGTCATGTCAATCTACAACTGTTTTTAGGCCTATGACCATATTAATCTGCTACACATTACAGCTGCCTTCAGGCTGCTTAAGCAAAGCACAGGGTAACCCAGCCCTGTCCAGATACACGAGAATCTAAGAACCGTTAAAATGAACCTAAAGACACCTTTGCTTACCACCATTTAAATTGTACCATGCATCACTGAGGCACAGGAATTTGTCTACTGCTCCAAGTATGCAAAGAATTTGCTACAGTGGTGATCTTAGACCCCAGTCTTAATTGCTAACCTAGCAGCAACATCTATTGGTAGTAAAATAATGATACCACCATAATGTTTTCTTCTTAAAATGTACCATATTTACTTAAATGTAAGATGACACCCCAATAATTAAATCCTCTATATGAAAATATGAATTTATTATAATTTCCAGGTATCAAATCTAATTATTATAGGTCATGAATTTGTCCCCATCCCATTGCTACAGCAGGGTAAATAAATCTGGGGGATCAGGTTGTAGCAAAACCCTCAGTTTTTCTTTTTTTTTTAATTTAAAAACACATTCCCTCCCCTTCCCCTAACCATTTCTGACTTTTTCTCTCCCTCTCTATTCCCCATAGATAAATATAAGCGAGCTAAGACATAGGATAAGCTTCAGCATTTTATTTTGGTAGTAAGTTGGGTTTTTTTCTTTTATTTGTTTTTTTCTCCTTCTTTTCAAATAAGTGCCCTGTTATGGATATGCATTGTTTTATATTGTATAATTATTATGCTTATATTGATTCTAACTGCTCTATATTGCTGTTTTACTGATACTATATGATTTAGGCATACGTATGTAAGTTAGCATAAGTCATGTCAAGTTTCCATTTTGTTTGTCAAGTCTCCATCTTGTGTCCCCTGCCTAAGTATACCCTATTGTAACTCTGTTGTAACTGTGTGGCTCATACCTACTCCTCCTATGTAAATTGGTTCCTGAATGAATGGGGATGCCTGAGGGTGCTTGAGAGGCAATGGCAGTAGGTCTAAAAATAGCTCCCTCTGAATGACCGAACCATCAACTCAACAACCCAACCACCACCCTGCATTGACCCTCCCTGGCTCAAAATTTGGAAGACAAAGACCACTACAGAAGTCAGTCAACCCACCATTACAGACCTGAAACTGCATGTCCTTACCTAGGAGTGCACATGCTCAATACACCAGGGGCTGACTCTTGCTTGGGCATGCCCCTGCCAGGGTCATAGGAAGTCTGCCCCTATAAAAGGAGTCAATGAAGACAGAAACAGTGGACGCCCTCTTCATCTGGACCAGCACCATGCCACACCACCTATCCACCCAGAGGCCCTGCCAGTAACCCCACTCTGGACAACACCTTGCTGGAGAAGAGCCTGACTGGCCATCAAGGACCAGCTCACAGTCCAAAATAGGTAGCTATCACCCACCTTCCTTCCCCAAGCAACAAACTTGGACTCTGTTTCTCTTCCCTACCTGGACTCCAACCCTTCCACTGAGTCTCTTTTTCCTGCTGCCATTGTCAGTGCTTGTGTATGTGTGTAGGAACTAATGACTTCATGGGCTGTATGGTGTGTTATCTGTTTAAGAAGCCTGTTATTTTGGAACCCTGAGTTGGGTTTTTGTCTGTTTCCTGACTGTTTCCTCCTTGCCACCACTTATCTGCCTCCTAATTGCCCACCTTTCTGCCTCAGTTTCCAGCTCCAGTACCCCAGCCTTCTGCCTCTCTCTTTCTTGGCTGTCTCCTCCTTGCGACCGGGCTTTTTCCCTTGCTTCCACCCCAGGACCAGTGACCTCGAATAACCCTGGGGCCACTTGACCTTAAGTAACCCCAAGCCTCAGTTCCTCAGCCCAGCTTCTCTCTAGTCTACCAGTTCTAATCCTGTTCCCAGCAACTTTCACTCCCTACACTTTCTCTCTCACCTTAACCTTCCCCCCAGGTATCCCAAGTACCCCAAGCATGCACATACATACGTACCATCCAAGTTAGGAACTCGCCTGTGGGTATGTGTAGGTGGTTGGTATGTGTGTGAACTGAAGAATATAAATATACATATATGCCTTCCTGTGTGTGATATACAAATTAGTGATCTATGTATGTGTATTTAGTGTGTGGGTATTGGCAACTGATTGTTGTCTAATTTTTGGTGTATGTATGTGCTTGAATGGGTGATAGGTATGCATCTGCCTAGGCTGGTAATCTTGGATATGTATGTACCTGAGTTGGTATTGTGTGTGTGTGTGTGTGTGTGTGTATGTGTGTGTGTGTGTACCTAGCTGATTTTTGAGTGTGTGCATGTGCAATTGTACACCATGCCCTGCTGTCTAACAGCACGAAATTGAGATCCTGAGAGTTGGCCTGACCCCACAGGGCAACAAGGTGGCACGCTTACCCTCTAACCCGACAACTTCTTGCCCCTGCAATTCCTTCTGCCCTCTGGCTTACTGTGAGATCCTGCTCTCCCTGATCACATGGAAGCAAGACACAAATTTGAAAACACTATGTTTGATGGGTATCTGTAACAGAGACTGTTACAATCTGTTAAGATTGGGACACTCTGCAATCTTAAGAGAGAAAGGGCCCAGGGAAAGCCCCAGGTTGGGAGACACTGTGAGGAAGAAAACAGCAGCAGAACTGCCTGGAGAACAGCTTGCAAGATGTTGTTGGCTTACAGGGGAATTCAGCCCAGAATAGGAGGCTCAGAGCCTGGAGCAGGACAGAGCTAGGTACCAGAAACCTGAAGTCCTAGAGGGGCTAACACAGAGTTCAAGACTGGAGCTGGAGCCCAGAAGCAGGATCCAACACAGTGGATTCTGAGCTAAATGGTCTAGTGAGAGAAATGGAGTAGAGGCCATGTGGGCCAAGATTCCTAACAAGGAACTGATCAAAAACACCTGTGAGGCATAGGCATGGTGTAAGGGGCAGATAGAGCTACATAATTATCCCTTTAGGTTTACAGGTGCCTTGGGGAATGAACTCAGCAGGGATAGGATTAGGACCAGTGGAGTGCAGGAGGAACCTGGTAGTTGTTCAGAGAATTGGGCTTACTGTAGAGCCCATTTGGCAATCTCCCTTCCAGTCAAATAATCACATCAAAGGCATGGCAGGTGAGGGAGAAGGGGAAGGCACCCTAGAGCTGAAATAGGGAGCCAGTTGCATACCCAACAGAGGGCGCACCAGCCACCCCAGAGTATAAACTCAGCTATAGTACCCAGTACCCATAGACTTAGTTAATCCAGAATTGATGCATTAAACTTTTTAGACACTGCTGCAAGTCTTAACACAGGTATTCCATAAACTTACTTTTAAACAGAATTTTTGTCCTACTTTTATACATATACATATAAGTTCCCTTGTTTGCTTGCAACCAGGACTACCAGCATGAGCCTCTTATTTAACTTCCCACTGGCCAGCTTCCAGTGGGGAGGATCTAGGCTACATGCTGACTTTATGGCAATGGAAGGCTCCTCCCTAGCTTGCTCCTGTGGTCACATGGCCGAGTGCAAGAGAAACTCAGGGACATCTAAACCCAAGCCTCTAGACTTGAGCCTACCCATAGGATACCTGCCAAAGAGTTTGAAAGTATCTGAAGACCAAGGCTGGGGTCGCTCCTTCCAGGTGGCAGTGAAAGAGCGCTTGGGGAGACACACCGAGCAAAGGCCCGAGGGGTTGGTACCTGCCTGGATGTGTTCTGGGTCCTGAGTGGCCGGTGAGAGGGAGAGTGCGAGAGACAGAGAAAATCCCGTGAGCCAAGGTTTAAAATCAAACAAGTTTTACTCACGCAGTCAACAGGAAAACAATTCAGATAAACCATCGATGAAGTATCTCAGTACAGCAACAGTGTGGAGCAATGAGTCGCGCAGCGGCTACGGCCAGATGTCAGCGTACCGTAGTTCTTTCGGTGAGCCCTTAATTTGCAGGGCCTCTCAGAGTCCGAGGGGTGACGGCCCACTCGAGGACTGTGACTCGAGAGATGATGCGTGTGAGAGAGCAGCCTCAAAGAGAAACCTCTGCAGGCCTTACACGTTCCCCTTCACACGGGCGCCTGAAAATCAGTCTCAACTGAGGGGCGCTTGCCAGACAGGCAGGTTCACTGACTGACCCGATCGCTACCTCAGGAGCGCGCCCGAATCTAGGGGCAGGGTCCCTAATATACCCTCTGAAGAGAACCTTCTCGAAGGCCCTGTCAATCATGTTATCTAGGTCAGAGTTTTAACTCCTGACATTCCAGGTCACACAGGGTGAAAGTTCTCTGCCACTGCGTTCCTCATGCTCCAACAGCAAACATGTTACTTAACTACAAAATATCACAATACAAATGTTATATAACACACAACCCATCTTGTTAACAATGAGAGCATTGATCCGGTGAGGGTCACTAACCAAAACTCCATGACAGAGCCTACACATAAGATACCTGCCAAAGAGTTTGAAAGTATCTGAAGACCAAGGCTGGGGTGGAAGATACTTGCTAGGAGCAGGGCCACATATGGTTCCTGACTGATTCAAATGGATTTAGATCTTATCTGGCTAATTTGACCTGGGACATGAAAATTTTTCCTTTAAAAATAAAGAAAAAGCAGGTTCCTATCAGCATCTTGGCTTTTTGGCTATTGTCAAGCATTTGTTGGCACCAAGGGATGGCTCTGATCCTCCCACTGCCAGCCTGGTATAGTAGTATCTCCAAGCCCAGTGTGGGGAATATCTCCTTGTTCTTTTTTAAGGGCCCCACAAAAAAACATTGAAAAACATATGGACCACGTATTTTAGTCATGCTTAGTTTTGTCTGCATTTAATCAGTTTCATAGTTGGTTTCTATTACTGAACTCATATTACTAATGGCAGCACTTTAATGATAGACTTATATCAGCACTTTAATGGTAGACTGTAATGAGGTTTCCTTCTGTGTGAATGTAAGACAAGGAGTTTTTTCTCCCATGTTGATTGGGGCAGAAAAAAAAAAACCTCATGTTTTATTTGAGTAAATACGGTAGCATATTACATATTATTATCTAGGTATTTCACTTCAACTCCAGGTTTTGCTACTCAAAACCACATATACAGTACACCATCAGAATAACAATAGCTATCAGACACTGAGCCAAGTTTTCTCCTAAGTACCATTTAAGGCAATAAATATAAGTAACCAGAAATCCTTAAAACCATTTCACTGTTTATTCTTTTTCCTTCCTTATGCAAAGGTATTATGATGTAAGATGATGCACCATACAATCATTTGTATTTGCTATTTAATTATGAATACAAACAGTTTATACAAGTATAATAGGAAGACGTGCTTGTTCTGTTTAGTCTCTACTGAAGATGGAAGGTGAGCTGTTTGAAAATGTGTGCCTGCTGTTTGAAACTGGAAGCATTGGTCATTAATATTTTATGGATGCATTTAAAAAAATATGCTTTATACAAAAGGTTTTCAGTGAAGTTGATCAGATAGGTTGTCTGGCTTCAGAATTCAACTATTTTGAGTGGGTGTTTTCAGCATGAAAATGTGTAACTGTTGCCTATGACGTGAAATTCCAAACTGTGTACGATTGTTGAAGAAACAGTCCAGAGCTATTACAGGCAACAAAATGACAAAATGTCATTTTTGTCAGAACACAGTATCCTCATGACTGGAATTTAGCACATAGCATTTAATTGGAGTTTCTCTTAAAATGTATGCATTAATAACATATTTGATCATCAATAGGAATGAACAATGACAGCATGTTTTGGTGGCTTTTGTTTTTAATCTTATCAAAATATGATAAGCATTATATCAATCATTATTAATTATATATGATTGCAGCTGAATAAGGCAAAGTAAAGAACAGCATTTATGAAACCTGTTAACATACTGGTCTCTAAACACACTGATTTAACCTATCACTTTAAGCTATTCTCCTTGTGTTGTAGTAGGGGGCACAATGCTTCTTAATGTGTAAGGCAGCCTGAATATCATTTGAAAAGATGCAATAAGCATTTCCCCTACAAGTTTTCCTCTGATGGCAGGTATAGGTATGAAGCCAAGTCACATCCCTCCCTGGGATAATGAAATTTCCTCCCCTCTCTTCGCAGGGTTTAACAGTCCTAAATGCAGTCATATCTAGTCCAAGAGCCAGACAATATGCATCTTAGAATAATGAAAGAATTAGCTGATGTCATTTCAAAGCCATTGGCTTGAAAACACTGAGAATACATAAAGGTCAGGTGAGATCCCAGGTGCCTGGAAAAGAGCAATATAATGCCCCATCCTTAAGAAAGGGAAAATGGAAGATCTGAAGGATTACAAACTATACAGTCTGACCTCAATGCCTAGAAAGAGCAGGTCATCAAGGAATCTATTTCTAAGCTCCCGAAAGAAGACAAGATGTCAGAAATATCCAGCCTGAATTCACCAAAATTAAGTCATGTCTGACCAACTGTCAGTTATTCTATGACAAGGTGACAGGTTCTGTGGATGGTCAGAGAGCGGTGAATGTGATGTACTTTAATTTTAGGGAGACTTTTTACACTGTTTCCCATTAAATTCTGATTAGTAAGATAAGGAAATGTCATCTAGAGTAGGGATGAACAAACTTTTACAACAGTGGACCAAATTAACATAGCTTAGACCTAAGGCAAGCTGCTGCTGGTTACCTGGCCACTGCCACTTCCACTGCCACCAGTTTCCACTGCTGCTAATTGCTGCAAATCACTGCTGATTCCTGCTGCCAGGTAGATAAAATCCTACCTGGCAGCAGCCCAGTTATAATATCTTCATGGATGAGGTCCAGCTCTTAGGCCATAGATTACCAACTCTTGCTCTAGATGAAAATATTGTAAGGTGAATGTATAGCTGGTTGGATCATCATGCTCAAAGAGTAGCTATCAGTGGCTCAATGTCAAACTGGGCAGATGTACTGAGTGGAGTTCCCCAAGGGTGCAATATCATTTAATCTATTCATTAATAGGATCAAAGGATCATAAAAAGGTAGGGATGGAAAGGAGCTCATGAGGTCAGCTAGTCTTGACACCTGCTCAAGGCAGGGTTATCTCTGACTAAACCATCCCAGCCAAGTCTATTGAACTTGCTCTTGGTTTGGAAGCATGGACTGAGTGCACACTTACCAAATTTGCTGTTGACACCAAGTTGGGTGAAGTTGTAGCCATTTTAAAAGATAGAATGAACTGGATAGACTGGAGAAATTAATCAACTGAATTCAATAAAGACAAGGGCAAACTCCTCCATTTAGAATGAAACAATCACATGCACAAACACAGATTGGCTCGGTTGCAGCACTGCAGGAAAGGACTGAGGGGTTATAGTAGAACATATGCTGAATATGAGAATGCTCTTGTTGCTAAAAGAGCCGACAGTATTGTACTTTCTCATATAAAACACGCACTGTTTCCCCAAAAACCAGGCAGGGAAATTGGTATGCACATTATATGCAAGAAACATGAACTGTCAACGGTCCAGAAATTTGGCGGCAGGGGAGAAGTAGAAGCATTAATTGCTGTGGCTGTGTTTCCTAACACCAATTTTCCAGACCCCTGGAAACCCCCCTGGCCAAATTGATGGCCCTCCAGATCAAGGTAGACCCTCATCCTTGGATCCATGCCACCACTGCCAAACCCCTGCTGCTGCCAGACCATCATCTTCAGACCCTAACCATAGCTGGACCCCTTACAGCCTCTGGATCCCCCACCACCACAACCATAGTGGCCACTACTGCTGCAACAACCACCATGGTGGCCACAACAGCTGCCCCCTTACTCCATGCTGGATCCAGCAAACAAGGGGCCCTGAGGTCTGGATCTAACCTGGAGCTCCGGATGAGTCTGTCTGATACTCCTGTTTTATTCAGTAACTCAGTGATCACAGCACTCACTCAAGATGTGAAAGACCTGAAAATAGTTCTCTCTTTGCCCTGAAAACATTTGATTTCACATCTTCCACCTCCCAGGAAAAAAATCACTAGGTAATAGATTTTTCTAAAGGGAAGGAGAGAAGGGAGGCACCCTAACCCATTCCATAATGATGTTCCACTTTCCATAGAATACTTAAATGTTCTTGAGTATAGGTGAAAGGGGGAGGGAAAATATAGGACTATGGGTTCCAAAACCTGCCCTGAGGGCTCTTTCAGTATTTTATCTAATAAGTCTTTAATATCATTTAATGTGAAGTATAGAAACAGCCTTTGGAGCAAGAACTGGGTCAATGTTTTGACCTGTGTAATAAAAGGCAAGGCAGTACTTCCCACATCCAGATGTGTTTTAAAGGAACACAGTGACTGGTGCCACTGCATTTTGCATAAGGCCTAGCAGTATGCTCTGAGAATACTGATCTGGTAAGCCCCACAAGTGAGACAGGAATACTTAGTTTGTGAATCCCAGTAATATTTAGGTATAAAATGGGCACATCTACATGAGACCTGTACTGTATAGAAGAATAATTAGCTGGGCAGTAAATATCTCATGTCTACACGTGCAGCAAAACTCCATAGCAGTGCACATGTAGATGCTGGTGCAGCTGGCTAGGGCACAAGAGTACTTCAGTGTTGGGGCTACCTCCTGGCTAGCCCCACACTGGAGCACCCTTGTGCTCCAGCCAGCCCCTCTGCATCACGTTGCATGCCCCAACTAGCCCCTCCTCCACTAATATAGCCTCTGCTCCAATATTAATTATAGCCTTGGCTAGCACTGTATGGGGCAATAGCCATCTTAAAGGGGTCAGAAGGAGATGGGAACACTGTTTTTCCTCTGCAGCAGTGCCAGAGAGGGACACAAGGTGAAATTTCCTATTTCTTTCAGAAGACATTAACTCACCCAGGATAGTACAACTCTGCACACTGCATCATACTCTGTCTAAAATCCACAGATGAACCATGGCTGGTAGTGTTCTCCTAGCTATACTATCTGTATTTATTGTTTTGCTCCAAGGGTAAACAGAAGCACAATTATGTCACTGCTGTCATATCATTTTTGCAGTTGTTGAGACTCTGGTATACAATTAACATTAAATAGTAACAAACAGTATGAGAACTACATCTATGACAGATTCCTATAAGGTGTGGTATGCTTTCAACTCCACTGTCTTAAGCAAGCATTGTGGGACCTCAGCATATCTCAAACAGCCTTCAGCACCAAGACATTAATCTAGGAAGAATAACATGGTGTTTCTGCTCTTACCATTTACTAAAGAAAGCTAATGTTCACTTTTAGATGCTACATTTGCATTTCTACAGAATATTGTTTAAATATTTTTTTACGCTATAGAAACTAAAGTTTACAATCGCCTTGAAATCATAAGAGCACCTCTGGAAGTCTAGAAAGGGAAAGAGTACCCCATACATAGAGAGTACAGTAAATCTATTTTCTTTGACTTCTTCCATTTGGCTTTTAGAACTCTGCCATTTCTGGCATGCATACCAGATGGGCAATATGAAATAAATGGATAAATAAAACCTCAAATGTCTGCAGTCTTTAAATTGATTGCTGTGTTAGTTAAACTTAAATACCAAATGACTAATTTGCATGTGAAGTTTTGAACTGAACTGAAAGAAATGTATTTTGTTTAAAGGTCTCTCGTACCGGCAAATTTTGCTCATCACACCCTTTCCTACCCAATTCCATACATGCAACTTAACTTTCAAGAATATGTTCAAATATGTACATGCAAGTTCAAGGAAATAACACAAAATTGCTTCATGCTGATTTTCAATCATAGAATCATAGAAAGTCAGGGTTGGAAGGGACCTTGGGAGGTCATCTAGTCCAACCACCTGCTCAAAGCAGGACCATCGCCAACTAGATCATCCCAGCCCAAGCTTTGTCTACACGGGTCTTAAAAACCTCCAAGGATGGAGATCGCAGAAATAACTCACGTGGATGTTATGACTAGTAGACACAGGGCAAATCTATACATGCAATTAATGCAAAGCAATACACTCTGGAATTTATTGCTCTAGAGCAGTGGTTCCCAACCTTTTTTTCCCACACCCTGCTGCTGGGAGTGGAGTGCAGCAGTGGCAGAGGTAGCCCAGGGGTGGGGGAGTTCCAGGCACATGGCGTGGCTCCTCTTTTCTGTGCAGTACTGCCAGCATTACCCCCGCAATCCTCATTTGGGTCATGACCTGGATTTGGGATCTGCTGCTCTAGAGCTTATTGCTCCTGAGCATTTGAACATGCACCTGGGAGCAATAAACTCTTAAGGAATAAACTTCAGAGTTTATTGCCATTTGAACATGCACATTTTTCTGGGTCAGAGAGACCCAACTAGCAAGAGGCTTGGGGGTTAACCTGCTAGCCCGGGCTACTCCTCCCTGCTCAACATGCTGGGGATAGGCTGGTTGGGGTCAGAAAGTGTTTCAGTGCAGGGATATCCAGCCCACAGCCCCCACACTGAATCATCCTCATGCCCCAGCCAGCTGCATGAGCATCTACACATGAGCTGCTGTGGCGATTTTTACTGTGCAGCAGGATAGTCAGGGCCAATCATGGGAGGGGGCCAGGAGGGCCATTTGGCCCAGGCCTCTTATTCACAGAGGGCCTCAAATTTAGACTTTTGATGTTATCTCCAAATTAGATTATACATACAGACACAGAGATACACTGACAGGATTGAAAGAAGAAGAAAAAAGCTAGAAAATCACTTGTTAAATAAAAAAGGAACATTTATTACAAATTCATGCATTGTATTTTGAGCCTCAAAAAATGGAAGTAGCCTGGGCCTCTCTCAACCTCTGAGAGGGCCTGTAAATGCAAGTACTATCCTGCTGCAGAGTAAATAAATTTACTCCAACCTAATCGGGTGCACATGTAGACACCGAAACATTGACTACACAGCTAAATTAATCTATTGCATAGTAAACGTCTCATGTAGATGCACCCACACTCATAATTCAGTGCCATGAGCAAGAATATCCAAGATGCTAACTTTTATGGAGTAGGATTTACTCTGGATCAATCCCTGTTTCCTATGTGGCAAAACTAATGAACTACTTATGCAAAACTGGTATGTGAATATGCAAAAAGATGTGTTCAGGCATTGACATCGTAAAACTCAGACCCCCTATTCGTTATCCTTATTTTCTTTATGAAAAGTTCACTGGTATTAAACCAGTCTTCTTTATTCATATAGATAAAAATAACCCAACTTTGTACTTCTCTGAATTGCAAAATACCTGGGATGTGGTATAGACTTTTAAAGTGAGCTTTGAGCTTCTTTTGAATAAGTCATAGGTAGCTATACTTTGATTTCATATGACCAGACTGTGATTTGCCCTGAATACCAGCACCAGAATATAGAGGGGGAATACGGTGTACAATGAATTCCTGCATAGGTGGGAAACAGACTTATTTTAGCTGTTTCCTCTTCTTTATGTGGTAGGGAGTAGATGAAACCTTGATTCACTCTTCCTAGACAGACATTGGATGTATCAGAAAGCATATACATCACAGTTGGCAACTCCCTCAAAACAAAGGAGACACGAAGAAGACCAAGTCACAGTCAGAGTCAACATCTGCATCTGCATTATGCAGTAAACAGGTATTAGATAAAATGGATGGCCAACAATGTCTCAGATCTGGATGCAATGTCTCAGCCCTGGCCAGGAGACAGTTATCTGCTGGCCCTGTGCTCCTTGCCAGCCCCATGGTGGTGGCAGGGGTCCACTGCAGAGCCCCAGGAAGGTTCCTCCAGAACCCTTGATACTATCCTCTCAATACTGTCCTTTCAGGCAAGCACCCATCTCAATGAGCAACAAAGACTGGCTCCTGGCTTGCTCTCCTTCCCTCATGGCTTAATAGGCCAGCCTCAAGAGATAGAGGGTGATATGGAGCTGGTCTAGCTCATGGCCTAGCGATTCAATGGAAAACTAGGAGCATCAGAAACCACTAAGCAGTTGAGAGAAAAGACAGGAGAATCTACTTCTTCTTCCATGAAGCAGTCACTAGCTGTATTTTCTGACAAAAGTTGCGGAGAAATTGCACAAATTTTCACCCTTTACAGAAGGAATGGGATCACAACAGAATATAAGCAGCCATAGCAAATCCCTTCTGAGCATGTCCACTGACAAATCTAAGTACTCAGGTGGAAGCTGGATCTAAACTCCACTTTAACTTCGACTTAATGTCATAAATATGTTGTTAGGAAACTAAATAGCACTTGGGCACCCAAAGGGAGGGCTGGATTTGTGTCATAGTCCCTGCCTCAAAATCCTTTTCTCATTGGGCCTTGCTTGCATTTATATGAAGTTCTATTTATACCACTCTGATGTTGTTAAGGGGTCTTCTAAGTAAATTATAATTATATCTTCTTTCAAACCCTTTGTGTAAATTGACCTTAATGTAAATGAAACTTAGACCTAATATCTTCTGTTTTATTTAGCAGAACAATTTCCGTAGCTGGCTTTGTGATCACAGCTTCATAGGTAATTCTTATTTTCCATTTTCAGCACAAATTTAAAATATCACTGTTATTCCATTCATGTTTCACATGTTGAGGTTGGAAAACCTCCCACCTTTTTTCTTTCCATAGCATTTGTTCTCATTTGTATATATTTAAACTACTTTATAACATCAGTTCACCTTTCACCTAGTATTATCTAGTGCTTTTATCAGAGAAAAATTCATAGCTTAATGGAGTATGGCCATTTATATAGTCATGTAATTTTGGTACACTTCAGCTGTTTGCTGCTTATTTAAAATAAAAACCAAGACCAAAACCATTAGCCTGTGATGCTACAAAGATACATGTGCCTTGCCGGTTATTTACAATTTTCTCAAAATGACAAATATTCAGCTATTAATACTAGAGTTTGGCATACACATTAATCTCCGTAGGAAAATATCTTCCCATCTGACAAACTAAGAAAAAAAGTGTGAGTGTATTGCAGCTCTAAAATTCAAGGTTTATTTTAGCTGGAGTAAGTGCACCATGATTCATCTGTCTTGACAAAGTATTGGGAAAGGGGAAGAAGCAGCTCATAGTAGGAAAGGTTTTAAAGTTTTATGGCAGGGTAGCATAACTCTGAGTTGGAAGACTTTTTGCTTAACAACAGTTTGTATTTATACAGTCATGTCTTTTTTCTGTATGCCCCCTTTATCCCCCTCTGCCACTGTTCTCACCTTACAGGATTGGTAGGCATTCTTGATTTTATTTGCTGTTTTTGTATACCTTTTTATTCTTTCATTGTCTGTGTTCTAATTATTGTTATTTGCAATATTCTCCATTTTCAGAGGGTTGTTTTTTTTTGAATGCGTGTTTTTAATCTGGATTTTGGCTTGCAAAGGCTTTGGCAGCCTACTGTTATGAAATTACAAGGGTATTGGAAGCCATGCAGATGGTGAAAGCAGTGTTGTGTGCGTTGGTTCGTTATGGGTTTCCGCCTTTTTATAACAAGCTGGAAAGTTGCCAGATCTTATTTTCACTGCCCATTTCTGACATATTTGAAAAGGACTGCAGCAGAGACCGAAAGACTGACTGCTTCTGCAATATGGGTATGCTGTAGTGCCTCTGACTTTGGAACCTATTTTACTTAATTTTTCTTAATGTAAAGCTCAAGCCTCCGCTGAGCCAAGTTTACATTAATTGCTGCTAAGGGAAAGAATCTTGCACTAAGCAACCTCTCTTTGCTCATTTTGCTAACCTACCTAGGGCCAAAATAGACCCAGCATAATTTTGAGGAGCTCTAGATACTTTAAATTGTGCCAGATTTAAAATTGCACTTTATTGGCTGAGGAAAAGCACTATGTTCTCCACCCCATGCTGTGGATTGTTACTGACGTACGCCCATTGTATCGAGACAGAGTATAAAAAATAGCTGGCAAAATACTACCGTTCATCAAGAGAAATCATCAACTGCCCCTTAATCCAGCTTTGAACAGGCTTTTTCTGCATCAGCTATACAAAGCGAGGGAGACAAGGATCTAATCTATCTACTAATTTGGCTGCTAATTAAGAGGCCTGACAATGTCCTTCAAGCTTGCAGCTATCATTTTCTAGATTAACTAGATTTGATACCTATTTAACTAACCTTGCTATTATTTTTCCTTTTTCTTAACTGGGATAACTTAATACCTTTTTTTGCTCTTATTTTTAATCAGTTACTCTAGCTGAATATACTTTCTTCCAAACATAGCCAAACAAAAGCATATTGAATAGTATCTCAGAAAAAACCCCCAAAAACTCAAATATATTTGCCTAGATAGTTATCTTCATGATCATAAAAGAGAAATATTAAATGTAGCTACTATTCAATAAGCATGGCTCGTAAGAATGATGGAAGGACCAGATTTCTAAGGGATTCAGATGCCAACTGTGTTTACTGGGATTCTCAAAACTCCCTAAGAATATTAGGCACCTAAGCTGTATAGGCAAGTCTACAAATTTCACTGGGCATGTCCTTAGACACTCTAAAACCTTTGAAACTCTCTCACTTAGTCCCCATTCTGAAAGAAAAAACAAAAATAAAAACTACATAATTCTGGTTTGGGATACATACACTATTAAACAGAAAGGTCAAGTCTAGCAGAGGCCATTAAGCACATACTCCACTTTATTAGGGTTGCTCCCCTCATTAATCACAAGGGCTAGATACAAACATTGCAATTGGGGCATGGCTACACATGCATTTATTAATGCTTATTAAGTGATTTTTAGCAGGTGTCTATAAGTGCAGGGACTTGGCAGTAACGTTAGTACAGCCCCTGATCCCAGCCCCAAGTGCAGCCTGGGTTGTGGAGGGAAGGAGTATTTCTGTCCCTGCAGTCACCCCAGCCCTGTGGTGCACTACAGCCTGGCCAAGGGGGTGCTGCAGGGAAAGGAGTCAGGGGCCTCTCTCCTGACAGCTGCTGCTGGAGGGGGTCCTCTCTCCAACCCTGCCCTGCTGTCAGATGGCAACTGTTAGCATCAGCTTGAGGGAAGAAGGGTTGGGCGCATCATGACTCCTCCCTTCCCCCACCCCAGCTTGCTGATGTATGGGTTGGTGGGAGCTGGATCCATGAGGCAGGGGGGTTGTATTCACCCACCCTGCCCACCTGTGCAGCCTAGCAGCTGCAGCCAGAAGACAGGCTTCTTCAGCTTTTTGCCATAACAGGAACTGTGGCTGGAGTGGGGGAAGGAAACCCCCCTGCTGCTAGGGCCCCCCACAGCTTGCTGGCTCAGGGGTTGGGGAGTTCAGATCGGGCCAATGGACCAAAGGGGTCCCTTCCCTGCCCCTGCCCCAATTCCCAGCACAGTAAAATGTACGACTTGGCATCTCTGCTGCAGCTGCTGGCTGCTAATGTCAAGATGCTGAGATGGTAGGAAAGGAAGTCCCCCTGTCCTGAGGGCTCCGTCCCCCCCACAACTTGCTAGCTGGGGTCTTTGGGGGAACTGGGCTGAGTCCATGTGGCAAGGGGGCTCCCTGGCCCCAGTTCCCAGTGCTGGGAACTGCTGGGACAGGATGAACCTCTTGCAGCTGCTGGCTGCTACTATCAAGAGGCTTGAGTGTGGGGGGAATGCCTCCCACTGCAGGAACCTGTTCCCCCCCAAAGACCCCACCTAGCAAGCTGTCAGGGGCCCTCATGGCAAGAGGGCTCCTTTCCCCCCCCTTCCTCAAACACTTGACAGCAGCTGCAGGAGGGGTAGCCCAGCTCAGTGTTTTCCCACACTGGGCTGTGAGAGGAGCTCCATTTCCTCCCTCACCCCACCCCACCCCAGCCACTTCTGACACTTACCAGCTAGAAGGGGGTGGGTCTGGGAGGGCCAATCCAGCAGCCTCCTAGGAGGTGTGCAGGAGTTCACCTTGGCCAATGCACACAGGGATTAAACTCCTCCCAGTGTAAGTCTGTTCACTTGGAACATGATCAAACTTATAGCACTTTAAGTACTCGTATGACTAAGGGTATGTCTACTCTGCTTTCCTGGCTAGCCCAAGTTCACTTTTCTTGAGTATGCTCCACTTACACAGCACATGCCAAACCCAGAAGCATAATGATAAAGCCATACAGAAGATTCCTGCACATCAGTCCCAATCATGCTGGACTCAAAGACCTCAAGAATGGTAGTAGGGGTTCACTCTCAGGTCTACTGTCTTATTTCTAGGTTGGACATACCTGAGCGCGTGCAGATGGGCAGGACATGTTCAAGAAATACTCTCTGGGAGTGCCAAAAAAGCTGTGGAGCCATAATCACTTACAAAGTTCACTATGTGTGTGTGTAAAACATTTACAAAGGTCACTGTTTTCTAAAATGCAATCTCATTCAAGAGCCATCAGTGTAAATATTATGCATTTTGACCGCATTCAGCAAAGGACTGATATCCAGAATACATTAAATTAACACTGGGAGTGCTTGAGTGTGATTGGCTTTCACATTTAAAAGGAATAAAAGTTACATCAAGAATAACACTTCTGTAACAACACAGAAAGAAATAAACAAAATTCAGGGTAGATTTAGAGCAGAACATTCCTGCAGAAAGAATTTCTAAATCAATCCAATTTTTCCTGAAATTTGATCAGTCTGACTAAACAATTTATTGAAATATTTCATCAGGATTATGAGACATCCCTATAAATTCAGTTCCACTTATTTTAATATTCACATGCCAGCAGATTAACAGAGTGTTAGGAGACATTTTGTGAGAAAACTAAAAAAATAAAGCGTTTCTGAGTGGACATTCAACTATCCCACTTTAGGAGAAATTGAGATAACTTGTCACTTTTATATGTGCATACAATTTGAAATGAAAAAAAATATGCCTATTGCTTCCTACTAAAAAGAAAATGAATGACCTTTTTCAGTACCTATTAGGATTCTCAGTGGTATATTGCAGACAAATGTATAAGAAGTGCTTCAGAAGTTGGGTTAAACCCATAGCTACCTGATTCGATTTGAGTTCTAAAATAGCACATCTTCCAAACTAGAATTTTTCCAAAATTTCCCTGCTTTTAAACAAAGCTTATAAACATTTTCTTATTTAAATGTTTCTTTTGGTAAAATGTCCTTTTAGAATCTTAAGACAAGTAGAACTGGAACAAACTTCTGGACATCATCTAGTCCAAACCCTGCCTAAGGCAGTATTGTCCCTTTCCAAACCATCCCATACAAATCCTTGTCTAACCTATTACTAAAACTACATAATCAATCCTGTCATACAACTATATGGCGCAGCATCCTAAGTGACCACAGGTAAAGTGGGAGGGCAACAATAGTCAAACATTGGTAAAATGCACTTGAAACATCCAAGGAAGAGAGCCATGCCTCCCCACTACAAAGGAAAGCAAAACAGTCTATACTAGTCGGAGTATAGAGCAAAATTGCTTCCTGAACCCAAATATAGTGATCAATCTGACCCAGATCCCAGGGGCAAGACCTTCTAGTCCCAACAGGATCATTTTCACACACCAATCAGTGTCTCCAGTCTTTACTGAAGCCAGCACCAGAAGCTTCTGAGGAAGGAGGAAAAAAGAGAAAACAAATCTGGAAATATGTAGCAACAGGAAGGAAAAAAAATGCTTCCTGGACCCATGTGGCAACCAGCATGCCTAGAAACATGGCAAATACCTAACACCCTCATTCTGCTCTGATACCTGGGGACAACAAGAAAACATCAATACTTACTAAACAGCTAGAAATCCCCTTCATGTATCCCTTTCACAAATCTTATCCCAGCTCTTTTAAACTTCTTTCATAACTAGGGTAGATTGTGGAGCTTTGCTTCATTCTCTTGACACTATGTGTGTGTCTACATGTGCATTAGATCTGGGAACAGTTTACTCAGAACTAAACAACTCATGCATAAATGCTCCCAGTCAGGCACCCACACATGCAGGGAAGTGGGAGTAGATTTACTGCTAATGGCAGCAAACTGCTTCTGCTTCCTTGGGCCCTCCAGTGGACCCCTGCCACCACCAAGGGGAACTCCAGACTTCCCCTCTGTGCTAACCCAGGGGCTATCAAGCAGATAGCTGTCTCCTGGCAAGGGCTGAGACATGCCACCCTGCCCCCTGAGGGCTACCTACCTCCAGGGCAGGGACAATGTCCCCTGCCCTGGCAGCAGGGAACTCCTGGTCCCAGCTCCTCAATCAGGGGCAGGGGACTTGGAAAGAACTGCAGTGGAAGGGCAGGTCCCAGCCCCCTGCCCCAATCCACCTCGCTGCTAGCTGTCCCACCAGCAGATTATGGCAGGGGGCTGGGACCTACCCCACCCATAAAGCTCCTTCCAAGCCCCATGCCTTGATCAACCGATTGGGGCACAGGACTGGTATCTGTCCCTGACTGGAACAGTTTTCAGCCCATGGTCTGTGATCATGGGGCAGGGGCTGGAGAGCCTGTTCCCCACTCAGCTCCAGGACTATTGAGCTGAGTGGGGAACAGGCTCTTCAGTCTCTTCCCCACCCAGCTCTGTGCTCATGGAGCTGGCTGGGAATAGACTCCCCAGCCCCCAGCAGCAGGAAGCTCTCAGTACCAGCTCCTGCAGTAGCAGGGTTCAGGCTGGGAGATTCTTATCTCCCAAAGCCAACTCAATGATTTCAGGGCCAGTGCTGGGAGATCCTTATCTACCAGCACCAGCTCCAATCTTTATCTTGTAGCGCCTTGCTTCCTGATCATGATGGTGAAGTGGGGACTGGGGGAAAAGGATATCCCAGTCCCCGCTCCCTGATCATGAACTCAGAGTATAAAGATTGGAGCTCCATGCTGCTGTGACAGGGGGACATATTCCCCACTTAGGCTCTGGTGGCAGAGCCTGCCAGTCATCAGACAGCTCTTGGGGGCAAGGAACAATCTCCTGCCTTCTGGTGGCCATCTGACAAGGAGCAGAGTTGCTCTCAGTCAGGAGTCTACAACAGCACTACTAAGCAATTACTAATCACAAGTAAATTTGTTACTTACATTTGCTGGTAGCATATATATTAGTGGTTAGCAAGGTTTACTGTACAGTGTGTGCACATGTAGACACACATGTTTATTGTGCAGTAAATTGTGCTACTGTGCCATAAAGCATCTTGTGTAGATGCACCCACAGAGTAAGATCCTCTCCAATATCCACCTAGTTCAGGCTGCAAAAAATCTTCACACTGTTTTCCAGCAAGTCATGTGTGTATGTAGGGGGAAGCTCCTGGGCTTTGAATTGTTGCTCTTTACAGAGCACTCCAGACATATCTATTCCCAGGTCAGCCCTGACCATTGCTTATCCAACCTCTTCTTGAACATCTCCCATCATAGAGATTCCAGAGTTTTCCTATGCAGTCTATTTTATTGTTATAACAGAAAGATTTTTACTCCTGTTATCCAGTTGGAACCTACTTCACTGTAACTTCAAACTATTGGTCTGCATCCTATTCTCTACAAAAGAAGAGTAAAATGTGTTTTCCCTCTTTGTTATGAGAGCCCTTTAGATATCTGAAGGCTACTATCATGCCTCCTCTTAAATCACCTGTTTCATTAACTGAATATGCTTATTTCTTTCAACTTCTCCTTGTAGGGCTTCCTTCCAAGCCCTTTATCATTTTTGTCTCCCACCCACAGGCAGCTGACCTCTCTAACCTCTCCATGTCCTTCTAGAAAGGCAGAGTCCAAAACTGAACACAATACTCTAGATGAGGTCTAATCAGTGTCAAGTAAAGAGGTACTGTCACTTCCTGTGTCTTGCACCTAATGCTCCCATCATGGGTGGATCTAGGATTTTGAAATGGGGGTGCAGATGATATGGTGCCATATATAATATAACCTATATTTTTCTCTAGGTAAAAAGAAACTAAAAGCTTTGCTAATATGCTAGAGGCCTACAGCTATATTATTTAGTTTAAATTCAAAGCAAGAATAAACATAAATTTATTGAAATGTGCATTTATTTGTTATATCATATATTAGGCTCAAAAACACAACAAACTAGGCAAAAAATAAAAAATATGGTTTCTTTAGTCTTGTAGTCATTAGAATTAAATGTACGTCTTTCATATTATAAAACAAAATCTAGCCTTCTTGAGTTTCACTGAAGATTATTTCCACACCTGGGTTGTTTCCACACCTGATTTAATGTTTTTAGCTAGAGTTAAAACCACTCTGTGGATTTATGAAATATGAGCTACATTATAAGGACCAGCTATCAGACAGAAGAGTTGCAAAAGAAAGTATAGCTTGCTTAATGGGACATTAAGACCATTAAAAAAAGGAGAAGGGCCATTAACACCTGTGGAATAAAGAGCTTAGAAGGAATCAGGCAGATTATAATGAGTCACAAAGTCAAGTGACTCCCTCACTGTCACCTGAATAGAATACTGCTGCCACTGCCAGACAGTAGGGCTGCGAGCTCAGCCCAATTGATCATAGTGCTGGGGAGGGGAACTGAGCAATCGGGCTCAGTTCTCTTCCCCAGCTCCCCAGTCCCAGGAGGCAGCACCCAGCTTCCCTCCCTCATCCAGCAGGCAGATGGGAGCCCACAGCCTCAAGAGGACTGGCACAGCCCCCGCAGCCCTCCCGGGGTTGTGAGTCCCCCATCTGCCTGCCAGATGAGAGAGGCTGTTTCCAGCTTCCCCTTTATAGCGTGGGGCAAAACGTCAAAACGGCATCACTGTTTCAACAAAATGGAACAGCAGTTTCAAATCAAAATGAAACTCAAAACAAAACGCTGTTCCATCAAAACCTCAAAACTCAAGTCAAAATGGAATTGTGTCATTTCACACTGCCCTACCAGAAAGTTGGTTTTAAACTTTTAGTGGACCAGGAATCAAGGGGGAGTGTGAATGCACCAATGCATCCCTTCCCTGGATCTGGTTCTGGTTCCTACTGACACAGCCCAAAATTGCATTCACCTTTTGTGTAGCTGCATCACAATGAAGACACATATTGAGCCTGGGATCTACCAAGACTCCTAGTTCTTTCTCCGTACTGCTGCCATCCAGGGAGTTGTCACCTATCTGGTATTTGCATTTTTATTATTCTTTCTGGGGTATGACGCCTTGCATTTGTCAGCACTGAACTTCATCCTGTTGGCTTCAACCCAGTGCATCAAAATTCTTGTATACTTCGAGTGTGTTTGCAGTCCTTCCCAGATTGCATCATCTGCAAATTTGCTCAAGAAGCTTTCTATGCCAGCCTCCAAATCATTAATAAACACATTGAATTGCACTGGGCCTAGGGCAGACCCCTATTAGACTCCATGTGAAACCTGGTATTCTAGCGTGGATCCATTTAAAATTTACTTTTTGCTTCAAGATACTAAGTTGTGGAGATAGCCAGTTGTCTATCTACTTTATAGTAATTTTGTCTATCCCACATTTCTCCAATTTGTTTACGAGAAGGTCATGTAGGACTTTATCAAAAGCCTTGCTGAAATCTGGTTACACTATATCCACTGCATTCCCTTCACCCACGCAAGCAGTTACTTGGTCAGAAAAGGAGATCATGTTTGTTTTGCACAATTTGTTCACAGTAAATCTGTTGTGGCTGCTGCCTCCTCCAGGTACTTACAAATGACTTCCTTATGATATGCTTCAGTTACTCCCCAGGTACCTACGTGAGGCTACCAGTCTGTAGATCCCTGGGTCCTCCTTTTTTGCCCTTTTTAAAGAAGACACTGTTTTGGTCCTTTTCCAGTCCTCTGGTACCTGGCATATCTCCCACAACTTTGTAAACATTATTGCCAAAGGCTCTGAGATAGCCTTTGCCAGTTCCTTCAGTACCCTGGGATGGAGTTCATCAGGCTCTACTGACACAGGTTCTTTCAAATCCATTAAAAACTCTCTGACTGTCTCTTTTGTTATCTCATCCCTCCACTAGTTCTAATAAAGGTTGTCAGTATTGCCTGTTAGTTGTCATGTAGATAGCTGCTGGGGTGGACAGAACTTTTATTTTGGAGTGCCCAGCATATTTTGACATGAGAATCAGCATAGATAAAATGCACTGTTCCCAAAGTCTCCAATATATGAGCTTGCTGGTCTTAAAGAACTTCTGTGGGATAGAATATTTTTCCATAGAGGAAAAATTTTAAGTGTATGCTCACACTTTCTATTAAGAGTTTATTTTTATCTCATTATTACACCTCAAAAATGTTTGGTGGTAGCATTAGGATCATTAAAATGTTATTTAAAAATGTATTTGTGTTGGACTACAGAACAAGAGGATCAACTCTGCTATGCCTATTCAGTTCATCTCACATATAATCTGTATATTATGTTCAGCAATTCCAAAATTTTCAGATTTATACAAAACATAACTTCAGAACATCCAACAAAGGCTTTACCAGCAATTTTCCTGATATTACTCAAATGAAAAAGAAACTAATTATTTTCCTCTTAGAACAATAGGTATTATGGTAGAATGATTTATATTCCTGTTGTACTGCTACTAGGTACCACTAGCATTCTCTGCATTTCGTACAAAAACAGTACATATCTTTCTTTCAAAAGCAGATTTGCTTTCGATGTTGACCAGATCACTCTTGGAGAAAGGCAAATGAACAAAAATTATTCATAAATTCATAGACTGTAAGGGGCTAGAAGGGACCTTGCAATATCATCAGGTCCAGCCCCCCTGCACTAGACAGGAAAGACAACTGGGGTTGTTAAGTTATTTAAGTAGAAATGTAAAACAAACAATCTTTTAATTTACAGACCTGGAAACCCAAAATAGTACAGTAGGATCAAGGGAAGCAAATGCCCATCCACAGCACTTGCATCAACTACTATCCAGTAGGATGTTTTCCCAATATGTCTTCTTAACACAAGATTCCCATTTGTTCCTGCAAAGAAAATCATTAATGTTGTATACTCCTTTAATGAATACCAGTGGTCTGGGGGGCTGTAAACACCATGTGTTTTCTGTACCTATCTGTATTATACAATAGATATGATTTTTAAACCGTTCATTGGTAGAAATGAGCCCTCACAGTAATATATTATTTTTATCATCACTTCTGATCACCCTGAATCTTTCTAAAATCACTATTGGTATTGATAATATCGTAGTAATGGTAGAAAGATGCCAATACATATTTTCATTAGTAATCTGATGTGTGGTAATTTGGATGTATTTATAGGAAGAATGGACCAAAATATTTCAGCTTGTATCTAGGCAGGATATAAACAAGGATTGGCAGTTTGGGTCTGAGATGGATTCAGGATTCAGAATCTATTACCTCAGGATTTCAGGTCATCATGAAGGGCAAGCAAAAGATTAGTTAGGGTCCCAAGTACTTTTCCAACTTCAGAATCAGTAGCAGCCATGAGTGCTCCACATTTTTTAATAAAAAAATCTCACCCAGAACCAAACCACAAGGATAAATTCTGACAGAGTGATAACAAGTAAATCTCTCAAAATGTTGGTATGAAGTAGAGGGATCAGATCTAAAGTTCCTGTGAGGCCTCTCTCTAACTTGTATTTAGTTTTCTTCTATATATTGCATCATGCGGCTTACTGTAAGCCCTTCCTTGAGAAACAATTATATTTATAGACATATTTTCTGCTTCATGCTGTCTAATTCTGGCATGGTATTACTATGGTATGGTTGGATTATTCTGGATAAGGTGCTTTGTCCTTTTGTTTCTTCCTGTATTGTGCATTTAACTTTTATGTGCTATATATTATTTCTTGTGTGTGTAATTGTATGTGAGACTGATGACATATTGTTATACCTAATGAAATGTAAAATTGGCTTTTGAAATAAATAAAAGAAAAATGTTAAATCATAAAGAAGAAGAACATTGACTACAGGCCTTTCCTTTCTAGGTTAAATGGAAATGTACTCGTCATGATGTTTTTCTTTTATGATAGGGGTTGCCTAGCAGCAGTTACTATAGTTAAAGTTCCCTGACACTTCACATGCTAATATTTTTCTGGGGGGAAAAATCATCTTTGAATTGGAGGTTAAACTTTCTATGATTGGCCTGTCTAATAAGTACACTTTATTTATTTTTAGTGTAAGAAATATCTCCAGCCATGCAAAAGTTATGGAAAGTGAAATATATATAAAAGTTTATTTCTGCTCTAGAGTTACAATGCTGGCTAAATTTAAACCTCCAAATTTTCTGACATATCCACCAAGATTACTTTTCTCTTACAGTAATTCTATGGGGTACAACTGAAAGTGAGGACTCATTGGCTAGGGAGACTTTGCACAGAAACTAGTTTAAGTGATCAGAAACTGGTTTAAACCTGTAACAGAACAGATATAGAATAGCTGAAACTGGTTTGAGATAAACCTGGTTGAATATAGTATCAGTCTTAACTTATTCGCCTCAAACCAGTTTATGCAATGTCTGCCCCAGATCCCTTGCTTGTTTAACTTAAATCTGAGTCCCCCAGCATCCCACCATGCTCTCTGGACTGGGCGGGGCTCTCTGCTTCACAGCAGGGCTAGCCCCTCCCCTCTGCTCTCTGGCTCAGCACAGACTTACAGGCACAGCAGGGTCTGCTGGCTTCCCCATGCCCTCCTCTTCCCCATCTTACCACTCTCTGCTTAAGCAGAGATACCTCCCTCCTCTCTGCCACAACATGGACTGTAGCCAGCATGTGGTATGTTAGCTAATGCTGAGAGGTGTCTATGCGTGTGTGTCTCTCCAGTTTCACTGGGCTAGGCAGACAGAACAGTGACCACTTAGGGTTTTTGGAGCTACTCAAAAGGTCAGCTGGTAAACCGTTTAAGAAGCTTGAAGTAATGTGGAGAGAGGCTATTGTTTTGCTAATCAGATGATAAAGACTGTTATCAGCCCCCTGCATGGCTTTCTCACCTGTCAGTTTGCTGCAGACAGTATGATGAAGCAGGTAGGGAGATTGAAAAGCTCTGTATCATGAGCAGATGCATGCACCGCACACCCCCTTTGCCTCAGAGTGCTAGCCTGGATCTGAGCTGGCAACACTTCCACCCCTTCAGCAGCCAGTGGGAAAGGCCTGCGACCATGCTGGCAGACCACCCTAATGAAACAGTCCTGCTGGGGCCTAACCATTCCATCCTCAGTTCAGCTCCCTGCAGAAGGGAAGGGAGGACTTCTCTAGCACTCCCTAGCTGGAGCCACTGCAGGTATATGCCTGAATTACCTCAGTCCAGAGAGAATGTCTGTCCAGTTTCAAACCAGGTCAACCTAGCCAGGATAGACTAACCTACAAAGAGTGAATCAATTCAGGCTCAGGCTTTTTCAATGTCTGTCCCCAGCCATTGTATTAAAATGTACAAATGCAGTAAGAGATGTTCTCTGCCCAAAGAATGTTCAGTCTTAAAAGATAAGATAATTAAGGGAACAAAGGAAATATTAATAATACTAATAACCCCATCTTACAGTTGGGTAACTGAAGTATGGGGAAACTAAAAGCCAAATTCATGAAAGGCACATTTACACCATGGGCTTTTCTCTGTGGCCATTCTTGATTTTTGTTCTCCAATGGATTTGAAAAGCAGCTGGTGAGCAGCTTCGCCATAAGCATGTCAGTAGGAATGGGTGTGTGAAGCAGTCAGTGAAGAGAAACAGGCATCTAACAATGGGATTCACAACAAGCAGCTTGATGAGCAAGGAGGTTATATCTAAATTGGTTCAGACGAAAGTTGGAAGAGAGGGGTGAGTCTAACACTCCACCTACCTGAGACTGGACACCAGAATCTGTTTCTGGACCTTGTCACACTCTCTCCTTTTAAAGAATGGTGGTGGTAGTACCATTCACCTTTTATAAAACAGCTTAATATCTACAATACTTGCTCAAGTGACCCACTGAGACCCAGCCTCCTTGGCAACCTCTGCCCAAAGGATTTCAAATCCACAACTCCCACTTCCCAGAAGATTGCTATAACTACCAGGCTATAGGCAGCCCTGAAATGGCAATGAAAGAGGCAAGGAATTGGAACTATTCATCCCTCCTGTCAAAGCTACATCAAGAGGAATGCAAGATACTTGAGGCTAGAGAGAAAATAAGGAAAAAGGAAATGGACATTGGGCCTTGCTCCCTATTAATTTTATCAAGCAAAATGCATAAGGCATCTCTGGAGAAAGGACTAGAATCTAGGATTCTTCCCATCCTGGCACATAGCCTCATTACTGGGCTATAGAAGTAAGCTCAGGCTTGTTTAATTTTTTTTTTTTTACATATGATTATCTATATATTTTTACATGTTTTATTATGTTTCTACCATTTCTACAAAATTCTTCTCAGCATAAGACTTTTTATTTTGCAGAAGTAGGTGTCAGTCAATATGTTCCTCTACACACACCCCTTCATCCACAGACATTCCTTCTCCTTATCTTGTTTTCATCCACGGAACTACGTACCATCTGTTTTTCATAAAAGGGGTATTTTACCAACTCAGTAATCCTAATTTTTTGCTTTCAAACACCACAGTTTGACCTGGAACTACAAAATTATTTAAGAACTCTGGTGAACTGCATTTCAAGAATTTTGTAGAAATGAAGCTTCTTTTTAAGTCTTTGAACAATGCTCTTAAACAGTGAGTCCAGGAGGGTGAAAAAATATAGCCTCTGAACACCCACTCCTTTGCACTTATTTTCAGACCTTTTTGTATGGTATTGAACAAAGTACAGATCTGTATGGGAAAGTGGCTGCAGGAAAACAATCCCTTGACCTGTCTTGTAGCATGGATAGATATCGATGTCCCACTTAACTCCTTTTCTGTTCCCTGGAACTCTGGATAAAAGACTGCAAGATTGATCAAAATTGTTTTCAGTATGACTACACTTGAAAAGAGCATGAAAATGTCCATTTGATTCAAGCTCTTTTACTTCAAGTCATATATTAAAATGTTTGATAATTCCGGCTTCTAGTTGCAATCTTTGGAGAAAAATGCGCTATGAGGAAAATAAAGTCCTTGTCTGTTTGTGAATAATTCTGGTGCAAAATCTATACAAATTTTATAGGATACAGGTATTAGTAATACATCTCTGGCCATACCTATAAAAATATTTTTCTGCAGCTCTATTCTCTCAAGTGGTTTCTGATTCAACTTATTGACCTAAGGTTCTTTCATGTTTCTCAAAATGTTTTAGTGGAGTATGCAGCACAATAATAACGTGCTATCAGTAATTTTAACAAAGGCTCCCGCCAAAACTTTCTCACTTAGCTAGTGACACATCTCATTTATGAAAGATGCTTTGGCTTGTAGGGTCATGTAAAGGATTTACGCTGGCTGTACTTTGCTGGAAATATTTATACTTTGTTCATGAAAATTATACAGTGCATATGAATACTAAACCAGGGTTCAACCTACATACTTTATATTTGGAGCCGTGTATGAAGATCTTATAAGGCTGTCAAAGGAATCCCCTCTCTGAGACATTTTTAGAAATACCAGCCATTTGGTGCAATATGTTCCATGGCAAAGGCAAAAATAAATGTGCTCTTCAAGAGTATTTTTATAAGCCCCAGTAATAAATTCTTTCTGGCAGAAATAATAAAGGAGTGTCTAAACAGGGTTGAACTCCAAAAAAAGTCAGGAAATCATTTGAACTGTCCCTTCAGTATGGTGGCATCATTTTAATAAGAAAGGGATTCTGGAAATGCACAAGATATCCACCCCACTTACCCAGCACAGGACTACAACACACAATATTAGTACTTACATATAAAAGGAAAAAAAATACATAAAGATACTTTAAGTGTCCAAGGATTTTACTCCTGAAATACTTTTAAAATTTTGTATAACGTACCTCTAACAATGCAGTTGACAAGTTTTACTATTATCTACTTAAACTGTTCAAGAAGTAAATACCTAAACCACTCTATCCAGAAGACCAAATAATACTTTAGGACTAATTCCAAGCTCAAATTACTACTACTACTTCTGGTGATTTGCACATGGTCCACCAGCCACCAACCACCCTGTCTTGGCAGTTACAAGGGTTGTTCTTCATTAAAAATATGTCCCGTACCTTTCAGACAGGACTCCATAATGTCTGTAATTAACCTGGCTGGGTACATCTACACATGCAATTAACACACCTGAATAAACTATTGCTCCCAGGCATGCTGTTTGCATGTGCACCTTGGACTGCAGCACATCAAGCTGGGGTGGTGCAGTCCTGGCTAGAAGCGGGCCCCAAGGGTCAGCTTGCCAGCTACTCTAACCTGGCTCAATATGCTGCAGGGGGGATGGCTGGGGCATGAGGATGCTTTAGTGCAGGGCTAGCTGGCAGGCAGTTCCCATACTGTAGCACCCATGTGCTCTAGCCAGCCCCATCAGCAGCCCCATATACATGCACTATGGCATAATAAATAACTTCACCATAGGATAGTACTTGTATCTAGCAGTACTATCCCATGGCAGAGATGATTAGTTTACTCTGTCCTAATAGCACTGCCTATATAGATATTGATGTTTTACTGCAGAGCTAATCAGGCAATGTCTTGTGTAGATGCGCCTATTGTGTCACACATAATCTGCTCTCTCTCAGGAACAGAATCTGCCTCATTGCAATTTTAACTGAAAATGACAATAGGAGATGGCCCATGCCAGAGCTTATGAGGCCTATTCGACCAAGCACTTTTTCAGTTGAAGACAGACCTGAATACATTGTTTTTCAGTGGCCTCTACCATGAATGGTAGAGATAATTACTTTTGACAAAATCTCAGCAATATCTTCCAGATGGGAAATGGATCAGCACCTAGTGAAAACTACTCTTGGAGACTTCATTGGTTATGCTCTTTAATGCATAACTCTAGGATGGGAGCATAAGTGGAAATGCCAATAAATTATTATTATGTCTCAACGGCTGCTAGATGAAAAATAGCCATCATTCTGAAAAGAGGCAAAATGGGGAAAGTTCAGAAAAATATGAAGGGTACTGACATGTCTCATATGGATAACATCTTTCCCACCTCTGATTTTGAACACTGAGGTATTTGACAGCTAAGAACAGATATAAACAATTTCAAGACAAACATAGAGATATATCTTCCATCTAAACAGTTTGTAAAGTTTAAGCAAACTCTTTATATTGGTTCATTGAATGTGTACCTAAATAACCTTTTAAAGTTCTGAACAGTTTGACTTCATGGAGGAAAAAATATGTATCTCTGCTTAGAGAACTTCTGAAGAAATATGTTACCATCCAAATGCATTTGTAAGTGTATAAAGGAATGTTAAACTATACAAATAAATAAGTAAAAGAAACAAGACAAGAAAAATGAAACCCGACCATGGGTATACATCATTATCAAGGAAACTGTCTGAGAATTAAGAACTGAACTTGTTGGAAAGCAAAGTTTGGCGCAGAGGATCTAAGACTTACATCAAAACATAGTTCAAGCTCTAGTAGAACTCAAAGAATAAAAAATGCAGAGTATCAAACATAACTCCATCTGAGAGGCCAGAATATTTCAACTTCATTAACTGACAAAAAAAACAGATTTTTTCCTGAGAACAAGAACTTATTTGCTATTATTACAGGAAATTATTAACAAATTTCTGTACATACAGACACTTTCACATGCACTCACTCACTCACTCATTTATGCAGACACACAGCTATAATTACTCATTTTCATGTACGTTCTCCTTCATTCTTACATGCATGCAATTATTTAGTTCTCATGTTATTCAAACACTTTTTGCACCAACCATGTATGCTGTTCTTCTCTCTGAAAAATGAAAGCACTAATATATGTGGAAATCACTTTCTGTAGAGGTATCCATCTTTCATTGAACTTTGCAGTGTTCTAAATTCAGTGTGTGAATCTTAGGTAGTACTAACCAGTATATAAATAGCATAGACAAAAATAATATCAACTATTCTTAAAGGGAAAATATATTAAAATAACCTGCAGATGCATAAATTAGTCCTCTGAGACAACGTATCAGGGGACTGCAACTATCTCTGCAGTTCTCCCCTGACCAATTGTTTACATCAGTGCTTTATATATGCATTGACTATTAATTTTATTAGGCTAGATAGTAAAAAAGTCCCTCTCTGATGATGGAATACTGCACTCCCATTTTCCTGTAGAAAAACTTTCAAAAAATAGAAGAATTTGCAGAAGACTCTGAATCAGAACTTCTTAGATCCTAAATTCTGGAAGCTGCAAGTGGGAGAGGAACGGTGAAAAAACCCTATTGACTTTCCTTTTGAGTACCTATTCTCTGCCTCTGTGACAGAGGATACTAGGCAAGATGCACCTATGGTTTGGCCCCTGCAAATGGCAGTTCTCATAATCTTATGTTATGAGTTTAAGAGAAATTTTAGTTGTAGCCTTGTTAAACACCTCATTATTCACCCTATAGAATTATCAATATGTTACCCAATAGAATTATTAAGTGTAAATATAGAGCATTGCTATGAACAACAATAGAACTTGGCTCTCATTGGATAGTTTGCCACTGCTTCACTGAAGCCCAGGCTGAAATGGAGTAATGGAAGAAGGAGAAAAGTTTGTCACCTTCTATATACATCATGCAAGATTGTAACAAAGTAGGGGGAAAGGTATGGGGGGTTTTCTCTTTATCCCACAAAGTATGTATACACACACTTGCATCAGGAGTAAAGAAGCAGCACTAGCAACTAGGATCAAGGAAGAATTATGGTGGGGTTGTTTGTTTTAAAATAAGTATTGTTGAACAGAGATGTGTGGGTGTACTAGCAGGTAGGCCTGTGCGAATCGGCTAATATTTGCTTCAGATTTGGACAATTTGGGAGACAGTGATTCAATTCGGTGATTTGAATCACTGTCCTGAATTGATTGGGCCAAATCTGATTCAGAGATTCGGCCACCACCAAATCTCTGAATTGAACAAGGCCCAATCCCCCACCCACTCTCCCAGCCCCTCCAATGGCTGCCCCACCTGGCCCCAGCACTACAGCATTTACAAAAAAATAAAAGCCTGCACTCACTGGTTCTTGCCAGGCAGGGGAACAATCTCTCCTGCTCCCCACTGTCCTGTGCTGCATCAGAGGGGGACTCTGCCATGAGCCCTCAGAGGCCCCAGTGTCCACTGCAGCATCCAGTGAGCGTGGGGCTTTTTTCTTTTTAAAGTGCCAGGATGCTGGGGCTGCACAGAGCAGCCATTGATGGGACTAAGAGAATGCGCAGGGGGGTGGGGGCTCATGGAAAAGCACCCCACTCAGTGGGGGGCAGTGGGGGGCAGTGGAGATCACCTCTACATCTGGCATGAGATGGTGAGTGCAGGGTTTTTTGTTGTTTTTTCTTTAGTGCCAAGACACTGGGACCAGGTGGGGCAGCCATTGATGGGCCTGGGAGAGTGGGTGGGGGTTGAAAAGTGCTCAGGGGGGCTGGGGGAGCAGGCAGGGGATGGGGCCTGGCGCCAATGGTGCCAATGGTCCCCTTGCCCTTCCTCCAGCCCCTGCCCCCCACCCCCTACTTACCGGCATGGATTCTGGATCCAGTTCCCTGAAGCAGTGAGTGGGGACTGGCTGAATCACTGAATCTCCTCCAAATCTTTTTCTGAATCAATTTGGAGGCTTCAGATAGATTCGGACCTTTTTGTTGTTCTCTCAGTTTGACTTGGATTTGGAAATTTGGCTGCCGAATTGGGCTGAATCTCCTCCAAACTGAATCAGCAACCAAAGCTTCGTACGGCTCTTCTAGCAGGTAAAGAAACTTTGCAGTCTTGGGATGCAAGCAAGCATTGATTCAGAAAATCAAGTTGCAGCTTGCATCCAGACTTCTTTATGTTTCCTAGAGGTATTTTATTCAAGGAAGTACTGAGTGCATCTACACACGTGCTTTACTGTGGAGTTGACTAATTAACTCTGCAGTAAAGCATCACCATCTACACATGCACCAGTACTAGGGCAAGTAAATTAATTAACTCAGCCAAAACACATATGTAGATGGCAACAGGGTCTGGCTGGGGAACAAGGGTCTAAAGTGTGGGGGCTGCCTGCCACCTAACCCTGCACTTTAGCACCTTTATGCCCAAGCCAGCCCCTTCACCACCTGATGCTGCCAACCAGAGCCTGGGGCTTACCCTCTGGGCCCTCTGCCAGGAATATTCCTTATTCCTTCCTCTACAATATTATTGCCTACTACTAAATTATGATATAATCTTGGATGACTTCTCTTTTCATGATGTTTTCATGATTCTCTTGTTAATTTAACTTCTGTAAAATGGGGATAACACCTACCAAAATTTACTTCACAGACATCTTATGGATCTTAATACTTGTAAAGCTCTGTAAGGTCCGCTGATAAAAGCATTGTATTTATGCAAAGAATTACAGTCATTATACAAATTACGAAGCATTGAAATTATCTAGCATGTTTATGATTTGCTTGTAAAAACACCAAAATATTTGAATGTTAGTGATGTAGCATGCTAAAACATAGGGCATCCTGGTGATGGAGACATTGTCTCATCAAGTTGGATTATTAGAAAGGAGACAAAAAAGATTATATATATTTAGAAATATGGATTCTATTCCTAAACTATGCAGAGGACAAACATTCACCAGCCAGTAAGATAAAGTCTCTAACCAGATCATTTGAAAATTAATGATATTATATTTACAAATATTAACACTGTATTAACAGTAGAGGTGATACTTTATAAGAAGTGCTATATATTATTCCCTTTGTAAAGATACAATCACTTCAACTTCAAGCCATATATTCCTCTTAAGTTAGTATTTCATTTTTATAGTTGCCTAAATGAAGGTTAAAAAAACAAGAATGTTAATGCTGATATATAAGGGCTAAATCTGGCTATTTTTTAGCCCCTATACATCACTGCAGTGTCACTTCGATATCGTACAAGAGCTATAAGGGCTAACAGAGAATGCATTCCTGTCTAGGAGCAACATGGGACTGATTTAGTGGTTCTGTGCCTCTCAACTCCTCTCCTTCTCCCCTGCCAGCACACACATAAAAATTCAGTAGGAGGAGGGAATGTGTCAATAGCTTTGATGACTATAAGGTTTCTGGGCTTCTTTACAGCTCACAGATAGCCCTGGGGAATCTGTACCATAATGGCTATTCTTACTTACTGTATGAGACATGTCAGGCACAGGAGGCCAAAATCCAGAGAGCACAGAGGCTCTATAAAAGCCCGTGGTCTACAGCTTCCACAAGGTATCTCACAAGCAGCAGTAGACAGAATGTAGATCATTAATTAAAAGGGGCAAAACCTAACAGTTTGAGCCAATAGTCGAATGCAATTTGTTTAAAGAGCTCAGTTGCAGCTGGTGAAGAACACTAATGAAAGAAAACTACATGTGATTTCTTTCCATGCAGATGTCACAAAAAATGAAGTAAGTGGGTAGATAAGTCATTGTAGGAAAGAGCCAGTTTGACTGAACATCTTAATGTGCATTGTCCTCTTGTCTTCTGCCTGTATTTAATAAGATCTGGTGTCTAGCTGAGGGACACCTTGGTTTAGCAACTAACAAGAAGAAACATTTCATTCCTCAAAATAGCCTAATTTTTTTTACTATGGAGGCACCAGACCAATTGACAATGGTGTTCTGTCTATTGGACAAACAAGAGGAATCTCTGTACACAAAATAACAACAACAATACAGACAACAAAACAGCATTTAATTCCTAAAATATCTTCAAGATCTGGGGAAGCAATGGATGTAAAAATTCTATCCCTTTCTTCAACAACTGCAATATCATTTCCATTATTTCTCCAGGCTCCCATTCTGAATTCAAAGCAATTTATCTGAAGTTCAGACACTGTCAGTGTGATTTAGTTTCAGTTTTATGGCAACTGCAGGTCTCTAATAAGTATGCTCCTTTCATTGATTTTGTTCTCCTTCAGCTGCTGCTGTAAATGTAATTGAAATTTTTGTTTTTTTCCCCGCTAACCTAACTTTTTTTACTGACAAAAGAGCAATCAGTGCAGTGTCCTATGAGCTTTATATATGCTATTAATAAGAAATACAGCCTCTTCTAGAAAGAGACTTCCATATGATCATACTTTAACTTAGTTAGCCATAAGGAGTACCTAATGTTCATATTACACTATCACTTAGTTTTGCATATATGAGTTGACATTTTTTTCTTTCGTCATAAATATATACCATATATCCCAATTTGTTTACTGAACAAACATGACATGGCTCTGAATGTTATATAAATAATGCATAATAATATTTATCTTTATCTAACTATCTCCCAAGTTAGAAGTTCAACAATAAAGAATTTCCACTTTCTTCCTTCTGTGCCTATAAAAAATATAAATTGATTAATGAACAGGTGGTTTGCTTGTTTATGTAAGTGTTCACATGTGTGTTAGTTTAGGCTTAGTTGAGTGTGTATGGGGATGCGTTCCATGTATACGAGATGTGAGGGAGCTTATGCATGCATGCGTGAATGTGTGTGGATGGGACTGCAAACATGCCCAAGGAGAATTAAATGAAGAAAAGAATCGTGCATCTTCATGTTGAGAGTGATCAGATCAGTCTTTCTTTTTGCAGGAATAGTCTCCATTCACTAAGAACTGGATCTTATGAAACCCTCTGCTGTACATAGCAACTTCCCAGCTGCTTAACAATACCAGTAGCTGTGGCATCCAGAAGTAACAGGAAGTCAATGCTGGGAAGAGAGAAACAAATACTCTCTTAACTTAAGCTCATCCCATGGAAAATGCAGAGTACACAGTAACAGGCAGATGTGACCAGTTAGATCAGTTGATGCAGTTAGTACCACTTGAAGAGTTTTGAGGACACGTGGTTTCTCTCCTAGGTTCAATGTGTTGTAATAATAAGACCTAGAGGCCATGAATGGATCATCTTGATGACACTGCTTGTATCCTGTAAGAGGTATATTAGGAAGAAAGAATACATACAGGTACACCAGACCCTGGGATATATATTGCATGTTAATAAAAAATTGGCAAGAGTAAAACATTAGTATTGCATAGATTATAATCTGCTATGAGTTGTACATCAAGTATTGTTACCTATAACATGCAATAGTTCATTAAGCAAGTTAAATATGCGATAAGCATAATGTAAGAAAAGACATAATACTTTGTTTAACTTCATTAAAGTTAAAGAGAAACAAATTAGATTTGAAAGTAATAGACATCAATTAAATATTAGGTGCCTTTGAAATACATATTATAAAAGATCTTTCCTCTGACACCTAATAATTGGTTTATGCCACTGGTTTTAGGATTTTTACATTTGATAGAAGCTTAATATATTGATTCTAGGCTTGCCTACCCAAACTCCTGCAGTTAATTAGAGCTCTCGTGATGTGAAGACCTTACTCTAGCTCTTTGGTCTATACTCCTCAGCAAGAGACAGTTATCCTTGACATAGGGTAGCTGACAATCTTGTGTGTTATTACTCAAGACCCAGACGTCTGCAGTTGCAAAATCATAATCCTTGAATACATAGAATCAGAGTGATAGCACACTGAGTCACAGCCTAGGCTACATTTCATGTATCCAATAGTTGTCAAACCCTCTGAAAAATCAAAGTATTAGAAATGAGAAAATAATCACCTCAAAGTGAGTTCAGGAAAGAAAATTTATCCAACAAATATTTTAACGCAGATTAGCTAATAGTCCCTTTGGTGTGGATCTTAGCCATAACGGATATAAATATTTTTTGATGTTTCTTTTCCAAGCATGAGGAGAAAAAGCAAGTGAAGAAGTAGATTAGGCTCTTAACAAGTCAGTGATGAGATTATCACTCTCTGAGAGCACACAGTGGGTGCTGCAGTTTTCTCTAGCAGTGAAAACCAAGTATGATCCTCTTCTCCTCCAGTTTGTCTTTGTTAGTTTCCTTTATACCCATCTGTCCTTTTTCTCATTTTCCTCTCTTAATCTCAGAATAATATCCTGTCTTGCCTATTGCCCTGAAGGTTTGTTTAATATAGTCATAAAGAGCTGCCAGAGCATTTTTTAAAGAGCTGGAATAATACACATAATAAGGGAAAGGGCTGCCTAGAGCCAAGTGAGATGACAGCATGGAGGTCTGGAGAGGCATGCTTCCTGACGATCTGTTCTGTTGCTATGGCTTACCCCCACTGTTCCCAGCCCACCAGGTTCTTCTGCCAGAGGAAGGATAGAGTCCTGGCTCCTGGCCATGCCCCTGCTCTCCAGACCCTCTCATGACAAGTCACAATTACGCAGGTCTGAGATGGAATTAAGCCATAACCTGTGCCTGGTCTGAAATGGTTCTAACTTTAACAATACCTAATGTGCCACTGATTTAGAATGGTTTAAAAGGTAACCTGCAATGATAGCAGTATGCTAATTATATCATTTCACACTCAGAATAAATAGATACGACAAAACTTCTAGAAGTATAAGACCACAAGATCTTTTTTCCTTTGTTTATTTTTTTCTCTTCAAATCATCAGTGCAACACAAAGCTGAAGAAACATTGCAATGGCAAAAAGAGGAGTCCAGGCAAAAAACTACAGACCAATGCAGGCGTAGGCAATTATTTCATTTGGAGAGCCATTTAACAAGTTTTGGTGAGCTTGTGAGGGCTGCATAGGAAGCCCTGTCCTTTGACAGCTGCCCACCCTCTGGTCACCATCTTGGGAGCAGAAGTCCTACCCCCTAACCCCTGATGTTTGTTTGTCACCAAAAATCCCTACCCTTGTCCCCCAGAAATATTTGGGGGGGGATTGCCATCTTAGAACCAAAAAACCCACCAATCATACACTAACAGACAAACACCTACTATAACATATTTTAATTTTATTACAAAAAATATTTTGTCATGATTTGTGTTTGTGTAATGTATATAGAGGTGGTTACATAATAACTCAAAAATAAATTCTTAGTTTTGTATATTGTGTGAGGGTGTGTGGATGTGGGTGGGTGTGGGGGGCATGTGGTGGCTTTGAGGGGGTGTGGTTGCACATATAGGTGGCCTACGGTATGCTGGGAGGTTGTCTATATGTGGGTGGTTGTGGGGGTATGGTGCAGGTGTGTGGGATTTGTGGGGTATGAGGCAATGAGGGGAAATGTGGGATTCCTCCCAGACTCCCCACATGGCACAGCAGCAGGCAGGGGCCCTCAAGCCCAGTGGAGCACAGCCTCAGCCAGTGTTGCAAATTGCAGCGAGAAGCACAGCCCCCACCAGGCCATCTCTATCACTGGTGCTCCCCAACACACATGCACAGCCGCCACACTCATGCAGCATGGAAGGGAAGCCCCACACACTACAGCCAGCTGCCTTCAGTGTGTGGGGCTTCCCTCCCATGCTGCACAAGTGTGGGAGCTGTGCATGTGTGGTGCATGTACCAGTGCTGCATGATGGGAAGTTCTGGCAACAGAGATGGCCCAACAAGGTCTGCACTCCTCACCATGATGTACAGCACCAGCTGGAGCCAGGCACCACTGGGCTTCAGCTCCTACACTGGGCACAAGCACCCCAAGTGCCCCTGCATGCTGCTGCTACCTGCCAGGGCTGTGCACCATGGGAGAAGCATGGGGGAGGGTCCCCACATGCCCAACCCTCACTCACACCCGCATGCTGCCCAACTGAGTTCTGTGCTGCCACTTCCTGCTGGGCATAGGCTCAGCACTGCCACCAGCCCCAGCTTTCTGCTCCCTATCCCTGCCCAGCTGCAGCTCTTCCCTCACCCCCACCACTTCCTTATCTGCTGCCTGGAGCAAGTGGGACCCCAAACCAGCAGAGAAGGTCCCCCAGCGGCTGCAGCAGTGGCAGCCGCAGCCCAGCCCAGACGCTCCCTACTTGCCAGGCCAGGCCCTTCTGCCCGTGAAGCAAGGTACAATAGGGTATGTTAGGTGTGGGGGGGTGGTATATGTAGGCACATCACTTCCATCCTCGTGGGAGTAAGGAATGGGTGGGTTACAATTAGTTGGTGGGTGCCATAGGCCAAATGAAAGTGCCTGGCGGGCCAGATCCAGCCCTTGGGCAATATTTTGCCTGCCCCTGGACTAATATGAAAGTACAAATTAATGTTAATAGACAAGAATGTGTTACATCTTTTTGGTCTGAATCCCTTTTCTTTGTAGTTCATCAACTCCACTGAAATGTAGCTGCTAGGTCTGAAACAACAAACCTTCTCAAATAGTTTCCTCAAATAATATGGAGTGTTGTAAATAACAGAGGAACTATTTCCTGAGATATTCTGAAAACCATATGCCCTCCAAGGACATGGTATTGAAGGATCATTTAAACAAAGGCATTATCTGCATCTAGAATAGAACTGCTCATGGCAGTCAGATCAATGCAACCTCCAGCAGACACATAGCCTGATAGATTCCTACACAGTGTTCTACCTAATGAAATAATGTCATTCAATATTTCTTAGCACTTTGGAAGAAATCAGAAAGAAAAGTTTCTTTATCAAAATAAAACCAAGGCATGAAAAATATGTTGCTTCACAGTTCACTGTGAATAAAAGAAACAAATTGCAGTACTCTCATTTGCAGCCTTTGCTCTATTAACTTTGTACTGTTTCAATATATCTTTATAACCTCAATGTGATCTTAGCTTTTATGATATCTTTAATATTAATTAAATTCCAAGTACTGCCTTAAATACAGTATATCATAAAACTATGCTTTCACATAAAATTAGTGTCTTAATATTTGATTTCTACTGTACAATGTATATGCTTAGCAGCTATTTATTGAAAAAATTGACTCATCGGTTAATTATCTTCACTAACTCGGTGCAAAGATTACACATCAATTATAACCTCAAAGTTATCAATTCAGCCAGCATATACACTGATCGGAGACATATTTACTCTAGAATACATAGAAGGATAGAAACAGGACATAGGTTGCAATACTAAAAACTTAAAGAGATCAAAAGAAAAAAATTACTTCTCAAAGAATTTGCACTGATTATGATTTATTTCACATAGGTGTGAACAAGAAATAACTTTGTTGATGTTAATGGAGTTATGATGATGTTGATAACTAAAGCAAAGTAGATGAGAACCCTGCCTGTGATAAGATCCCACATTTAGCTAGTTGAATATCAGGTATTCACTGTAGAGTAAAAAAAAATTATGTGACTGGACACATAACAGAGGTGGCCACTACCTACTTGCTTGTTAAAGCATGAGTTGGATTCTTCCCGCATGGTTTCCTTCTATTTCCCTCATTTACACAGTTTGTTTTGTATATACAATTTTAATATAATTTTTTTGAATATAGAGAAAACATACCTAAGGTTAAAATTCATTACAATTTATTATTTTTAGTTATATGAAAACAGCACACGTGGTACCATACAAAAAGGAGGAGAGATGAGGGCCCTTCCAAATTACTTAAAATCTTTACAGCAAGTCCTGAACCCTTCCCATTGCATAAGGGCTGCCTCTGGCTGAGACAATCTGGCCCCTCTGAACAGAAGGATAAGAGGATATTGTCATGGAATGAGGGGGATAGTTTATGGAAGACTCAGGTAGAAGAAATTAAATTTACAGTTAAGTGGAGCTCTTCCTTCATTACTATCTTCTTCACTGTCCTCTTGTCAGATGCAAGTATTGTAGAAGTCACTACAGTAGTGGTTTTCAACCTTCTTCATTTGTGGACCCTTCAAAATTTTGAATGGAGGGAAGAACCCCTTTGGAAATTTCAAATGGAGGTGCAGGCCCCTTTGAATTCTAAGCGTGGGTATTCACATACTTCTGATTGATCATAGTTATCTTTTGTTGACCCTTTAGCAAAATATGCAGACCCTAAAGGGCCCACAGACCACTGCTTGAAAAGCACTGCACTACAGTCTGAAGAATATGGCAGTTGTCACACTGTATCTCCTGGTGCTCTCAACTGGAAAATGGCCAAACTCCTTACTCCAGTGCCAAACTGAGATACAGGAGTTCTGGGCAAAAGAAGAAATATTTGACCATAAGTGCAATTTATTTTTTAAACAGTCATTCTTACACATCTGTGTATGTAACCGTTACACCAAAAGGAATGTTGCAAAAACTTATTACAAGGTTAGACATGAAAAGCAGACAAAATGTAGGCCAACAGTACTGCAGGGCTGAACTGCTCTTCCATCCATTAAAGCATCCAGGCCATGTCCTACATAGGTACTTCTTTTAATCAACCAGAAAGTAGCTCAGAATGGTGGGAATTGGGTCATAAACTGAGGAAACAGCATTTGCCATACTGAATCAGTCCAGTGGCCTCTCTAATCCTGTATTTTGTTCTGTCTCTAACAGTGACTGATACAAGATACTTCACACAGATGTTTAAGAAACTCCATATTGGGCCACACTGGAAGGATTTTTTTTCCCTGAATACCCTATCACTTAATGGTAGGTTTATTTCTGAAAAATGAGGGTTTATATCCTTTCTAAAAATGCATTAAGGCATTTTAGAAAAGAGAAATATATACAATCACCCCAAAGGCTTAAGAAAAATCTATAATTGATTTTATTTTTACTCATCAGTACAGCTTGACCAAACTTGAATGTCTTAACTTAAAGGGACTTAGGCAAATATATTGTCATTTGCAGTTCTCATGGAAATAGACTTCCAAGTTGCACTTTCAGTGTCAAATATCCAGAAATGTATGGTTAAAATAAGTCTAAATGGCCAAATTCCATTCACTTTGTGGCAGAATTATGTGAAACAGGATGTGTCTACACAAGATGCTTTACTGTGCAGTAGCGTAGTTTACTACACAGTAAGTATGTTCATCTACATGTGCACACGATTACTGTGCAAAGTAAATCTCAATAATGATGAATAAATTTGCTACCTGCAAAAGCAAGTAGCAATTTACTTGCAATTACTTGCTGCACAGTAGTGGTCATGTACACACCTGACCAGAAGCAAATCTGCTCCCAGTCAGCTGGCCACCAGAGGGTGGGAGATTGCTCCCTGTCCCCAGGAGCTGTCTGTTGATGGGACAGGCTCTGGCACGAGAGCCCCGGGGGGGTACTATTTCTCCCTATCTTGGCAGCTGGGAGCTCCAACTCCCTGCTCCAAGATCATGATTGGGAAGTGGGGGCTGGGAGATCCTTATTTCCTCTATGACAGTGGGGAGAGCACTGCAAGATCCTTATCACCCAGTCTGAGCTCCACAGTCATGTGGCTATGCCTAGGAGATCCTTATTTCCCAGATAAGGATTTTCCAGTGCTGGCCCAGTGGTCATGGAGCTGCTGCTGGAAGATAAGGTACTCCCAGTGCTGACTCCACAACCATGAAGCTAGCTCTAGGAACTGCATGCAAGTAGGGCTGAGGAGCTGGTTAACTTGTCTGGCTCTATGATTGACAGAGCTGAGGAGCCTGTTTCCTACCCAGCTCCACGTGTTTCCCTGATCAGCTCCAAAATTACAGAGCTGGGCAGGGAACAGGCTCCCCAGTCTGTCCTCCACATAGCTCTGTAATCACTCAGGGAGATGAGCAAGGAACAGGTTCTCCATACCCCTGCCCTGCAATCACAGAGCCAGGGCTGGGAACTGTCCTCATCAGGGGCAATTCTAGCCCCATGCCCATATCAGGTAACAGAGGCACATGGCTTGGAAAGAGCTGCAGGGGTAAGGTAGGTCCCATCCACTTGCTCTGATGCATCAGTAGGACAGCTAGCAGTGAGCTACCTGTCTCACTGGCAGACTGGGGAAGGGGGCTGAGATCTACCCCTTCCCTGCAGCTCTTTCCAAGTCCCCTGCCCCCAATCAGAGATCCAGGGCCAGGAGCTCCCTGGAGCTGGGACAGGGGGACATTGTCCACACCCAGGCAGCAGGCAGCTCCCAGGGCCAGGGGACAATGTGCCAGCCCTGAACAGGAAACAGCTGTCTCCTGGTCTGGTGCTTCCTGCTGGCCCCTGGGCTAGCACCCAGCTGGAACTTAGAACTCCCCCTGGTGGAGTAGGGTCCTATTGTAGGGCCACAGGAAGTGAGAACAGTTTGCTGCCATTAGCAGGAAATCTGCTGTCACTTCCCTGAATATGTAGATGCTTGACTGGGAGTGTTTACTTGTGAGTAATTTACTCATGAGTAAACTACTCCCACTTCAAATGCATGTGTAGACACACCCACTATGAATTGTGTAGTAAGTCAATACTAAACCTTATATAATATTTTTTTTTTGTATACAAGATCCCCCAGAATATAAATACTTTGTTTTTAAAAGGTATAATGAAGAACAAATTATTATTCCAGAGATATAGCTGGCTTGCTTTTCTTTTCCTTCTTAGGCTGTAAAATAGTAGGAGAGAGAGAGACTAGGAGCATCTAGCTGACACCAAAATTTCCCTAAGAAAGGTTATCTTGATTAGCAAGGAACACATTATTATTGCAGGCTCACTCAGAACCAGGCACTGATGGCTGTTCTAATAACATTAATGAAAATTATAACAAAAGAATCTCATCTAAGTTTTGTATCTGTAACAAAACTTGAGTTAGCACGGCCAGACACTGCTAATAGGTTTATCATATTAATTATATTACTACTTCCCTTGATCTAGAAAAAGCAGGTAGATAATTTTAAACATGTTTTTAAACATGTTTGTAAACAGTGGTTACTATATAGCCAAATCTCAATAAAAAGCAATCTGATTTTGTTTTTCAAGACAGCAACACAAGCTCAATTTTTGGACTAAGTGCTACAATATGAACAGTGCTTGTTCATCTCTTAATCAAAACACAAATGAAACACACACAGCATAATTGCATAAGTGGTATGCTAGGCTACAGTACAAGTACTTATAAACCATTATCATCATTCTTCAGTTGGTATTAAAAGTCAAGGAGAATGAAATTCATTTTTGTGGCTTGTAACTAAGAGACAATAACAGATTATTTAATAGCTTGTTGAAAAAGATCCGAGTGTAATAAAAAACACCTAAAATGGACAAAGCTTTGACTAGTTTCACAAAGTTAGTATGTAGCTGATGCAACCTCCTGTTTCACAGGTGGAAATCTAGAAGCCAGAGAATGAAAACCTATTTAAAATGAATTACAAGATTATAACAGCTAAAATAATGCAAGAAAGCACTAGGTAGAAAAGTCCAATTAAAATACTTATCATAAAAGTCTAGAACTGACAAAATCTCTCAGAAATTCAAGAAAAATAGCAAACATAGCCATAGGGTAAAAGTCTCTACCAGATGCTGCCCAGTGGCTTTCTACCTGTAAGCTAATCAAGGCCCCAGTTCTGCAATAAGCTCCATGCAGGCCAACAATGATACTCTAACAGAGTCCCACTGACTTCACTGAGAATTCATGCAGGTGTCTGATTTCACCTACCCAGAGACTAGTACAAAGTTAGGACTTGTTTATGGTATTCTGTTAAGAGGAAAGTGCATTGTCACCTCTGACAGTACATAGTCAGGAAAATTAAGTAATTAAATAGTCACTAAAAGTCACCCAAAGTTTGTTTCATTATGACTTTACTCTTTTTTCAGTATATAAAGAAATATGGTCTGAAAAGAGTTAGCCCACGTGGGCACCATTTAACATGGTCTCTACATGGCTATCTAAGGGTATGGACAGACATAATGTTTAGTCTATCTGCACCCTAGTTTGCCTCTGCTACAAATTAAGGGGTATGTCTTCTTTCCACCGTGTAGCCCAAAAACTGGACTAGGGGATAAACGCATTTAAATATTTGAATCCCTAGCACACCTAAATACTTTTCAAAATTTGGCCCTAGGATCTTTGTGGAAAAAGAAACCCACAGAATCATTCTGCTGAGGTAACCTCACACAAATGGGTGTAAGAGTTTAATAGCCTAAGTACCCTCCCCTCTGCAGAGGAAAAGCAGATTGTTATAGGAGATATTGCAGGCCATCCTTCCAACACAAAGCCATTCCTATTCTGCCTACAAAATCCCTGTGAAAGATTTCCTTCACAGGCTGGATTTATACCAAGCAGGAGGGTGCCCCATAATTTTGCAAAGCCTGTCCTGCCCCAGTACCTTGTTCAGCATAAATGCTAGAGGGCCCCTGCACCCTTGGAGAAAGGAGCCAATTTACACATACATAATTCAATTTAGCCATATTCCTGGATTCCTTAGTTTTAGAAATACAAGTTTTATGCCACAGTGCCCTGGGGGTAATTTCTTTTGAGAAGCTATGAATAATCTGATACTCAGGATCACTCATTTTGGCAGTTTTGCAATTAAAATGATACTGCTCATACTTATGTCAATCTCATTGCACTGCTGGATACTATTTCTTATGGGTAACGTGACACCAGCACACATTCCTCTGAGTGCCTACAGTCCACTAATTCATTTGAGAACATCTGGAAGTATGGTCAGGCTTACAAGGATCCATTGGGCCAATCCTACATCTAGAGCAGGGGTTGTCAACCAGGGTACCCCTAGGGGTACTTGAGAAGACCCTAAGGGGTATGCACGTGCAGAGACGGAGCACTGCAAGACACCATCCCACACTGGCACTGCCCACCCAGCCAGATGGGGGGGCAGGGGAAACCTCACATGCAGCCTTATGCCAATTCCTCCCCTGCTCCATGTCCAGCTACATGCCACACTTCCCACCCCCTCATGTCCAGCCACCAGGGGTACACTGCTCCACGTTCAGCCACTGGGGATACACTGATCCAAAATTGAAAATCCCTGATCTAGAGGTTGAGTAGCAATCTTCAAAACACTACCATAGGTCTAAGATGGCAGAGAGGCTGTTAGAATTTCCTTCATGCTCTGCTGAAGATATAGAGATCAACATTTGCCTTTTAACAGAAATAAATTAAATTGAAGCAATGAACGCAGTATGAAGGAAATCAGACATACCTTGCGAATTCTCTCAAAGAAGCAAGAGACCTGTGTTTTGAAAACTCATCTGGTCAATCTAGCAAAGTAGAAGCCAATCTATTCATTTTTTCAAATGAGAAAAAATACATCTCTTTTATTCAGAATCACACTTCATTTAAGCCTTAATTATCCAGAAGTCAGTCACATGATAAATGTTTCTTTTATAATGATTTAATTAATAATTGTCTAGTCAGTTCTGTGATGATCAATTCCAAACACTGAAATATAATAATATTCAGCACAAACAGCCATTTAAAAAATGATGCATTTGTCACTCAAATTGCAGTGTACCTTAGCAGCCATAAATCAAAGCTAAAGTGGTTTCAAGTCAAAATTATGATAATTAGTCATGGTACTTTTATGGGTCTTCAACTTCATCATAAGAAAAATGTATCCACAAGGAAGGGTGAAAAATATTTATTTATTCCAAGTCCATTTCATTCATAGCTTTTTCCAGATTTCCCAAATTAGGAGCAAAAAGTCTGACAAAGTATAGCTCCAGCTCTGCTTCTAAACAATACTGGAGATAGAAGGCAGATCTGGAGAGCTCCTTACAGACTTATTTATTCAGAGAGGTATGAAGCTTTCATAGACAGCCTATGAAAGTTCACACCTATCTGAACAAGATAGTCCAGTGGTGTCAAGGACAGATCCCATGAGCCAGATCCAGCCCATGGACCTCTACCATCCATTCTTGGGATCTGAACTAATCCTACATGCAGCCTTGTGCACTGCATGTAACAGGTGGAACCAGTGTGACATATGCTGGATATGGTGTGTGTTGCTAGACCCAGCACTGCAGGCACTGTATGCAGCACAGTAGGCCAGTCCAAGGTGCATGCTGGATGTGGTGCCCACACCAGACAAGTACTTTATGCTGGCTCCAGGACTGTTCCAAATTGGGCCCACAGACCAGCCCCATGTATTGGAGCCAGTGCACAGGGCCAGGCTGGTACAGGAACCTCATGCAAAGCACATCCTGTGCCAGCTCAACACACAAGCTCCAGACTGGGACTAGCACACACAACACAGTGTATTCAGGGTTGGGTTGGTCTGGGACATGCACTGCATGAAGTACCCATGGTGGACCAACCCTGTGTGCTGGCTTTGGTGCATGGGACTAGTCTGTGGTTCTGATCTGGTCTGCAGACTAGCCCTGTGTCCATAATGGAGCCTGCAGGATGAATTTGATTCCCTTGAGTTAAGCTATATAAAATGCCACCCTGTCCTGCCTTCTGCCTGACTTCAGGCTAACATCGCTAACTACCCCCTGGAAGTGTGAGATGTTTTAAACAATTGCTTTCCAAATTGCCCTGTTCAAATAATGATCAATTGCCCTTATCTGCTCTGACTAATCATTGGTGGCAAAGTTTTCCCCTGCTGTTTGGTTTGGATGGGGTAATTGCCTTTATCAGCAGACTGTTGGCTTTTCAGGAATAAGACTATCCTCTCCTGCTGGAGCCGTTCAATTATCCATAAATAATTAAGCATTTATTTGAACAAAAAGCAAATGATAACCTGTAACCATAGTTAGACACTCATATGGGATACTGGGAAGCAAAGTCCAGCTCTTTCCTCTACTGATTTGGCATGCTTCTTTAATATAAGGACTGAGTACTCTGAAGTTTGCACAGTAGAGTCAGTGTCAATCTCTCCTGCTTGAGCTATTTAACAACTACTCACTGAGCCTTAGCTATTGACTGTTCAGGAGTGTCAGAGCTCAATGGTTAAAAAGTGCCTCGGCACAGCTGTGTTCCAGCACAATGCGAGTACCCGGTGCAGGGATTTCCCCTGCGGCGGGAAAGAGCCCTTGGTGCAAGAATCAGTTCCCGCCAAAGCTTGCAGCTGCACTGTTGAATGCATGCTTTTGATTGGCTTGTTGTAAATTATGCATACGTGGTGGCTAACAATTGGCTCGCTAGCCATATAAAAGGCTTGGGAGGTTTCCGCCCAAGCTGGAGGAGGAGAGAGCCTGGATGCACGTTGGAGACAACTTACACGTGCATCTCGGAGCTACATTGGAGACCTGTTCAACCACCAATGACTCCCCTTCCCGACGTACCCCGTACCCTGCATGCTCAAACAAGATCATTGTGCCACCCGGTTTTCTGCTTTTCTGTTTTCTACTTGTTTCTGCAACTCTACGGAGCGTGCCTACACTGTAACCCAGTTGTAAGTAAAGTTTTCTTTTGAATTCAACCATCAAGCTTGTTGTGCCTAATTCCATTCCATTGGCAGCCCCATTCCGGCCAATTTCTCAGCCCTCACAAGGAGTATCTTTCATTCTGATTATAAACTCCCACTTGGCTGAGAAAAAAACTTTCCCCACAAAATTTTGGTTCAAAATTAATGCATTCCTATTGGGGGAGGAGAGAAATCAGTTTTGATAGTTTGACATTTTCCAACAAAAATCAGTTTTATCCAAATATTCCTCATGAATTCTAAAACCAAACACCTGAAACCCCTTTTGCCTCCATTGGGACTTGCATGGCATGTCTAGGGATGAAATTCACTTCTACACTAGGCCTACACACTCCCGTTTTCAGCATTTACATGAAACTAAAGATATGAATCCATAAGTGCTCTGGCAAAGCTTGAGGCATAAATCTAAAGCAAATCACACTATAGAAGCTACATAAAAACAAGCAGCCTATATATTTCAAAGGGAAGCATTTGAAAGCATGTGTACTTGGGGCCTGAGTTATCTGGAGGTAAATTTGCCACTGCTAGGGCAAGGCTAACCCATTTTTATGGTTTGCACCATGTGTTCACTGCTCATGGGACAGCTTAATTTGCAATGGAATAACCCACTCACATGTCCATCACCTAAGTGATTAATGCGTCTTGCAAGTCCTTTGCACAGGGGTGAATTTTAATGATTAATAGTCAACAACTTTTTTGTGTTCTTTTGTCAATGTACTTCAATATTGACTTCACCTATAAAACTTTTACTGCTCCTGACTTGGCTGTCTTTTAAGTAGAGACTCTCAATAGAATAGTGGCCTTATAACATGTACAAAGACTAGATTGAAATTACACCAAATTCATTTTCACCATACTTTAAATTAATATTTCACTACTCATAAAATTGGGTCTCTGGCACTAAAAGGTTATTGTAATAATTCAGTATTTAACTTAGCTCTCTGCTGTCTAACAGTTTTATTGAATTGGTCTTCCTCATCTGTTTCTTTACACTCCTTATACATTCTTCCACAGTTTCAGAGCATACTTCACAGCAACTAAAGTAAAAAAATGGTGCCAAGTATAAATTTACTAAGCCAAGCAAATTTGCCAAGCTTCACTTATCCCAAACCAAAAAATTTATCCACCAGCCAAAATATCTTCAAATAAAACCATGCTCCTCTATAAAATACTAGGGCTGTGTGAAGCTTCAGTCGCTGATTCAATTTGGAGGAGACTTGGCCCCATTTGGCAGTCGACTCTGAATTGAATCAGGAGACCCATTAATCTCTCTGAATCGAATTGGAAGCCTCTGATTTGATTCAGAGAGATTCAACAATTTGACTATAAACACAACTTTATATGTTTTTTCTACATGCCTTGAAATAATAGGCGTAGCTCATGAATGCTGAGATGATGAAGTAGATGGAGCATCCCATGGGAGCGTGGTGGGGTACCGCGCACTGGGCAACAGAGTAAGAAGTGGACTGGAACTACTTCCAGTCCACTTCCAGGTCTTCCAAGGAGTGCATAGGGGACCCTCACCCACCTCACCCTGGCTCAGCAACTTGTGCCTCCTGGGGGGCATCTGGGATCCCCCCACAGCTAATCACCAAGCCAGGGGTGTGTGGGGGGGGGTCTGCTGCCCAGCATGCATGGGACTCCCCTGCCCTCCCATGGGATGCTCCATCCACCACACCATCTCAGCATCCATGAGCCACGCTTGGTACCTCAAGGTATATAGAAAAAACATATAAAGCTGTGTCTGTGGCTGAATCTCTGATTCTCTGAATCAGAATAGAATCTTCAGATTCAGATTTGGCTGAATCAAATCAGGACAGTAAACCAAATCAGTGAATCAAAACACTGTCCCCTGAACTGGGCCGAATCCAAATCAAATACTGCCTGCTTCGCACACCCCTACCAAATACATTCTCACTCTAATTAGGAAAATCTTGCATAGTAGTTTATCTCCTAAGCTTCCAGGTCATGCTCTGGAAAAGGATCAGGTATATTATATACTTACAGGTCTCTAAATTATTTCCACATTCTTCATATAGGCTATATACAGTGCCTCAGTTTTCTGAACACTCTGACCCAAACAGTGCACACAGCATGAAATCACATCAACTTAATGAATAGATTTCTCGGCTCCACAGGCTTATTTCTAATGCCTTATTTGCCATATCCTACTGCATGCATAAGCCATGATAGTCCTAGAAGTAAAATAAGAACAGATCAGCATTCTTGTAAAAGAATGTGTGCAGGAGACAACTTTTTATAACTTTCTTTTACATTTCCTTTACTTTGGAGGTCAATTAACCCTCATCTCTAGAGACAGGGAAATACATTGTACCATGTTAGGCTTTAATGGTGCGAATGGCCTTCTTTTGTCTCAGCAGGTAGAACAGAATTAAAGCAAAGTACTCTGGAAAAGAAAAGGAAGGGTGTATGCTTTCATGTTAAGGACATCAGTGGAATACCTCTCATCTTGTTTATTTGTGTTAGTTATAATTGTTAGAAGTATAATTTTCCTCCATACTTTCTGGGCCAGTGTTCATCATTTCAAGAGCCTTTCATGTTCCACAGATCAAAGGAGAATGAATTAGAAAATAGTTGGCCTTTTATCATATCCATAAAAGGAAACATTTTACCTTAGACAAAGGAAAACTTTACTTTAGTAAGCAATTTATGTTTAGGTCTGTAGTTGTATTTTTCCCAGCTCCTAAAAATAAGTGGCCAAAATGTTTTTTCTTTCTTTAATTTCAGTTTCAAAGAAATGTATGTTTTAATGAATATCAACAGTTACGTTTTTCAGAAGAGATCCCGGAATAGCCAATATGCTAGTGGTTACTGTAGTGATCACTGGATTCAATAAACGTAGGCATGCAATGAATGAGAAAAAACTAACAACAATAAACTTTATGGCAAAGCTGTAGGCAACCTCTGTAGCCCCTTTGTCTATTTCTAACTAGATACTTAACTGAAGGAATGTCTCCCAAATGCTAACTTTGTCAGTCTCCTAATTAGTTACGGAGCATCTTTAACTTGCCACTTATATCACTCGATCTTTCCTTTTAACAATAAGTACAAAAATCAATTGACACCTAGCTACAAAAATAAGTTACTAACAGGTAACTCTATTAAGCTTTGCTGCTCCCTTTCCTATTCACCTTCTTCTGTGGCTTTGTTAGCAAATCCCTGCAGGTTTTTTTATGGGGCTTCGCTTTCTTCTCAGACCAACAAAAGTATCAGATCCTGTTTCTGATTTTTTTTTATAGGAAGCTTTTCCTCCAAGTTTTGATAAACTTGAGTCATACTGGGATCCAAATGACTTGCACTTTTGGCAGCCCTGTTTCTGCACATAGCAGAGTCCATTAGCTACAGACCATTGAGGCTGATGTCCTTTTTCTGCATGATAATATTTGCATTTGTGTCTGTATGTACATTTCTTCCCATAAAGACGTGGGTTCTGGAAAACAATTGGTTTTTTCCTGAGAAGATTGTTCTTAACTTCATATTTTGGCCTTCTTCAAAGCTAAAGGTGTAATAAGCAATATGCAATAAAATTGAAGATTTGACTGTTATGTCTCTTTTTTGTCTCTGTGGCTGCTAAGCACCACTCAAGCTTTTATCTGAGTTCCCTCCAGTTCTCTGCTATATTTCCTAATAGTAGAAAGATAGGTGGAGGCTGTAAAACTTCCATGACTAACTGGCCTTTTACTTTCTGGGAAAGCAGATCATTTACAGTGCCGGTGACCTTCTACATGGCTGCATTGTTCCACTTCCTCTCAGTTTCCAACTTCTGTCTCAGTCTGGATCTCATATTCATTTGTTACTCCTGACACTAAGTAGTAATCACTGGGGTGATGGTTCAGGGTCCTACAGGATGGCTGTGATGTCAAGCCCCCTCTACGTGAAAGATAGTGTAAAGGCAGCCTCGATTCTTGCCAGCCACCTCTTTGATGGAAATATATATTTTTATATATTCAATATATTATATTTTATATATATATATGTATATATACGTATGGGAGGCTGCCTTTACACTATCTTTTATATGGTTTGTTGTACACTCTGACCCCATGAACTCCCAGACCCCTGGTGGGTCCCGTTCTACAGTGGGTGTTTCAGGACACTCTAGCCTTATGGGCTATACATGGCTCTAACCAACCCTTTACCACACCCCAAGCTTCATAGATGGAATTGACATTGTTCGGTCTGGGCCTTGTTATAATTTGGCCCCCTTGTCCTCCCTGAGCCTTGTCTTGCTCTGTGCCCTCTCTGGCTCTTGGGCTCTCCGTGGCCCCTTGTCTCACTCTGCACACTCTCTGGTACTTGGGTTCTCCACAGCCCTTATCTCACACTACACCTTCCTGGCACTTGGGCTCTCCATGACCCTTGTCTCGCACTGCACCTTCCTGGTGCTCAGGGTCAGTGCACCCCCAATGCTGCCCACTCTCTGGGGCTTCTCAATCACTGCCCCCTCTCTCTGGGGTTTCTTAATCACTGCCCCCTCTCTCTGGGGCTGGGGGGGTTCCCCACGCTACCATGAGTCCTCTATGAGGCCTCCTCCATCCCCTAATAGCCTTACCCAAGCCACTGGTTATAAACAGCAAACAAAACACAAGCCCCCAGGCTATAACATAAGCTCAAGCTGCCCGGCTATAACAACATCATGCAAGCCACCCCAGGGGTACTCCATCCCTCACCAGTGTCAGAGGCTGTACCTGCAGTCAGGCCTCTCCCCTTTGCTTGCTCTGAGAGAGCTCCATTCCCCTTGGCTGCTGGCAGGGAACTGCCATCCAGGCCTCAGCCCTAGAGTTTATATGGGAGCCAGGCCATGCCCCTTTCGGTCAGCTCACCAATGGCAGGTGTGAGTCACCAGCTAACTCTAGCTGCCCTGGTGACCAACAGCTGGGATCCTTACTCACTGCTAGGGCTCTTTCCCTAGCAGTTCCCCCTCTTTATAGGAGCAGGGCACCTAAGTGCTCTGTGACAACTGGGTTCAATAAATCCAAGCATACAATGAATGAGAGAAACTAACATCAATGAAGTTTATTGTGGAGCAGTATGCAACCTCTGTAGGCCCTTTGTTTCTAACTAACTACTAAACTGAAGGACTGTCTTCCAATTATCAGCTTCCTCAGTCTCCTTAGTTATAGAGTATATTTAAATTATAACTTCTATCACTACAGTTAGGGTACTCATCTGCACTGTTTGAGACCAGGTTCCAGCCCCATGTCAGGTCATAAAGATTAAGGATTAAACATAGAGCTCTCAACAGGATTGTAGAAAGCCTAACTTAATATGATTGTTAGGGGGATTGGTTTTTGTTGTTGTTTGGTTCTATGCAGGTATATATTTAATATATGATCATTCACTAGTCTTTTTTTTATCTACCTAATAATTTTAAAAGGTGAATTTGGGAATTAAAATTCATAAGCTGAATGGATAATAAGAACCAAGGAATTAACAATGATATTGGTACATGATAACCTACCTAATTCCTGAATTCTTTCCAGATGTGAAAGGTGATAATCTTCAGTGACTCTCCTCCCTTTTGATACACCTTGATGTCCCAGGAATCATATTCTTTTATTCTGCTAACTGTTTGACTGCTACCCCCGGGAATTTCTCTCCCCCATCTTCCAAATGTTTTTACTATACTATGCTGTCTTTTACTTCTCAGACCTGAAGAAGAATGTCTTGCATTGTCTAACGCTATCCCAACTACGCAGTTGGTCCAATAAAATATATTAGCCTAACAAATCCTTACCTTTCTTTTTCATGCAATACTTTGAAAAATCAAAATAATTTGCAAAATTAAATTGCTGTTTTTCCTTCCTTTGCTGTGCTGTAATTTACAGTAATCTCATCTATGCCAGGATAGCCTAAGACATTTTTTCCTAAATTAAAGGTACTCTGAGTTCACAAAAAAACATCCAGAGGTATAGCTGTTTAATTTGATACCTTCAAGTCTTTAGGCAGGTCGACCCTGCTTCACAACCGCAGCCACACACCTGTTATTTCTCTGCTCATGGCAAACCTGGACATGAAGCAGTGATGATGAGCTGAAGGTTTACCCCTGCAGCCTCTCAGGATCTGTCTCCTGTATGCAAGAGATGTTGGTACTCAGCATGACTTTACGTCATACCCAGAATTGGCACATGTAGATCCGAGTATGCTGGAAAATAGTACCTCTAGGGAAACAGTGTAGACCTTGCAATATATAGACCCCAGTCCTACCAACTGAAGCAATATCAGTTTTGTCTCCATTCCTAAAAATACAAGGCAACAGAAAGAAGTAAACCTGGAGAAGACCTATCATCACCCCAGCCACTATAAAATTACTCCCATCAGAATGTTTTTCTAAAGTTTTTATACAATCTAGTTTTAGATAAATAGAATGCCTCAAATAAAAGGGATAATTACCACTTTCATAGTATCATAGTATCATAGTACCTAGGGTCAGAAGGGGCCTAGAGCAGGCCATCTAGTCTGACCCCCCGCCAATGGCAGGAAACGAGTGCCAGG
>JAGPOW010003395.1:30036764-30078454 GCA_030014935.1 Caiman crocodilus
ACCCCGCTGCTCACATCTCTCCAGGTCGAGTACGACCCATCCACCACCACTCTCTGGGAGCGCCCCGTCAGCCAGTTTCTGACCCACTCAACCGTGTATGATGAAAGCCACTTGATTCAAATGCAGGGGTCATAGGACCTGAATCTCAGAGAGTTGGGGGAGTAGTCTTGGATAAGGAACCTCTGAGGAGATACAAAGACTGAAGGGACATGTGCAACCAAGAGACGTAAACCAAGAGTAGGATTTGCGATGGCCTCAAGGCTGAAAATGCCTGGAGTAATGACCCAGACAAAAAAACTCTGTGTGGAAGTGATACTAAGACTAGATGATGAGGAAGGTGGAGAATGATCCCGTCTAAATGAGGGGACTGAAATGAGGAACCAGTGGACATGAGAAAAGGAGGTGTGGTAGATATTGGTTACAGAGAGAGAGAACTAGTGCTAGCAGAGCAAAGAGACTTGGATGAGAACAGAGAATGGGCTCACTGAGGCTAGACTCGAAGGGAGATTGGGAGGAATCTAGGGGCTAGAGAACAGTTGAAAAGAGATACTGGATGTGATAGAAGATGCTCTCAGGTAGGCATCTACACATTCAGAGACATGGCAGCAGATTTGTTGCTTTTAGCAGCCAAGTGCTGTCACTTCCTGTGGCCCTGCAATGAACTCCTGCCCCCACTATGGGGATCTTGAAGCTCTGGCTGCAGCTACCAACAGTCAGAAACCATCTTGAAAATTTGAAAAATGAGCCCTGCTCTCTGCTCCTTGACCAGCCACTTCTCTGGGCAAGAGCAGCATGCACAGCACAGGGGCAGCACTCTGCAGTTCTGCCCTAACTGCCTCTGCCCCCCCATGCTATGGCTGCTCCAGCCCCTAGCCCTGGCAGTGACTACTAGCACACCAGACTTCTGCTGGCCATTGCACTGGCCCTGTTGGACCACCACACCAAACTTCAGTTGGCCTATGGTCATCTGGGCCTTCCCAGTTCCCTCACATGCAGCACCATCCCTGAACCACCGGCCTATGTAGCTGCCTTCTGGATCCCATTTAGCCAGCCAGACCCTGAGGGGGATGCCAACAATGGGCTGTTGGACACTACCACCAGGGCTTCCCTTGCCCTCCTGGGCTTCCAGGCCAGTAAGACAGATAGCTGAACATCATCCAGGAGACCTAGGATGATGAGCAATTGCTGTAGGCATTGTAGATGACCCAAGCCACCTGGTACGTCCTGGGGCAACTCCAGCCATGCCTGGAGTGGCAAGACATCAAAATGTGGTCATCCCTCCCTGCAGACACCTGGCTGGCCATCACCCTGCTCAATCGGGCTCCACCCTCCAGCCTCCACTACATAGGCCATCTCTTTGGGGTGTGCAAAGGCATTGCTGGGGAGGTTGTCTTGGAGTTGTGTGGTGCCTTCCAGGACATGCTGGGGCCCACAGTGCTCTGGGTGCATGACCTCTGGTGGTAGCGGTGGGGTTCCATGCCTTGCGCTTTCCCCAATGCATCAGGGCCCTGGACAGGACCTACATCTCCATCCCCTGCCCACCCCTACAACTTCTGGAGGGGCTTCCACTCCATCATGCTGCAAGACACTGTTGACTATGACACTTGACTATGATGGCATCTTCATGAACATGAGTACCAGCTGAGCAGGCAGTGCCTACGATGCCCATGTGTTTCAAAACTCTGCCCTGCCAGGCCTGGTGCAGAGTGGCCTATTTGCACCAGTGGTGCCAGGCCTGCAGCTGGGTGTCATGATGGTCCCACCCCTCCTCATTGGAACCCCACTCACCTGCTCCTGCCCTGGCCCATGCAACCCCACACGAGCCAGCTTTCAGTGGGTCATGTAACCTCAAAGACTACAAGGTTTGTATGCCCCAGAGGGCACAGGGCCATGGACAGTCCAGACCCTGGGTGGCGGCTGTGGTACCCCCAAGCTAGCAGGTGTGCTTCAGGAAAGGGGGTTAGACAATTGAGAGGTGCCCACAGGGAGGTACTCAGAGCCTGGTAGGTGGTTGGGCACAGTGACGGGGGTGGCTCAGTGCAGAAGCACCCCATGCTGGCCTACCACACCTCTATGGCTCTGACCTTCCTGCTGCCAGGGCCACTTCAGGGAAGGTTCAGGAAGTATGTGGTGGTGGACAGCAGGGGAGAGAGGGATGGGGTAGGGTGAGAAGTGTTGGGTGGGGATGGAAGCTGTAAAGATTCATTCCAGTGCCCTGCCTCCCTTGGGCGGCACCTGAAACTTGGGCCAGCTCATCTACCCATCTTATATTGCTGGTTAGGAAGCCGGGAGCCAGGCCCACACAGTAATCATAACTACCTGGGGCTAATTAACATGCCTGTTGCCCTGACTCCTGAAAAGGATACACTAAATAAGGCAGGGATTGTGAGGAGAGGGGGGGAAAAACAATCAGTGAGCATACACTGTAATTAAAGTGTACCATAATACATAACCACAAGAGGTCAAATTAACATTGCACTGGAACCTTTATTTTGTCATTGTCCACTTTCTAACAGCTTGCCTTTGCAACCTTAATGCCCTTTTAATATAGCATTTTGGCATAAGAAAAATATAAGACAGAGAGCTTGACTTGAAAAATGAGTTAATAATGAGAATAGTGAGAGGGCATGCAGTGTTTCATATTCCTGTGTTCTTCAGGTTATCATATTCAAACACATCATCAGAAGTCTTGTTTTGATTAGTTAATGTTGCTAAAAAGTTTATTTGCTAAAAATTATTATTTTCTTACTAGTTGATTTCATGAACATGTTACAAAAGCAATATATCTTGGTTTAAAGGTTTACAATGAAGGTAGACTTTAGGTGAAAAGGTGGTTGTAAAGATGCCTGTTTAAAAAAAAAGCAATAGGGAAGGGACTTTGTGCCACCTTTATGACAGTATTGTAAAAGTCTCGTGATAGTAAAACTTAGAGTGAGAGTCAGACATACATTGCAGTGCATTTGCAGAGACATTTTTATAAAGAAAATTAGGGGTAAAATGGAAAGGCAACTGAGTATGACTTCAACTCCACTTTAGTTAATTTATGAAACATCCCTTAATACTACACTTAGAATGTTTACCAACCCTTGCAAAGATCAGTAAAGCAAAAGGAACAACTAATTCTGCCTTATTCTCAGCAGGTCTTTTTTGCCTTTTCAGCTGATATAGGAGCTGAAATTCTATAGTAAGTAATCGGCCTCTTATCAATAGTTCTGCCAGAGGTCACTGACAAGAATTGCTGGAAAAGCCATTTAATGTGCACAGAAGTCATAAAATTCCCATCATACTAGATGCTGACTGTGTTTTATTTGAATAACCTTAGATGACATATTGAATTCTAGAACCTGCAGGTTTGATTGGAAATAATTAATCCAGCAATTCTGAATTAGGAACAAATAAGTATTTTGTGAGGAACCTGATTTGCTTATTACTTACTACAGTAATCACATGAAGGATCAAATGTACCAAAGAAAATTGAAGATCTACCTGAAAGTATGTGCTTACATTCGATAGTTCAGTTACTATTATTGTGTGTCCAGACTGAGTGAGTTCATGAACAAGTGGCTAACTAGAAATATCCCTTTGCTTTCTGTGTGCAATTTCATGGAGAGGGACACGAGCAGAGCCAATGGGACACCATGCTGGGCTGGACAAGAGCAGCAAGAGGAAAGCCACCGGAGGGAAAAATGCCACAGCAGGGAAAGAAGAAAGAAAAGAGCAATAATGCTAGGAGGAGCCAGGACCAGCTCCTGCACCAGCGTGGGTGTGTTTTATGGTGGCATGCCAGAGCCAATTTGCCGGCTGGCCCTTGAAGAAGGAAATAAAAACCCTGACAGACTGGGGGCAGAAGGAACCAGAAGTGGGTTCCCTGGTGGGCCCAGAGTGGCCTGGAGAGGAGCAGAGCCCCACTGAGAAAAAGTGGTGGCAGCCCCAGGAAAGGGCCCCCAAGAATAGACCAAGTCCAGAAGGGCTAAACTATGTACCTGAGATGAAACCATGAATCCCAAATGTCTCTGGACCAGAGCGGATCAACCAGGAACCTGAAGAGAGAAAAGAAGAGATGGATGCTTGGAGTGCAGCAAGTACAACCCTGAGAGAGGGGAAAATACACTGGTAAACAAGGTAACCCTGGATCAGGAAGAAGTCTAGGCCACTTACACCATGGCCTACAACCAGTCGAATGAAGTGACGTCCAAATATGATTATTATAATTTGGAAGGTCAAGATAGAAAAACCTATGCCATGGCCGGACCTAGCAAATTGGAAATAACATCCTTGGTTGGCATTAGGTGGGGTGTAGGGGAGGGAAAGCCCCAAAATGGAAAGACAGATGGGAAGACTGAAGGAGTGTACCAGGAAGGCAAGATGTAATTTTCCTCCCAATTAAACAAGTTTATTCTAGCAAGGCTTGGCAGGTGAGAACCTCTGTGGACCTTCCAAGAAATCTGATCCAGCAGCATGTTGTCTATTCCACAAATGATGGTGAAGTCTGAAAAACCCATATGAATGGAGTGTACTGGTGAACAGCACCACAGGTTACAACCTGATTGCTAGAATATATATATTGTTCAAAAACATGTTCAATGATCTCTACTTATGGTAGAAAAAAGGTGTTTCATGTACCAAAAAAAGCAAATACTATTCTTTGTGTTTCTCTTTGTGGAGCTCCCTCTATAAACACATTAAGCACATTAATACTGGACAACAATTTTGGAAAGTAGCAAAAAAGATGTATACTGCCATATCAACCTTGATTGTACATTTTGATCAAGTAACTGAAATGGTATGTATGCTTCGTGATAAATTCATAACTGACCATTTGAGTATACATAAACACCATTTTTATAGCAGCAATTGTAGCAATGCAAGAACAGTCACTCATTTAGTTTAGTGCCTAACTCTCAGTCCTTTGCCCTTTGAAAGAAAGCTGTTCTTTCAGAACTGTTAAAAACTATAAAACCAAACTACAATAATTACAATGAAAAGAAAAGTTCAATGCAGGGTACAGTATTAATACAAAACGCATAGCATATCATATTAAATTTCTTCAAATGAATACAAGTTGGCTGCAAATCAATTAAGGGTGGAATTTACAAAAATCTAATTATTAAAGGAATTCAATCTAGAAAAGTCATAGCCAAGGCAAAAAAAATTAACTACTTTTTAAGATGGAGCTTGATCTGTTTTTAAATAGGCTTACATAACATGCTTGCCTGCAATAGCAGGGGGCCAGGCTTAAGGACCCCTGAGGTCTTATCTAGTCAACATGTTTCTGTGTTTTTCTACATTTCCATGCATCTTTAGTGTTCCATAATTTCATAATAACAAACCAGAATTACAAACATTTTATACAATACCAAGCAATTAAGCCATGTTTCTGTAAAATGGTCTATTTTATCTATTAACCTGAAAGATAAACCTTGTAATACTGCCATCTCTCTCTATGATTTCAACATTCCAGGGTTCAATACATAGAATAAAATATTGCTTCCATTTGATTAAAATTAGTTTATTTGCCAAAAGAACAATGCATAGTATTCATATTTCTAATGGCCTTAAGTCCTTGTGATAATAGATGGAGCTCTAAAAGTAAATAAAAAATAATCCCATGAAATATAAGCAACTGATTCATTTTTTAACTGATGGTCACATCACCTCAAGACATTTTAATTTAAAATATGCTCCTAAGCTGTAGAGTTCCAAGGAGAGCATCACAAATATTTTTGAACTTTGGATCTTTACTTAGACTTCAAGTTAATTTGGTACTTGAATGTAAAGCATTGGAATTACTTGTACCTGGTTTTTGACAAAAGTGACAACACATCCAGGTGCCTGGGACAGCTTCAACACATTAAGGCAGCACTGACTTCCAACTACCACCAAATCAGTGGCCGGGGCAGCTGCCATGGTCATCCTGCCCTAGTTACACTACTGGTCTTTGACCTATAGAACAGATACAGGATGGACAGGAGCATCAGTACAAACTTTTAAGAAAAAGCTTCAGAAACCTTACTTAGGGAACCCTTCAGGGAACCTTCAGTAATTATGAATGTGTAGTTTAGGCCATATGATAAAATATCCAACAGGAAACAACATAACTAAGCAACCTAGTTTTAATTACTATTTTGATTATCTGTGTCCAGCAATACTGTATCCACTAGGGGTGTGTGAAGCTTCAGTCTGCAATTCAATTCAGAGAAGATTCAGCCCAATTCAGAATCTGAATCACCAAATCCAAATCGAATCAGAAGAAATAAAAAAAAAACCCTCCATATTGATTTGGAGGCTCTGAATTGATTTGGAAAAGATTCAGAAAAGACGCAGACATTTGGAAGACAGTCTTTCAGGGGAACAGAAACTAAAAGGGAGGGGGAGCAAGATGGGAAAGACTGACATCTCTAGCTGGCTGGTGACTGTGATCTTTCCTTGAGTCTGCTTCCAATCACAGTGGTCTGTGGGAGGGATGTAGAAACAGCATATAAGACTCCGTCTACAGGCTTTCTGTGCCTTTTATGAGCTGTTTCTGCCTGAGCAACAGTGTCTGAAAGGTACTGGAGTGGCTTAGCTTCCTACCTAGTCTGTTCTTGGAAAGGACTGGATATAGCTAGAATCCCTCTCCTTATCCCTATCCAATCCATTTCTTCCAATTTATATTTGTTCTTGTTTTGTTTTTTCCCTCAACACTTTTTAAAAAGAAAGCTGTTTTCCCTGGCAGTGTGATCCATCACTGTGCAGGGAAGCACATATATTACACGCACTCACACACATACATCATAGAAGAAGTCAGACATTATTCACTTAGACCTCAGAACACAACACAGAAAAAGTCAGACAGTCATAGAAGAAGAAGAGATTATCTATAATTAATTTGAGTTATAGTTACATAAAAACTAAAGACAACACCGAAGAAGTAGTCAGATAGAGATTCAAATTATTAAACATAACACAAAGACAGTCATAGAAGAAGAAGAAGAAATATTATTTTAGGTACCCACACACACAACAGTAAACACAACACAGGAGAAGAAGTCAGACAGTCATACATCAAAGAAGAAGAAGAGACACGTAACTATATTATTAGTTAGTTACACACGGAGACACATTTTCCAGCACAGGAAATATTAATATGAAGACTGCTGGAAAGGCAGGTGTCAAGTCTTCTGGCTGGGAAAGGGAGAGGGGCTAGAGAGAGTAGGGGGAGAGCTAAAGCTGCAAGTTCCATCCCTTTTCCCCCGCCCCCAAAAAAAACACAGGTGCATCTTTCCTGACTGCCATGAGTCTTCTGCTGCCGGTGGAAGTAAGGAGGTGGGAGCAGTACCTGCCCCTGCACCACCTCCCCTAACACCAGAAATAGACACCAGCAGCAGAATGACAGTCTTCTCCACCCCAATTTCATCTCCCAGCATGAGCCTTCCGCTGCCAGAGGAAGAGCTGGATCTGGAACCAGGAGACCTAAACTCCCTAGCTAAAGAAATTCTCGGGACTGGGGGGAATCTGAGTTTGTGTTCCACACTCCTCAAAGTTCCCCTAGACCCAGGTTTCCTTGTCAGTAAGGCACCTCAGAGGAGGTTGTGGAGACAAGTGGTTCAGCTCAGTCAGTTCCTCCTGTTGTGCCTCTGCCTGCCAAGCAGGAGGATATGGCAGGATCCCCAACCTCAACCCAGAAGCGGGCAAGTAGCATAGTGTAGGATCATTTTGAGCTAGCAAATGATCCCAGGTTTGCTATCTGCCAGCACTGCTGAAGGCAGATCAGCCAGGGCAAGGAGGTTAAACACTTCACCAACACAGCAATGCTGCTGAATCTCAGGAGGCAGCACCCACTTCTTCCTCAGCCTGGCACCAGTTGAAGCATGCCCAAAAAGAAGTCCCCCCTCTTGCTCCAAATGCCCCATCCCCCAAAGCAGAGGCAAGCCACCCTGGAGCGGTGTGGGAAAGCCACAGACAAAGTGGGGTGCATTACAAGGGAAAGGAAGGTCACCCAGAGCATTGGGGGAATGCTTGCTGTGGCTGCCTTGCCCTTCTCCTTAGCTGAGTGGCCAGGGTTCAAGTGGCTTATGGCACTCATGGCCCCATCCTACCAAGTCCCCACATGCACCACCTTTAGCAGGATGATGGTGCCGTCCCTGTATGAGGCATGCAGGGAGTGCTTGAGGGAGGAGCTGCACAAGGCAGGGCTGCAGGTAGCCTTGTACTTCATCTCAGACACCTGGAGCAGCCAGGATGGAGATCACACCTACCTCTCCCTCACAGGACACTGGTGCAATCATCAGGTCATCGATGGGCTCTCCTTCAAGCCAAAGTGATGGATGAGTCCCACATAGCAAAGGAGATCATGGTGACTATGAACCGCATGGTACAGGGGTGGCTTGTTGGGCAGGGTAAGCTCACCCATGGGTTCATGATCACAACAGTGGGACCAATATGGTCAAGGTGGTCCATGTTGCCAACTTTGTTGGGATCCACTGTGTGTAGCATACAATGTTCACCTCATAGTCAGGAATGCCTTGGAGAAGGACAGGACTGCCGGTGATGACACTGTCACTACCATCCAGCTGATTTAAAAATGTAGGAAGTTGGCTGGCTACCACCACCGCAGTATTAACGGGGGGCAAGATGCTGCAGGAGAAACAGTCAGAGCTGAGCATCCAGCAACACAAAACCGTGCAGGATGCGGAGACTCGGTGGAATTCCACATACCTGATGCTGGAAAGGCTGGTGGAGCAACAGAAGGCCATCCATGAGATGACCTTGATCAGGGCAGGACATTCTAATACATTAGTTAATGCAAAGAGGAACAGATTCAACAGGAGGAGCACTCCATTCTAGAATAGCCAGGTGAGTAAAGCAATCTCTGGGAAGATGAATGATATGGACTGAAATCCCTTCAGGTACAAGAAGAATTTCATCTTAGTTTCATTTAATACCAAGTAAGTAATTTAATCACTGGACTGCTGGATAAAAAAGAAGCAGTATCAACACCACCTCCTCAGGTTGCTGAAGTTGTGTGTGCAAGGACTGGTGTCAGCACATAATACCAGGAAAGTTCTCGGGCCATGAAGTCCATATAAAAATAGGTCCTGCCATGCATCTCACAATATGATAATTAAAGTCCCAGAGAGTGGAAAACCTTAAGATGCTAAAGAGAGAGGCTATTTTCTTCTCACTGGCTTAAGCATGCTGGCTTCTGTACATCCTATTCTTAGGTGTCTGTACACTGTTATGGGAGCCTACTTGCCTCACTCAGGATTAAAATACCTGTAATCAAGGATCGTAATGCTCAGCCCTGCAGCATCTAGGTTCTTCTTGAGAATCTAATCCCAAATTCAAGCAGTTCTTTTTACAGCCATATTCCATGGCAAACTCATCTATAGAAACCAGCTTATCACTGCCTTTATAATTCAATCAGCATTATTGTCCCCAGGGTTTCTACTTCCAACTAAATATGTATTTCATAGAACAAATGAAAATTGTTTTTCATAAATGTATTAATTTTCATTTCTCCAAAGGGAGTGTCTTCTGTTGGAATTTTTTAATCTTTCAACTTGCCTTCCTACTTTTTGCTTTCTGCAATTTTCCATATCCTGCTGTCTCCACATTTCTTTTAGATCACTACTCAGGATTTTAAAAGAAGATGGGAACTAGATCAGGTCCTTGCCATTCCTCATCAGACCCCCCTCCATCCCAACACAATATTTTACCATTTATCATTCATTTTAATTTACGATCTTCTAAGCAGACTGCAAAGGACATTCTTATGTTCATATCTAAAGAGATCCAAATCACTTTTGAGAGTAAGATTTCATCACACTTGATCAAATGTATTACTAATATCCATCCATATGTTCTACTTTCCTATCATCCACTAATTTTGTAGTTATCTGTGTAAAAATGAGTTTCGTCTGTCATGATCTTTTCTTTATAATCCCGGGTCAGAGACACATAACCTAGTTATTGTTTCTTACTTTGTTTTAAGTAAATTAACTTTCTCTCTTTAAAAGGAACATCCTTTGTAAAACAGAAAAATCCCTAGGCATACCTTACTTAACTAAACTAATATTTATTAAAAATATTTGTTCTTTTATAATTTACTATATACTAACACTAGCCAGCTTCCTTTTAAAATTTTGCTCCAACCTATAATAAAGAGACAAGGCAAAGAGACTTTTAGCAAAGGTTAAAAAGTTTATGTGAATTAATTATTTAGTTAAATGCTTGTGGATGCTTATTTTGCTGTTTCCTTCATTAAGTATGAATTATAGCTCTTTAAAGGTTGATTTGAACATCAGAAAGGTTTAGTTTGTCTCTATTGCTTCATACCCACAGGCAACATAGATCTATTTAAAAGCTGATTTAAGAAAATAACTAGACAATTCAAATTTATGGAGGTTTGATCCCTTAAATCTTTGTATGCTATATAAATTAGAAGCAGGTTGTTCTTAATCCAGCAAAAGCTTTATTTCAATGTACTTAAAAATATTTACTATTTTGTTCCTTAGGAATTGTTTAAGTTTGAATCTTCATTCAGAAAATCGCATTAGCTTGGAGAAGCAGGAGCAAGAGCTATTAACCTGAACTAGCAGGATGGCCTCATTTCTCCTTTTGCAACACTCGTCTATACCAGTTTCACTTCACCACTGCAGGCTAGGGACAGACATTAAAAAAGCTGGACTCTGAATTGATTCAGACTTTGCAGGTTACTCTAATGTGCCTAGGTTGAATCAATTTGCAAGTGATTAGACATTCCCTCTTGACTCAGGAAATGCAGGCACATGCCTGCAGTGGCTCAGGCCAGAAGGTGCATGGCCAGTCCCAGCAGTAGCTTCAAGTGAACTGAACAGTGAACTGGCCAGGGAAGGAGCTTAATTCCCTGCTTCCTGTCTCACCGGTACAGATCCAAGCTGAGGTCCACCTGGCCCTACCCCGTCGCTGCTGCAGTAGCAGGGGCTGGGGCATGGCCAGACACTGGCTAGCATGGCCCCCTAAGGCAAAGGGGACAAAAAGACGTTTTAGGCCCCGCTCCGCTCTCTCTTCCCCCAGTAGATCACACTGCAGTCTGCCAGCCCTGACTGCTGTCTCTGGTGACCACTGCCTACACAGGGCAAATGGTGGAATAAGCTCCCTCCCTGCCCCTTCTTCCAGGTGCTGGAGGGAAGGGGAAAACAACTCCCCTCTATGTTACTGCCACCTAGGGGGGCCATGCCAGATAGCCACTGGCCATGCCCCTACCTCTGCCTCTGGAGCAGCAAGGGGGGAGCAACCCTGGTGGGGGCAGAGGCCCTGTCATGGTTTCTTGGAGATGCAAGCCTCTTCCTGGCAGAGGGGCTGTGCTGCAGGCAAGGGTGGGAATGGAAGCAGGGCAGGGACAGCTGCCACAGACTGTGTGGTGTGAGCAGTGGAGGTGCTAAGGGGTGTTTGGGGGGCTATGGTTACCCCTTCAAGCCCAGGTACCACCACTCACCCCACACAGTCTGTGGCAGCTCTGCCTACCCTGCTCCCACCCCTGCCACCTCCACCACCAGGAAGAGGCCAGTACTCCTGGGAAGACATGACAAGAGCCTCTGCCTCTGTCAGGGTCACTCCCCCTCACCACTCCAATGGCAGGGGCAGGATATAGCCAGAGGCCAGCCAGCATGGCCCCCTTAAGCAATGGGGACATGGAAGGGTGTTATTTCCCCCATCCCTCCAGCATCTGGCAGAAAGCACAGGGAGGGAGCTTATTTCACCACTTGCCCCGTGCAGGGAGCGATCAGCGGAGGTGGTGCTCAGGGCTGGCAGACCCTGGTTGCAGTCTCCTGGGAGAGACATCAGGAATGTGGAGGGGATGGAGGGGGAAATAAACCCCCTTCCTGCTCCTTTTGCTTCAGGGGGCTATGCTGGCCAGTGTTAGGCCACACCCCAGCCCCTACCACTACAGCAGCAAGGGGGAGTGCCAGGCAGACCCCAGCTCAGATCCATGCTAGTGGGACAGGGATAGGGGAATTAATACCCTCCCTGGCCAATTCACTTGAGGCCATGACCACACCACTGGAGCAGCAAGCAGAGCAGTGGCGATGCATAGGGGGTGCATGTGCACCCCCTGAGAGTGCCAGTGCACTCCCTGTTAGGCAGCACTCCCTGTTTAGCCAGCAGACAGGGAGGCAGATGGGAGTACCAATGCCCCCCCTATGACTGCCAGCTGGAGAGTGGGGCCTCCAGCTAAACAGGGAGTCCCCGTGCCACAGGACTTCCCATGGTCGCTTTTTGGTCAGTGTGATCATACCCCCCTTCCCTCCTGGTCAGTGTGATCATCCCCTCTCCCCCCCCACTCAGTGAGATTGGCCTCTGGGGGACCCACCCCCCCGGTCACTGAATGGTGTCAGGATCAGCATATGCTCCCACAGGCATAAGGCGCCAGTTGCCCACGAAGTAGAGAAATGGAGGTCCATACTGGTAGGACAGGAAGGGAGATAGGGATGAATAAACCTCTTCCCTGACACCTTCACCTTAGGCAAGCCAGCATTTGGCTGCAAAACCATGCTCCAGCTAGCAAGAAGAGGGGTGGGGCCAGCCCTGTTCCACTAAAACAGAGAGCACAGCCACGCTCAGTGCTGCAGAGCTTGCTGGGATGCTGAAGAACTCCAGTTTAACTTAACCAAGAAGGGGTCTGGGACACAAGTTTCATAAACCGGTTTGATCTCAGTCAGTTAAGTCTGATACTACATTCAACTTGGTTTATCTTAAACTGGTTTCAGCCATTTTGAAACTGGTTTATGTGCACTGAACTTATGTTCCGTTAGAGATTTAAACTACTTTCTGCTTATTTAAACCAGTTTGTGTGTAATGTCTGTCCCTAGCCATAGTGATCACCAGGGATCCGAGTTTTTCATTTCCCGCAGAAAAATAGAGAAAGCCGCAGATTTCCCAGTTTTTTTGGAGAAAATGCAGATTTCCCCTTTTAGCAGGGAAACCCACAGATTTCCCAATTTTGCAAAGAGCTCTGCAGGCTGGCAGAGTTCCAGCCTGCAAAAGCTGATTGCAAAAAAAGGGCAGGAAAGCCCCAACCCTGCCCGGGGGAAAGGGAAGGGTGGAACCTGAGGCTTTTAGTCAGTCCCACGTCTTGGGTCAGGCTCACTTTCCTTCTGGAGCCTGTGAAGTGGTAAGTGAGACTTACGGGGGACTGGGCAGGGCTGTGATGGGGAGCTGGCTGGGGGCTGAAGGAGGTTTGCTGGAAGCTGGGGGATTTTGCATCTGGATGGCAGCTCGGGGGTTTTGCAGCCAACTGGGAAGTTTTGCAACTATTTGGGAGCTGGGGGGGGTTGCAGAAGCTGGGAGGTCCTTCAGCCACCTGAGAGGTTTGCAGTGGGGTGAAAGCTGGGGGGGTTTGTAGCCAGCTGTGGGGTTTTGCAGCCTTCCCTCTTCTGGCCAGAGTGCCCAGTGGGCTGCAAAGCTCCACTCCTGGGAGGAGTTCCAGGCTGGCTGCACATATAACCCAAGTAGTGCTATCTGCCCACCCGCGCTTGGCTCCTCCATATACAGCTTCACTTCAGGGCTAATAAACTGACTCACAGTCCATGTGTAGCCAGCTGGGTGGCCACCTCACATCTTCCGCCAACACCATGCCACTCCCTCAGCCCCAGTCAGCTCCCCATGGGAGTGTGTCCAGCATCCACACACACACATGCACATACAGTTGCATAAACATATGTAAACCCATAGATGTGCACAGGGGTATGCATACACATGTATACATGGACATGTGAATACATGCACATATACAGATGCACACATGAAAGAGGGACACCAGGAGGGCTCGGGAGACTGTAGGGGGAGTGCAGGGCACCAGCAGGGCCCGGGGGGATGCAGGGGGCCTTTAATTCTAATCACGGATTTGGTGTTTTTTAAATCAGAGAACTTACAATTATCAGAGAAAACCAGGATCCCTGGTGATCACCAGGTCCAATAATGACAGGCCTAAGTGAATGAAAAGAACTAAACACTTCCATCTGGTCTTATATATGTGCATATATGTAGTGCAAGTAAAGTACACACATATGGCTTCTTACATTTCAGTTATATCCCATATCATCCAATCATCTCTGACCCATGCTTCCTTCTCTAAAAACAATTCAATAACTCCCTATTCTAATAACCCTATACCATCTATTTTCACACAGTGCATACAAAATCCTTCTGCTTATCTTTGTTTGAGTGAACATATACACCTTCCAGGACTTATGAAACGAATTTTACAGAAGTTTTACAACTACCATATCTTGTAAGCCTAAGGTTATACCAAACTTAGCCACATCTCTTGTCACAAATACACAAGCTTGGAAGTGTTGTTCAATTTACTATAGTTACTTTGTTAAAACAATATTCACACATTTTTTATATCAGCATAATATATTATGTGTCTACATAATATGTTTTATGACTCATAATTACTAGCTTTCCAATACAAGACCATTGCAAAGAATAACACTTTTAAACATTTTAAGTAATTGTATGCATTGACTTCAATAGTGAAAACTATGTAATCTGAAGTAGCATGTTTGCTAGAAAAAAAATGCAATATTGACCAACAGTAAATATCTTGGAATAGGTAAAACACCAAGTACAAGTAGATCCTTATCAATTCATCCTTCAGCTTCTGTCACAGGACTGGTGTCTAAAACACCATAATTATTTAAAGAAACAAACAAACATTGCTAAAACCAAGGAAAACATTGCTAAAGCCAAGGCCCAATCACACAACGAAATACTAGTTTATTTTTCAATGGCATCTGCCATATTAAATATTCCTGAAGTCTTAAAATCAGAGTTTAAAATATACTGGGTATATAAAATTCTGTCTGTTTTGATTGTAAAGAAGTATGCCTCGTTACAGTTATATTTCACTATAATTCATAGTACAGCGATAGGCCACAGCTCTCTTGAGTTGCATAGTATATTAAAAGGTATTAAATGCTATTTTTAAATTGTTCCTTACTTTCTGCTGTTCTGAAGAAAAATCTATTTGACCAGCCTATCATTTTACAATTTTTCTTGGGTCACAGTAACAATGATTCATATATCAATCATTTCATCTTAGAGACAGCAAAACAACAACATGGTATCCAACGTGACACCAGAAGTGATGCAAATGAAAGCATTTTGTTCTTTTGACAGCATTATTTTAAACATTTCCTTTGCTCTTAGCAAAGTGGTATAAAGTGATTTACTTTCCATTTGCCTGTAAAAGGAAAATTGACTTCTGAGGCACACTGCACTAACAAGCAATAAGTCTTTCTAGTTACATGTCAACTGAAATGGTACAAAAATAGTGCCCTTCTTTGGTTTATTTATGCAAAACTCATTCTGTCTGCTGCCCAATGATGGAATCCATTACCAACTATTTCACTTTGGTTTAATAACAAATAGAGATGGACTTGTCTATGACCTAATCATTTTCTATTATACTACAAACAGGAAAAATATAAAAACAGTTCCAGGCAGCAATTTTAGTAGCATCCATTTAAAAAATGTGTACCCTAGAACATTGAGTTATACTCTGTACAACTCAGTTCTAAAAAGAGGTTAATAAAGTGGAGGGAACTGAGGAAAATGCAACATCAGTGACTCAGGCAACTGATTTTTCTGTAACTTTTAAAGCACATGAATATATTAAATCTTGAACAAATAGCAGCTAAAGGAAGGAAAGAAAACCATAGAATTTGAAGCATGTTGTATGGCACAGCTGTCAAATATTGGGTCCACCAGCCAGTGGTAGTATTGTCATTGGACGTATAGCAGGGATGGGCAAAATGCAGCCTGGGGGCTGAATGTGGCCCACCAGGCTATTCTATCTGGCCCACAGGGCCCCTAAAAGATTTAAAAAATTCATATTAATCTGCCCTGGGCTGCCTGTCATGCAACCCTCAATGGCTTGCTGAAACTCAGTAAGTGGCCCTCTGCCCACCTCTGACTTATCTGGGTTTCTAGAAGGAATGAGATTTCAGGGGCAGAGTTAATGTAGGCAGGGTGTGCCACTTAAATCAAGGGTACAAGCCCTGTTAGGGATGCATTTTGACAGTAGCGGGGCATGTTGGCCAAGTCAATCATTTGGCTGGCTGCTTCTCACTCTACCACTGAAGGTAGGTCCAGATGCAGCCCACAAGGAGCCTTATGGTACATATATCCAGCCTGGTTGGACAAGCAAATAATATACTCTTGATTTAAGGTGATGTGGTCAGATAATATAAGGAAACTTTTAGCTGTATTTCAGAGACAGTTTCAGTCAAGTGAGATTTACATTATATTAGGTGCATTTCATTGTCTTCAGAAGTCCCTCAGAGTTAAGGATGTGATCCATCAGGCTTGATGGGTCCTCAGGTGACTGAGGAGCCCAGTTCTGGATACACATATTCTTTAGCAATGGGGGCATGTTATTCTGTTGGGGAGTGGGATTCGCAGGCCCAGGTTGGTCTCCTTCTCCTTACTCTGCTGCCACCATTCCACCTCAGGTTTCAAGTCATTGGGCCTTGAAGTGGTGAGCATCTTGATGGACTAGGTGGCACCACACCAAATGGTCAGCAGCTTGATGCTCCTAGCCATTAGTGTCAATGCATCTGTGCTTGAGGATGACCTTGAGTATATCTACCATTCCTTTGGCTGCCTTTTGAGTGTTGGCCATGGAGAGCTAGGAAAAGAGAATCTGGTGAGGAAGACAATTCTCAGACATCTGGATGAATGGTCCATCCATTGGAGTTGATTTCTCAAGAGCAAGGCTTTGATGCTAGTGGACGCAGCTTCATGGAGGGTGCTCAAACTGTCCCAGTGTGACAGGTCGTCTCGCTGGGCCACCCTCAATGTGGCCCACATACCTGTCTCTGGGACAATCGCCCGCCTTGTCTATCCTGCCACGTCTTGATCTTAATTAATTAATTAGCGGGAGGCTGCCCTTGTCCTGCCCCATCACTAGGAGCGCTGTCTGAGGTTCCTTTCCTCCTCAGTACCACAGACTACACCTCAACGATGTAATCACCATTGTCTTGACACTAGTTGGCCCCTTACTGTTCTCCCCAGGCCTTCCTTCCTTTGCTGCCCCCTCTCTGGGGCTCACTGTGCCCAACTTGGGCCTTTCAACAAGATGGCCCCCTTTCTGGGGCTCACCGTGTCCAACTTGGGTCTCTCGCTAAGATGGCCCCCTTTCTTGGGCTTGCTGTGCCCAACTTGGGCTTCTCAATAATACTGGCCCCTATCTGGGGCTCACCATGCCCAACCTGGACTTCCCAATCATGCAACCTCCCCCTCCTGGGCTCGCCATGCCTGACATGGGCTTTTTAAAAGTGCTGCTTCCCTTCTCTGGGGCTCACCGCACCCACACTTAGGGTTCTCAATGTTGCCCCCCCTTTCTGGGGCTCTCCGCACCCATACTTGGGCTTCTCAATGTTGCCCCCTTCCTGGAGCTCACTGTGCCCAAGTTGGGCTTCCTAACAAATGCAGCCCCCTACCAGGGGTTCCCAGTGCCCAAACTTGGGCTTCTCAATAAAATGGCCCCCTTTCTGGAGCTCTCCATGCACACACTTTGGCTTCTCAATGTTGCCCCCTTTCTGGGGCTCCTTAAAATGCAGCCTCCTGTCCGGGTCTCACTGTGTCCAACTTGGACTCCTTAAAAGTGCTGCCCCCCCCCGGGACCTTCTGCAGTGCTGCTCCTCTCTCGGGCTTGCTACGCCCACACTAGGGCTGTTCAAACACCCCTCTCTGGGGCTGGAGTCTACGCACCCTGTAAACTGCGCCCTCACTGGCACCTGGATCCCCATGCTACTGTGGGTCTCCTATGAGGCCTTCTCCAACCCCTAATAGCCTCACCCAAACCACCGATCTTATAACAACAACAAAACACAAACTCCAGCCTCTTGGCTACAACTTAAATATAAGCCATCTGGCTATAACAACATTGTTCACCTCCAGTCAAGCGGTACGTGCTGTTAGGCTTCTACCCACACCATTACTCCAGGAGTTCCTGCCTCTCTGGCTGCTGGCAGGAAACTGCCTCAGGTCTCTGCTTCTGGGCTTTATATGGGCCAGGCCCTGCCCTTCCAACCAGCTGACTCTCATTAGTTGCCCCAACAACCCACAGCTGTGCTCCCTAATCACCACTAGGGCTCCTTCTTAGCAGCTTTTCCCCTCTTCAGGACAGGGCACCTTAGGGCTCTGTGACATCCAGCTATCTTCCCATTTGATCCCCAGGATTTGACACAAGCACTGCTGGTGAAAGCTCTCAAGGTTTTTAATGTGGTGTCAGTAGATGGTCCAGGTTTCATTGCAGTAGAGGAGGGTGGTCAGCATGATAGCCTTGTAAACCAGGATCTTCGTCAATGTACAAAGGTCTCTATTTTCAAAGACACGTTGAAGCAGTTTGAAGAGGTGGCACTGGCACACAGCTGACCCAGAGCTGGACTTCATCTATGGTAGCCCACTGAGGGAGGTGGCTGATGAGATACAGAAAGTGCTCCATGTACTCCAGAGCCTCCCCATCTACAAAGATAATGCAAGAGATGTTCAGCCACCCTAGGGAGGGTTAGTGGAAAACCTTCATCTTGGCAATGTTCAAGGACAGGCCAAGCCTCTTATACAAAGGATTGAAGAGATCTAAGATTCCTTGCACATCCTGTGCAAAGAGCCATCATCCAGCAATCATCTGCAAACTAGAGTTTGTGGATGTCCTTGGTGGTAAGTTTCTTTTCTGCCCACAAGTGCTCATGATTGAAAAGCATCCCATCCAGTCGATACTGGATACTGACACCAGAAGGTAGAACATCTCGGATGAGGTGGATGAAGATGGTCAGGTAAATGGTGAACAGGGTGGGAGCGATCACACAACCTTGTTTGACCCTGGTCCAGATGCAGAAGATGCCAGTTTCAGATTTTCCACTGAAGACAGCGATGGTCATACTATCATGCAGGAGCCTCAGCATGGTGGCAAACTTTAGTGGGAAGCCAAAGCATTGGAGAATGATCCACAGAGAATCACAATTTAAGGAATTGAATGCCTTGGTTAGATCAATGAAGGCAAGGAACAGTTCTTGATTTTGCTGCTGACATTTTTCTTGGATCTGCCTGGCAATGAAAACCATGTTCACAGTGCCCCAGGATAGTCAGAAGCCACACTGGGCTTCTGGAAGAATCTCCTCAACAATGGGACAAAGGCAGTTCAGGAGAATGTGGGCCAGGATCTTACCCCCAACGGACAGGAGGGAAATCCCCATGTAGTTCCCGCAGTCAGATTTGTCCCCTTTCTTATAGATGGTCATGATAGTCATGTGCTTGAGATCCTGGGAATGTCCTTTTCACCCCAAAGGCAGAGGATAAGCTAATGGAGTCTTAATGTGAGCTGGAAGCCACCAGCTGGTAGACCTCTGAGGGTATACCATCTGGCCCATAGGTTTTGTTGGTTTTCATCTGTTGGATGGCCCACTTCAGCTCTCCGATGGTTGGTAGATCACCAAGGGAATCCACCACAGGATCGCAATACCCTGCATTTCAGAGACAGTTTAGCTATATTTCAGAGACAGTTTCAGCCAACTGAGATTTACATTATATTGGACTCATCTAGATGTGCATTTAAATGCAACTAAATTTAATGCACATTAAACTAATGCACATTATGTGACTTTTGGCAGGATGCAATGCATGCAGGGACTTGGCACTGATGCTAGTGCCACACTAACATTAGTGCCAAATCCCTGCAATCCTACCATCTGCCCCTGGTGGTTGGGCCAGCCTGGCACTAAAGTTAGTGCCTGGTCGTGTTACATATGCATTAATGAGCTTTAACTAATCATGTCTAAAATTCATATGCATTTGCAGTATCAAATTTAGGCATGATTAGCCTAAGTTTGCCATTTTTTAATGTGCATTAAGGGTGTGCACGTAGAGCTGTATGCCTGTAATGTGCATTAAATTAAGCTAATACATGTTAATGCATCTTGGGTAGATGCACCCACTGTCTGTCAGCAGTGAAAGATGTGCCATATGAGTTATTCAAAGCTGGATTAAACACAGTACTAGATCAAAAAATTGTACTGGGCTATCCTACAGGTTTCAATTTTTCCCTTTTCCCCTGTTCCTAATAACTTTCAAGGTACTGCCCTTCTTTTTCTTCTCCAGACATCCGGAAATGAGAGAGATTGCAAAAGTGGGAAACTCTCAGCATGAAAAGGTAATTTAAGATTTTGAGCTGTCAGGTTTGCTGTTTGTACATTTCCATTGAATTGCACTGCTACACTAATGTTTGGATTTATGTCTGTTGTATTTTTAAGGTGCAACAAGAACACCTAGAACATAAGAACCAAGGCTCTCATATGGATAAGTAAATATAAATATCTTATAAGAAGTAAATCAAAACAGCAGGATGGTCTAGATTTCTATGGGATAGCAATTGAGCATTACCTACTTTCTGTCCCTTAGGCCACTGACAGATATTCATTTAAAGACATGATACGATCACCCCAGGAAGAACAGTTGTACTTCCTGCCATTCCACATGTGCATGGCAGGAGGCATGATTTTAGGCTTGAGTATCAGATCCCAATTGTCCACTACTTGCCAAAGCAGTGGGAACCTGAGATCAGAAAGTTCCACCAGAAAGGTGAAAGCCAGATGCTTCACAATTAACTGATTGTTGACTGGCTCCAGCAACCCACAGAGGCTGGTTCACAAACCATGGTAGGTTCCTGGAACCATATGATAATGATGAACCCTGGTATGCCCCTGGAACCAGATGATGTTCAGCTGATCTTCAGCTGGCAGAGGCCAAAGTAGGATTCAAGCCCAGTACAGTCCCAAAGCTAGCCAGTGATTAACTGATCCTCAGCCAGCAGGGACTACACCTGGACTGGTTTGAGGACTGCTGCAGTCCAGGAGCCAGCCAATGATCCACTGATTGTCAACAAATGGAGACTGCACTGGGGCCAGCTGGAGACATGTTCAATTTAAAGTAAAATGAAAAGCAACCAGAAATTATTAAATAAATGTTGTATAATAATTTTGTGACTTATTTCTTGTTTTATTGCACTATTAATTGTCTGAACGTGTGGCCAGGTTACTGTTTCTGACATGATTCAAATCGATTAACCACATCTCAAATGTAACTTCTGCCACAGGCCCAATTTTTTGTTTTGTTTAAGCCATGTTCACTGTGATTGTGTATTGCCAAAAATCTCAAAAAGATTAGTGACTCTTAGTTGGAATGACTTTTGTCTGGTTATGCATTCCATACTTCCTGGTGTCATATTTTATTTCATTAGCATTGTAGGATTTGCAAAACTATATGAAATTGTCTATGCCTCTAGGTATCTTAGCTCCCATAGGAACTTGATTTTGAGGAAGAAGCACCTATCCTAATTCATCTCTGTATGTGAAGGCCATTTCATCATGGCCTTTATGGAAATCAGCTTCTGTTGTGAATCATATGTGATTACTGTTATCTTCGGGCCTGATCCAGAAAAATATTTTGACCATGATTTTAAGTGGTTTCCTGGATTGGGGCCCTACAATGCATAACTACAGATCTATGCCATTTGTATTACATGGCACTTCCACTTTCTCTTAGTTTCCACATAAGCATTGTTTTCTGGGTTTCTGGGTTGCCCTGGTTTTCAAGGGCAACAACATGGGATTTAAAATCATGCATGTATTAATACAGTACTTGCGAAGACAAATGAAGAAAGAAAAGTTTAGAGCAGAAACTTTCCACATATATTTCTTTACTTTCTTTTCATAAATTAATAACAATCTGTTCACCAGTTACAAAATGAAGTATGTTTAGTCTTTGGATTGAACCTGAATCATATGTCATTTAAATGTCCTCATACCTATTACTCAAGGAACTTAAAATATAACTAATATTGCTGAATGTAGTTGGTAACTCGTAAGTGTTAACCTTTAATTTGTGCATTAATGTCATAATCTGTATTAATAATTAATTGTACTGCATAAATAGGAATTTATATATTCAAAACAATACATCATTACCTTTCTTTAATATACTTGATCTTAACCAAAGTAAAAATGGACTATTGTTTGTGAGATAACAGGAAACACATGTGAACTTAATACATTATAAGTAAATGATAATTCATAGATACAAAGTTACTAATGCTCAGAAAAAGGCCCAGGCCCAAAGACAAAAATCGGCTAGTGGCTCGTACGGATATTGAAGACTGCATTTAAATTAGTATTTCTTGGCTAGGGACAGAAGTTACAAGTGATTAGAAACTGGTTTAAGCCTGTAACAGAACAGAAGTTCAGTGCATATAAACCACTTTCAAAATAACTAAAACTAGTTTAAGATAAACCTGGTTCAATATAGTACCAGACTTAAATGATTTAGGTCAAACTGGTTTATGAAACTTCTGCCCCAGAACCATTCCTGGTTCAAGTTGACTCAGTCCCCTAGCATCCCAGGATGCTTTGCAGCCCAGTGGAGCTGAGACAGCCTCACCCCTCTGCTCCTTCGCCTGCTTCCTGCCTTAACCTGTCAGCCCATAGAGACCAGGGGAAGGCAGAGTGTCATTGCTCTGGGTCCCCAGGGGTGGCCATGGAGCTCCTGGCGGTTCTGTGACTGCGCCAGCTCTGCCTCAAGGGTGCCCTTGTTTCACCTACCATGTCTTGATGCTGAATCAAGATACGGCAGGCTTCCCTAATAAACTGGGAGGCTGCCCATGGGCCTTTGTGTGGTACAGATCTACTGAACCCCACAAAAACTCACTTGTCTTTCAGCCCTTCACCAGACCTCAGTCCAGTACTGTCACATGGGACACCTCAAGCCTTATAGGCTAATTTCATGGCTCCAAAACCTCCCCTACACCATGCCCTATGCCTCACATGTGTTACAAAAATGTTGTAGCCTCTGTCGGGGCTTTGGCCTTCTTGGCCTGCATCCCTTTAATCTATCTAGACCTTCTAACCTAGGTCTATTATGTTGGACATGGCTTTGAGACACTAGCGCCAATCTGTCACTTCCAGTCATTGGGGCCCTAGGCCCTACCTGCTGTACCCCAGGGCCCTGTCTAGTTGTACCCCTCTGATGATGGACCTCTGGCCCCTGTGCAGGTGTGCCCTTCCAGTGCTGGGCTCTCTGGCTCTTATCTGGTTGTTCCCCTCTGGCACCAGGCTCTTGGCCCCTGTATGCTCTGTGCCTTGCACTCTCTGCCCAAGATAGGCTCGCTAACTACTCAAGCCTTGACCCTGCCCCTAGCAGGATTCACAGCAATCACATGCCCCCCTTCCCCAATCCCAAGCACTAATGGGACCTCCATACCTCCCCTGACAGCCCCATGCCAAACATCCAGTCCAAATAGCAATGTGAACATAAGCCCCTGGGCTATAACATAACTATAACAATGCAGACAACACTCTGCCCCTTTAAGAGGGCAACCCTCTACCTCTAGCATAGCACCCCTCCTAGACCTGGGTACCTTGTGCACTCCTGGAGCCTTCTTATTCTTGTAGGCAGCAAAACAGGCAACCAAACATCCCTCGGTAGTTTTCTTGTGCAGGAGTTCCTTCCCATGTGCAGGCAATGGCCAGAGAGTGAACCCCTGCCAGCCCCAGCCTTAGGCTTATATGGTCCCAGGGCCCTGCTTCCCTCCAGTTGGCTGATGACCTGCAGGTGCTGGCTAATTATCTCATTATCCTGTTGATTAGGCAACTGGCAGCTGTTGTGCCCTACCTAGCCTGCAGGGCTCCCTGGCTAGGCTGCTTCTGCTCTTACAGGAGCAGGCACATCTTAATACCCTGTGACACAGGGGAACAGATCCCCATCCCCCTAGCTAGGGTCTACCCTAACATGTGGAGGGAGGGAAAGCCCCTGTGGTGTGGGCTTTTTAGATCCTGGCAACTCTCTCACCTCCTCCTTCCCAGCTGTTGATTGCTTCAGCAGCTGCTACAAAAGGGAAGAGAGATGGAGTCCTCCTGGCTGGGTACCTGCCACTGCAGCCCAACATGGGGATGCCATGGAGCCCCTGACTGGAGTCCCCAATCCCAACCCAGGGTCCCCCAGCCTGGGGCAGCCCCAGGAGCTGAGGGGACTCTTTCCATCCAAAAGCCATGCCATCATAGAGGACATTCCAGTTTTCTGCTACTCTGTCCTCTATTGCTACAAAACCCAATGCATTTATGTCCTCTATTTTTCTATTATATCCATAAAGGTGTCCAGTTTTGTATCGACAGAGGACAACTAGACTGTCCTCTATGATGGCCACCCTACTTAGAACCTTGTTTCAGCCCCTGCCAGTCTCAGACAACTTGAGGGAGCACAAGGAAATTCTCCTGCTCCTCCACAGCTGGTTTTGCCTTAGTTGCTGTGAGTCTGAGGCAATACTAATGCAGGGGAGCAAAGGAATTTCACTCTACTCCCTGGGCTATCTCTAAGACAGCAGATAAGGCAAATGGATGCAGTTGGGAAGAATTCTCCTCAGCTTCTGAGGCTGCCTGTGGCTGGGGGACCCTGGGATGGCATGGTAGAAATCTTCCAAGGCAGGGGCTCCCCAATGCTCCCATGCTAGGCTGCAGAGGCAGGAACCTAGCCGGTAGCACTCCGCCTCCCTTACTCCTGCAGCAGCTACTGAAGCAATCGGCATCTGGAAAGGGGGAGTTGGGGCTCCCCAGGTCTGCCTGAGCTGGGGAATCCTCCCAAGAAGGAGGCTCCTCCAAAGTGGGCCAGCACCCAGCCAGGGGGCTCCTGAACCCTCTGTGCAGGGACAGCAAGGGTTTGGGAACTCTTGGCTAGGCTGGCAATGGCCAGCAGGCTGGGAGATGTGCTCTAGCTGCGTAACTGCAGACCTCCCCTTGCCTTTCCCAATTAAAAACTGACTGTCAGTTCAGGTGGTTATCAGTTCAACCTATGCAGCTTAGAGGAAGCTGCCTAGTTTGAGTTGATTCAGCCTCAGGCTTTTTGACTGTCTGTATTTAGCATTCGAGATAGGCTCATTTGCATTTGCAACAAGAACTCTACTTCTTCTCTGGCCCTGTGCTTCTGACTCTAAGAGAACTGGCACACAAGGGTTTTAAAATTATTTCCACTTGTTCCACAGAATTATGTCTGGCATTTGATCTTACCAAAGCCATCAGCCACACATTTGTATTGGAGTATAACAACTTTATGTTCAGTGCTGTATGTATGCAAGACTCAGGCCATCAGAAATTAACAACAAGGCTTCATACTAAAGTTCCTCATGAAAATAAAATTGCTGAAGGCCCTATATTAAACCTAAGTACTTATATCTATGTGAAATATTTGTTACAAAATGCAAACATTCCAAGTTTGCCTGTTACAGACCATATAAAAATACAGCATTAGGTATGACATTTTAAATGAAAGCCAACATTTTTGTTACTTTTATCATTTCCCCACCCCTGCTTGGATGCACTTAGGCATTTCAGTGCAGTTATTGAGGTGCATTTTTTAATTTGAAGCTGGACTGCTTGGGGATGATTAAATTAATTGAGCCACTTTCTATATTTGTTTAGCTCTTCAGCTGGTTGCTCCAGCCCCATAGAATCAGCAGAGTTAGCAAAAGCTATTTCAACTGTTTCTATAACAGCTGCACCTGGGCAATTCTGCCTAACAGAGCAGTTAGGTGACTGTCTACAAGCCCATAGGGAAAACATTTTATCTGTGTTTTTTTGCCCCGATCACTGTGACAATAGACAGACATGCTGGGAATGATTCATCATTTATTTCCATACCTCCCATTGATTTTGATAATTTACTTTTACAAGAAAAATGCACATGCAGCCCAAGTTCTGAGAATGATCAGAAAGGCTTGTCCTCCTCTAAGCTATTTCACATTGTTTAATCTCTTGATTTACACAGGCACCCAGGAGCTGGTATATTTTCTCTTTGGCATTATTTTATACTTCTTCTTTCTACTATATTCTAATACAATGTATTCATCCCAAAGGCAGATCTCAGACCTGGCTCCATTCTGCTCCTCCCATCCTTAAGAACTTACAGTGTATGTGCTACTGGCTGCTAAGTAAGAAAAACAAATGTAGGCTGTATTATTTTCAGTAATATAGTCACACAACTATTTATATTTTAATATATATTTAACATTATATTTGTCACACACCTAGACTACAGTGTAATAGTTGGAACACCATGCCCTGAGAAAAATGCCTGCTAACAGTGTTGGTTTTTGGTTTTGTTTGTTCCTGTTTGACTGAGGCATCAGTGTAATTCTATTAACACTGAAGTAAAAACATTAGTGTAAAAGAATCATAGAATGATAAAGAAGTGGGGCTGGATGGGACCTCCAAAGGTCCTGTAGTTCAAACCCTGCCTGAGGCAGGATCATCCTTATCCAAATCACCGTATACAAATCCATTGCATAGGAAATGTTTCTAAAAGAAAGGAAACAAATAGTGAAGGCACAAAGGCACATGATGTCACTGTAACACATTGGCGTTGCAGTATAGGGTAGGGTCATGGGGCCTGCGGGCCCTGAGACCAATGGGACTGCACAGTACAAATGCAGACTTACCCCAATCTTTTCACACAGCCATGGCTTCCCAGTTCTTATCTGCCATATCTTGATGTCAAACTTCTTATCATTGGGAGGTAGCTCTCTTTGGCTGTATGTTTTTTACAATGAAGTGGGTCTGAATCTTCTTTGGGGCTCTAACCTCCCCTACACTTGGTCCTTGCACCACACAGTTGGTATTAGGTTCATCATGCCCTTGTTCTGAAAGGGAGGTAACTTTCGGTCTAGTTCTCAAAAGGAAATGGTGTATAACAAAAAAAAATGGAACAGAACCCAGGTAAGTCCTGCCTGTTGCCAGCTGAGCCTATAGGCTAAAAACCAGGTCAACTCTGGGTTATGAGTCTTACTATACTGCCTGAATCTCATGAAGACACCTGTAAAAATCAAAGGAAAGAAGGCAGGTCCTCTGGGCCCCTTATCACACATAGCTTGGATGCTTCTGTCTCTGTCCTGGAAGAGCCTTAGCAGCTTTAGACACCTTTCCTGGTACATTGAGGTTTTCCTTCCACCTTTCACTACTAAGCTCTTCATGAGTTTAGAGTCTGACTTTCCCACCAGCTATCCTTCCCCAGCAATGGGCCCTCTGCTCCCTTTCCTCCTGGACTTCGGGGGGGGGGGAGGGGGGTTAAAACAATGACAAAATAAACAACTGAAAATAAACAGATTGGTCATGGTGCCATGCAATTTAACAGCTGATTCACCCAGTGCATCTCTTTCCTGGCACACCCTGCCTTCCCTTACCATCCTCCTTCACTGCTCTTCTTTTAAACTATTGGAGCCTCTTCCAGGTTCCTAGGACCTAGCTCAGCATACTCCTCTCTTACCTGAGCTGTTCCATTAGTTCCCATCCATCCTCAGCTCTCCTCCTGTTCCTGGCAGTGAGCCAGAACTCCTCACCCTGTCTTGGGCAGGGCTAAGCCCAAGGGAACAGCTGTTCCCTGGTGTCTGGGCATCTCTCTCCTCCCTGGTACTCACAGTTGGCCAGAATTCCCTGCACAGTTCCGGGCAGGGCCAAGCCTGATTGAACAGTTGCCCCTGTGGAAGAAAAGTGGAGGTGTAGCTCTCTATGTGAAGGAACAGTATACATCCTTGGAGGCCGACATCAACTTAGAGTTCACCCAAAAACTGACAGAGGTGGTGCATGCACAGGATATGGTTGATATGGGCAACTTCAACTATCCAGACATCTCTTTGGAGGAGCACCCAGGCAAGTCAGATTGGTCACATTCCTTCCTGACCTGCATCAATGAGGTCTTCCTGACTCAGGAGGTGCATAGGCCAACGAGAGGTAATGTTCTTCTAGACGTGGTCCTGGCCAAAGGAGGCAACTTGGTGACTGACTTAAGTATAAAAGATAGCCTGGGCAACAGCACCATGAAATCATCATGTTCATTGTCCATCACAAGGCAGACAAGTTAGATAGCAGGGTTAAAGTTTTGGACTTTAAAAATGCAAATTTCAATAAGTTCGGGTCACTAGTAGGGGAAGTGCTGCAGGACTAGGGACTTCAGGTGAAAGGGGTGCATGAAGAGTAGTTGTTCCTTAAGGACATAATCCTTGAAGCATAAAGAAAGCCCATTCCCATGTGGATGAAAGGTAGCAGAAGGGCTTGGAAGCCCTCTTGGCTAAGCAGAGAAATCACGGTCCCCTTAAGAAAGAAAAAAGAGGAGTACAAACAATGGAAGCTTAGGACAAGCCCTAAGAAGGATTATATAAAAGCAGCCTGCACTTCTAGGGAATAGATTGGAAAGGCTACAGCAGTGACTGAACTTAAATTAGTTCAGAAACAAGAAATGTTTCTTTAGGTATGTAGGGAACAGGAGGAAAACAAATGGGAGTGTGGGTCCATTGCTTAACAACTCAGGACATCTGGTTGCTGACACTCAGGAGAAAACTGAATAACTGAATGACTACTTTGCCTTGGTATTTCACTAGGCCAAAGGGAAAATCATGCCACAGGGTACAGAGTGAGCAGGGTAGGAATGATCATCTTCCTACTATTGCCATAGAAGTGGTGTATGATAATTAAAAAAAATGACATATATACTTCAGCAGGACTAGATGAACTTCATCTGAGAGTGCTGAAAGTGTTGGCCAAAGTCATTGTGGAACCCCTGGAGAAATTTCCAAAACTCATGCCACTCCAGAGAGATCCCTGAGGACTGGAAGAGAGATAATGCTATGCCCATCTACAAGAAGGGGAGGAGAGAAGACCCCAGTAACTATAGGCCAATCAGTCTAACCTCTACCCCAGGGAATATCCTGGAAAAATTCATTGAGGAGTCTATGTGCAAAAGGCTTGCAGAAGGTAGAATTCTGAACAACAGCCAGCACGGCTTCATTGCAGGCAGGTCTTGCCTTTGATACCTTTGATCTGGTATTCCATGAAGTTCTCATAAGAAAATTGGAGGATTGTGGACTCAACTGCGAAACAGTTAGCTGGGTAGGAAGCTGGCCTGGAGGTAGAATCCAGAGAGTTCTAATGAACAAATCTATGTTGTCATAGCAAGAAGTGGCCAATGGTGTTCCTCAGGGGTTGGTGCTTGGTCCAGTGTTTTTCAACTTCTATGTCAAAGATTTGGATGTGGGGATAGAGTTCACTGACCAAGCCTGTGGATGACACCAAGTTATGCGGAAGCATGGTCATGCTTGAAAATAGGCTACAGATACAGGTGGACCTAGACAGGCTAGCAAGCTGGGCATATCAGAACCAGAAGAAGTTCAACATCAAGAAATATAAAGTACTGCACCTCAGGACAAACAATCCCTTGCAAACCTACAGGCTTGGTGGTGCCAAACTGACTAGCACCACGAATGAAAGGGGCCTGGGGTAGTAATAGACCACAGTATGAATATGAGCCAGCAGTGTGGCTCTGTAACCAGCAGGGAAAATAATAGTCTGGCATGCCTCAATTGATGTATCTCCAAAAAAACCAAGGAAGTGATTCTTCCACTCTATTCAGCATTGGTGAGACCACAGCTGGAGTACTGAGTCCAGTTCTAGGTGCTGCACTTCAACAAGCATGTGGTAAAGCTTGAGCCATATGAGGATAGGCTGAGGGACCTGGGACTCTTCAGCCTGAAAAAGAGAAGGCTGAGAGGGGACTTGGTAGCAACTTACCACTACATCCAGGGAATACAACAAGAGCTTAGTGAACAACTGTTCACCAGGGCACCCATGGGGAAAATTAAGAGAAATGGCCACAAACTCCTGGAAGACCATTTCAGGCTCAAATAAGGAAAAACTTCTTCACAGTTAGGGTATCCAGACTGCGGAATAAACTCCCTCCAGAGGTGGTGCAATCACTAACCCTGGAAATCTTCAAGAGGAGACTGGACAGTCACCTTGCTGGGGTCACCTGACCCTAGTTGTCTTTCCTGCCTGGTGCAGGGGGCTGGACCCAATGATCTTCTGTGGTCTCTCCCAGTCTTACAATCTATTAACCTATGAATCTATAAACTGACTCTGGGGAAAGTACATGCAGTGCAGCTGGTTAACCAAATCAAAGTAAATTTATTATTTTTTTAAATGAATGAAGTCACAGAAAATTGTACACAACAGTTCTCCAGTTCTTCTTACAATAATATGGCTTTCTGTTCATATTTGTAATAAACACCAAACCTAAGAAGCCTTGCAAGGTTGCAGGTATTACTGCAGACATTTCTGTACTTACCAACAAGTTCATTCATTTCAGTCAGCTTGTTGGTAAGAAAACTAAAGAAAATAATGTTTTAATTTAGGGTTTGCAAGTGACAGACTACTTCAAATCATTTAATATTAGGTGTGAATTTGTGGTTTGAACCCACTAAATATAAATTAAATTGCACTTTAAGAAGGGATTTATTTAATACACATCTTAATTTAAGAAACCATATGGCAGGTAAAATATGTCCATTTAAGAATAATAGGACTATACAGGAAGATTTCTGTGGGAATGTAGAGACTGAGTAAGTATATTAACAGCAGGAAGAAAAATCTGTTTTCATTTTATTATTTGGAACAAATGCTGTGTTCTTCAGAACAGAGTAAGATTCTCACTTACTGTCAAAGTAAAACTCTAATATTCTGCTTAGGATATACTTACAGTGACCTCAAAGCTTCAAAACAGATGTTTTGATCATTGTGATAAATAGTCCAAACAATTGGTCTGCTTTTGCAGCAAGGTGCTGAATGCCACATGGGGTGGCCTGAGGCAAAGTCTCCAACTAGAATTACGCACTCTCAACAATTTAGCAAACTGGGCCCCATTAAAGGTCAAAAACTTGAAAGGTGGTGGCTGACTATAAAACCTCCCACTTACTTCCAGTGCACTCTCTCACTCAGGATTTTGCTGGGGAAAAATATACCCAGAGAAATGTGTAAGCTAAATTAATATGTTTTCCAATACCAGTAGAAACCAAGATATCCACTATTGTAGTAGTATATATTCCAAGTAACCAAGAAAGCTACTATTGTAGTATATATTCCCAACAAATTTTAATATCAATGTAAAGAGTCCACAAACAACTCTTAATCTTACTTTCTTAATCTTTATCACCTCAAGAAGTCACAAACAATGGCCGCACTATCCTGATGGCCCATGTAGTGTGCTGTCATAATTAGTTCCAGCTCTCTACACATATAGACCTGCCCACTTGAGACTGTTTATATGTATGGCCTCATCTTGGAGGTAGTCATTCATTTAATCTGGTTATCAAAATGTCTTTCTATTAACAAAGTTGTTAACTGTGAGAGGCAAAGAACATTTTACCTATGACAGAATCTTTGAGCTCTGAGTAGGGTTTCACAACTGTAACAATGTAATCCCATCTATTATCAAGAAGCCTTTCCAGCTAAGCCTTTGTTAAAAATGAATGTTGACACCTTGCATAATAAGAGACACCTTGATACAATGGGAACAGCTATGGGCACCAAAATGTTCCCACAGTATGGCAAGCTTTTTATAAGCCACCTGGAAGAAGAATTCCTCAAGGAATGTACCATCAAACCCTTTCTATACTTAAGATATATAATGATATCTTCATCATTTGGACTGAAAACTTGCTATCTTGATTGAGTTTCATCAGAAATTCAACAATCATCACCCCTTCATCCAACTATCTCTTGAATACTCCAGCAGCAACATCTTTTTAGACACGACGATTAGTATCCAGACTGGTAAAACACAGACCATGTTATACAAGAAAACCACAGACCAACATACATATCTGCGCAGAACAAGCAATCAGCCTAAACACACCAAAAAAGCTGTGATATACAGCCAAGCCCTCAGATACCACCAAATTTGCACTGAGGAGAACACTCGGGATTGTCACCTCACAAATCTTAAAAAGGCTTTCACTCAACAAGGACACTCCTCCAGAGAGATAGATCACATGTTTGAAAGAGCCACCTGGATACCACATGAACAATTGCTGTAGGACAAAAGAAAAACCCCCATGAATTGCACACTGCTGCTTATGACATATCACCCCTCCCTCAAACCTATACAGAAAATTCTCAAACAATTGCTACCCATACTAGAAGGAGACCCAATCCTTAAAGACATCTTCCCAGAGCCTCTCATCCTAGCCTTCAAATAAGACCCAAACCTTGCTAACCTCATCACCAGAAGCAAACTTCCTATGACCCATAACACACTGAATGGGCCATGACCGTGCCATGACAAGAAATGCAAAACCTTCCAACATAACTCCACCACCCCCACAATTACTACACCCCATAACAGAACCATCAGCATTACTGGAGCTTAAAGCTGCGCCTCCAGAAATGTAATGTATCTCATCCAATGCACCAAATGCCCTGATGGAAAATATGTAGGAGAAACCATACAACAACTGCACACCGGAATGAATGCACACCAAAAAATCTATTAAATACAATACCCAATTACCTGTGGGGGCACATTTCTCACAAGAAAACCACACTCTCTCTAATTTCCAATTCTAATCCTCAAAGAGAATTTACAAAACACTTTTCACAGACGAGCCTATGGACTTCACTTCATTTACCTCCTAGATACAAAAACTCATGGACACCAACTGCAGATGTTTCCTTAGCCTGAAAAATAATTTTTAAGCCTGAAAGCCTGCTATGAAAAATGTTTGCAACTATTTAGTTGGTCTAATAAAAGATATCACATTTACCCAAAAAACCTTGTCTCCTATGTCCTTAGACCAACACAGCTACAACCTACACCCCTGATACAAATAACTTATAAATTTCCCTGGGTTCAGCAATATTTTGGTTAAAATGGCACAGATCTCAAGTTGTTATTGCTAGTGCTGACATAATAGAGAACACTGTAAGTTTTTAATGCTCCATGATACACATTGGAAATCCACATAAAGCTTTAGATGAAGTTCCTCTTTAATTTATTAATTTATTAATATTGCCATGTAGATATTATGAGTTCCTTTAGTGATAAGTTTTCCTCAAAGGCCAAATTAAATCTTACATTACTTGCAGGATTTCAGTTTCTAGAAGCTGCCCTACATGCTTCAGATGATGCAATAGAAGTATAACTATCAGACATCAAGGAACACTGCAGAGGATTGCAACCAATGATGCAAAAATGTACAGAATGGGCCAAAGTCAGGGTGTCAGCCTAAACAATATTATCAGTTCCCATTACTGAAAATAAGTTTTCTGATGACACAACTTTTTATTTTTGCACATCACAAAACCTTCAATACAGAGCCTAGGCAATCCCTTCTTATGATCTGGAATAAGAAGGCAATTGCAAGTAAGGATTTTCATCTATTAATAATAAAACAGTGTAGAAAAAAAATTTAATCTGCCAATACCTAGTCCAGTTCAAAATATCACTGAAATTCATGAGACTCTTTCCACTTCAGATCAGACTGACTGAGCCAGGCCCTCACCTGCTTGAAATAATTGCAACCCCTACATTTTGGCTGCCTGGAGTCCTGTTGCTGTGGACTTTTCTGGTACTGGCTTTAATGGCACTATGCTGGCTTAAACCATGGTGTTTAGTTTAGTGCACTATGTTACTAGTTAACTTCACAAGTAATAGCAGGAACAAGTTTAGTTAATGATATCTGGAACTAGGTCCTTATATCACATCATAACATATTATTTTCATATAGAAAGATTAATACATATTAGCTTTGTGTGGGTGGGTGTGTGTGTGTGTGTGTGTGTGTGTGTGTGTGTGTGTGTGTGTGTGTATATATATATATATAACCCCCCAAACTGTCAGGAGCTTTGGAGTTTGTACGTACACACACACACACACACACACACACACTTGATGGATATTCAAGTACACATGTACATTTTTACTATATACTACCAAACATTACGGCACATGAAATTAAATGTACTATATCTGGACAAACTATGGAAAATAAGACTAAATCTTCATAAGTATTCAGCTTCTGTTTGCACACAAGAATAAGTATGCAGATTTTCAAAGGTGACCTGCTTAGAAAATCTACATTTAAGACTCACAATGGGAAATGCTGGATACTAAGCACTTCTGAAGACTTGAACCCAATGGTGGAAAATCGGGTCTTCATCTCCTCTTTTGAAAAAATGGCCTCACATTTTCTCCCATGTGGGATTAATAATGGATTGTCCCTTTACTGCCTCCCACGCTCACACATTTCAGTACATAAAGTTTATTATCAATAGAACTAACTGCATGAGAATCAATCAGGGAAAATGCATGCATATAAATGCCACTGCAAATGAATTACCACTCCTAAACATTTTCGGTGTCTTTGCCCAGTGCTGTACTTCATTCTGTGTTCCTTTAATATATTCATGATACTGAAATATTACATATACCTATTTATTATTCCAAGATATAGGTACATATCAAACTTGTATATAAATATAATAATTGCATTAAATGTTAAGATTATATGTAGAACTACCAATAGGAAAAGCTAAGAAAGTGTAGCTAAGAAAACCTTTGATGTGTATCAATAAAACCATTATGCACTCCTGTTTATTCACATTATGTAAGCAGTCACATCATCATTAGTATAAGTAGTGCCACTGCAATGGCTTGCCACGCTGCTTCCATTAGCACCCCAACAGTCAACAGCATGATCCCATGTTTAACTGCTACACAGGGTGCAGAGCTTCCTTACTAACCATCTGCATGTCATAGACATTTAGGCTTTGTCACTCCCATGCAGTGTACCAACTGCCAGCCTGCAAAACATAATCTCCTTAGGGTATCTGACTCCCAGATACATGAATCACATAGTTCTCTGTGTACGGCAAATCTAGGATATAGCATGAATCATCATCATTTGATGGGGCAGCTTAAAACCAGTCCCCTTCCAGACACAATTTTCTTGGAGAAATGATACATATTCTGTGTTCAAAATGTGCTTAAGCATTTGACATGTTTATGTAGGCTCCTCTTTCCCTCTCCTCCTAGACAACCCCCAATGCCTATATGGTGTTTACTGCACAAATCTATTTGTGTCTAATGTCTCCCTATGCTCTCCTATAAAATTGCATATGTTTAAGTGCACTGCTGGCAGGCAGCAAGTGTCTTTGTGAACTGGACTGTAACTGAAATGAACATTTATGCTGAAACAATGATGTGAAAGAACTAATTCTGTAATAAAGAGCAAAACTTTGTATATTACATTTCAGCTTCCTGTTGGCAAAGTTAATAAAAATGAAAAAGATCCTTAAATTTGAAAAAGTGCTATTAAAAGGTAGATTAAAAAAGACATTATATTTTACTTTATTAAAACTGTTTTCTAATATTCATTTTTCACCTTAACACAGTCCATTTAACCTATATTATGACAAATAGGTAAGATGCCAAATATATAGAAAAGTAAATTAAAGTAATAAAAATGGAACTTTACTTTCCCTTTGATAATGGAAGGTTTGTTCTTAATAATTAGGTGCAGGAAAGGATATTAAGATACTTTTAGACAAACAAGCACTGTGTTGAACATTCAAAACATTGCCATTTACTTGCTGATCAAGTTGTAAACTAATTTCAAGTGTAAAATGCAGGTTTGGGAATTTACCCCTTATATAAAATGTAATCAAGTTTCATTATTTTTCTGAGTCATAGCATTTTAATCTTTTCTAATTAGATGTAATTACCATTCTTTCGTGGAGCAAGATGCCACAGGAGCAGTAAAAATGTAGTTACAGAAAAATACAGGAAATAGGAATCATTAGAAACTTGCACTTTTTTTGCAGGTGGCACTAGGGTTTTTTTCTACAGGAAGAAAATGTGCCTGTCATAGAAAAGCATGCAGGGTAATGTTACTGTAACTGGGATACTGAGGAAAATTATAAAGCGATTCTGTTACATTCCCCTTCCTTCACATCTGCCTAAGGCTTTTAAAGGGCATAAGAGTTTCTTATTATTAAATAATATTACACGGAATCAAACCTAAAACTACTGTATTAAAGCCCACCCTCCAAATCCATCTCTTATTAATTTCCCATACTCAACTTCAAAAAAGACTGCCACACAATTGCTTAGGGTAAAAGATCATATTTCATTGAAGCAAGCAAATTATACAATACTTGCATACTCTGCAATAACTTACATAAACAGCGTATATATTAATTACTTTTTGTAGTAAGATCAGGAAATATTTCTAAGCAGTATCTCACATTGACTTTTTTACATTTGATTTTCTGTAAATAACACTGATATTATAATTTTGCATTCTCAGAATAAACAGAAACTTTTATGTTTCTGGTGCACACCCATTAGGCATATTTTTCCCCTAAATCTTATTTTAATCTATTAAAATATATTGTGAATCTCACTGGAATCCCTCCATTTTCTAATCAGGATTAAGACAAATAAAATTTGGTGTCCCTGGGTCCCCACCAATCACCACTGCTTTTTGCAAGAAAAGAAAAGACCAAGATTCAAATGAGGATTGAACACCTATCCTAACAGAGCCCACCTAACAGAGCCATTCAAAATGACCCCATTAGGCACCTAGAATCCCTTTACAATCAACATAAAGACTTTAGAGATGCTTAAGAGCAATTCAGGCTTAGAGGTAGACAATAGGAATTGCTAATGCTCAGGATTGTGTTTCAACTCCCACCTATCTAAGATGCTTAGGAACCTATTTCAACTTACCTATTACACAGCTCAATTCATTTACAGCTCATAACACTTTGATCACCTCTTCCTTTCTACTATTTGCCTAATAACCAAGTGGTTAGGACATTTGCTCAGGCAACAAGAGACCTTGCGTGTGTACACATGTACTAATTTTCTGAAAATTAGGCTGAGTTAACTGTCAGAGTATATACAAGTATGTGAAACAGAGTCAACTGAAATGCAGCACAATATAATACAGACCCATTATTTCACTCAACTTAGCTCACAAGATGGCTGCCACCATGTCAAGGAGCTGTACATGTGTACACTTCAAAATGGCTTAACTTAGGTCAACTTTGTTGTCAACTGAAGTTTTATGTTAAGCTGACTTAGTACTTGTGTACCATTTAGTTCTGGGTCCTCCCTCACCATGAGGGGGTCTGAAGTCCAAAACTGTATTCTAAGCACTAGCCTAACAGAATTGCTGGGCTACTGGGTATGCAACAGAGCAAGTCACAGGGCCAACAGGAGAACAAACAAGATGTAACATGTCTTTGTAGTCTATAGATTATAACATTCCTGAAGGGAAAGGGAGTCCAGGGTTCAACTCTCTGCTGACAGAGTGATTTTGTTTTTCAACCCATGATTGTAATGTAAGTGAGCAAGCAGGATTTGGCCTACATAGCCTAGTGTTTGTGGGACTCTCCAGGAAAAGCTCACAGAACTGTTCAAGCTGTTAACAGGGACAATTTGAATCATCACCGCACATAGCTGGGAAGTAGGTGCCATAACACACCTACATCTATTACTTCAATTGTTTCTAAACATGCACAAAGGCCCTAAGTGGATGCCTGAACTCTCCAGTCCAAAATGAAGGCATATAATGTATTTAGTCAAATGCATACTGTATGTGCTAGCACAGAGCTATTTTTAATCATTCGTTGGAATCAGTGGGCCAGATTTTAGTTAGACACACAAGTGCTATTTCCTCCCTGCTCAAGTTCGTGGGGGAAAAAAAGTGGGTAGGTCCTCCTCATTGTTTTTTGTGATTGAATTTTATGGATAAGATAGTGCCTATTATAAAAGTATATGTATTAATGAATTTTCACAGACTCAAGCAGAGGGGAAGACAATTGCACTCGTGTGCCTAAAGATACTTACTCAATAGGTAGAATGGTATCTAAATTACCTAAATGACATTAGGCCACTAGAGAAACAATTTCAATCTGAACCAAAGATCTGCATTTAAGAAGAATATGGAAGATGTCTCTTCTTGTGTGCTTCCTTCATCTCCCTTCTGACCCATCCACACCAGCCTGAGACTCTCATGCTGGCAGTTTCATCGAAGCACAACATCCTGCAATGCCTTACCTTTCCATATTAACCAGGATATTCCTACCATTAATTCAATTTACTATAATACTGTCTTAAATTTAAGATCACTGCTGAGAAGTGGCTATCCCTATAAAAAATATTATAAGTTTTTTTTATAACTGCATTCTTAGGATTTGTATGCTTCAAGTTGTTGAGAATCCACACAAAATCAAAGATTTTTAAAACATTAGAAGTAAAGTGTTTTCTTTAAACTTTCAAAATCACAATTATTCTTTCTGAAATCTGTATTTACCATAAATTATAGCTTCATCATACTAAGGAGCCTCCTAAGAATCATCTTTGTGATTAAACAAATCAGATGATGTCTGTAAAATCCCAGTGTATTACAGAAAACATTGATGAAGCTAATGGATTCTTCTGAAAACCCATGCTATGGGACACAGCTGGAAAAGAAATTTCAAAAAAGATTTCAAGAAAGTAATAGGCCAGGGTATCTATAAATTCTAAAAAGTGTAACTTAATTTTTTCTTCACCTTAGTAAAAAAATAGCACCCCTCACAGTTGCCTAAAGTGAGTACTTGGCATAAGGCCAACTTTTTTAAGGCAGTGTAATATTTATTCCAAGTTAATATATGGAAATTCCATTTAAATACCTTCTCTTAGTAGCCCGCCACGTGCACAATCTTTGTCAAGATTTGTAATAGTAAAATAAATCATGGTATTTTATTCAGACAGGTAGAATGATCATAGGAAGGTTCCACTGTCATTTGTTTTTTATTGTACTTGCACTTCCAACATTTGCTTTCTACTTTGTAAGTCGAGATATATTAATATTATAAAAAACTTTGATTGGTCTAGAAATATATGGTGTGCTAATGTACAACAAAGCTTGACTGCTGATTCATTTCAATTAATCAGAGAACAGAAAGAGCAAAGAATAAAAGTCCTGAAAAAGGCTCTAAAACTTTAGCAATAATAAGCAAGCTTGAGAGAGACAAAATTGCTTAACTCCACATAGTTTCAACTTAAATTAGGTACTACTTACTATGGTTAATAAACTCTATAACATTGTTACCTGCTCTTACCTCTTGCCTTAATCCATGTTCTACTGATACTGTCATAAACTTTCTAGTAACACTTTCTAGAGGTTACTGGCTTTATTAAATTTATTTCTTCATTAATGTGCCTGAAACTTTCCAATAAGATCCTACTTTCATAGGCATATTTTCAGAGACTTACATTTACAGTGAATAAAACTGGTAAATACTATTTTGAACATTAGAAATTCTGAGAGAGACCGTGTATAGAACTGGTGCTGATGCTATGTATCATATGGTATTGGTTTATCTTTGCAAACCAGTAAGTATGACTCTTTAAAGTCATATTGGTATCAATTCATTTATTCTAAGTTATTTTTCATGAACTACTGAAAAATGCCTAAATCTTGTATGGCTAGATATAAGCACAGTTAGTAAGTCAGATATCAGACTTTTTTTTAAATTTATAAATGATAACTGGTTCCAAGACTCATCTCCTTCATCACAAAGAAAAATATACTTTATCTCAGTCTGAAATGATGTGCAGTGGAATTAGTAGAGGCAAAACAGGGAAAGAGAAACAGTACAGTTTCACAAAAGCATCTCAAAGATTGTTTTTGAGATGAAGTTATTTTATTTTTTTTCTGCCAGTTTAAAATCAGTTTCCTGGCCACCTGAAAGAATTAACTACAACCAAACTCCCAAGTTACAGCTGCATACCAGATCTTCCCAAGACTGACTGGTTCTATTGCATGGGATTCAATAAATGGTTTTTTTGTTTCTAAGTTGCAGAGGCTGAAATTCTTGTATTTTCAGTTTCATGTTTGAGTTCAAATAAAGCTAAAAACTGAAAGTGTAATTCAGCTGAAAGAACAAACTTTCTTATAGTTTGCATATAGGACCATGAACTCACCTTAACTCTCATGGATAAAACACAGCTTGGCTCAAAGTCCTTGGACAACCAAGGAGAATAGCCGTATCAAAAGTGTTGTTAAAGTTCAATGAACTTAAGCCCAGTTTGAGGTTTGCAGCAAAACCTCAATGTAGATTCAAGTTTAATTATGAATCAACATGCCAAAATGTTTCCAGGAAATCTCATCAATGAAGCAGCATGCAGAGCATGTTGCACCTGAACATTTGTGTTTTGCAATTTGGTCTTCAGAAATAAAAGGAAATAAACTATATACTAGAGCCATCAAACAATTTTTAGGAATTGAGCACGATTAAGAGGCACAATTAAAAAAAATAGTTGCAATTAATTGTGATTTGAATTGCACAGTTAAAAACTCAGAAGTAGGTGCAGAAAAACTCAAAATTATGCAGTTATGCAGGCACTTTGTATGGTTGCAGTGGGGTGGACTGTGTGCAGGGAGGAAAAGGTATGGGGGGCTGTAGGTGTGGGGGAATGGAACCTGGAGAATGGGGGTATGGAGCTCAGGGAGGGGGGACCCCCACAGACTAGCAGGATGCAGGGTCAAGAGTGAGAGGCAGCAAGAGGGCTGAGGGGCGGGGCTGTGGCTTGGAAGTAAGGGGCAGGAGCAGGGCATGAGCATATCACTGCCTCCTCCATAATCATATCTTCCCCCCCTGACACAAACACACACAGACACACGCAGGTGTCCTCTTTTTTGAAACTGGAAATATGGTGACCCTACAGGAACGCAGGGTGGCTACATGTAGAGCAGTGCCCAGCAGGTAAGTCTGTGAAGGGGAAGGGGCAAAGAGACAAGGAAGGTCTGGGAGGGGCAGATAGTGGCCCCCATGGTGAGGGAGGGAGTGGGGCAGGGGCAGGGGCAGAGGCAGGAGCATATTTAAGCTGAATAAGAGAAGACGATGGGAGACTTAATAGCAGCCTTCAACTACCTGAAGGGTGGTTCCAAAGAGGGTGGAGTTAGACCAGGGCTGAGCAATTATTTCAGCTGGAGGGCCACTTAATGAGTTTTGGTGTTTTGGTGTGCTGCAAAGAGCCACAAGGGTAGCCCCACCTCTGGACAGGTGCCCCACCCCTTAGTTGCCATTTTGGGACTGGAAGTCCTGCCCGTAGTCACTGATCTTTGCAACCAGAAGTCCCTTCCTTTGCCCAGAAAGTACTCCTTTATTGGGAGGGAGGAGGTTGCTATCTTGAAACTTGGGGGAAAAGAAAACAAATCATATACTAAAAAAAAAAAACTATCTACTATAACTTATTTTAATTTTATTTAAAAATACATTTTTGTCCTGATTTATGTGTGTTTGCATAGTGTATCTAGAGGCAATTGCATAATAGCTCAAAATACAGTCTTACTCTTGTATATTGTGTGTGGGGCGATAAAAGGGTATATGTGGGGGGCTGTGTTGTTAAGGAGTGTATGTGAGGGTGTTTTGGGCTGTGGTGGGTGTATGAGGTATGGGTATGGTGGATGGGTATGTGGAAGAGGGTGGGAGTGGGTGTGCAGGGGTGTAGGGTATGTGGTTGGGGTGGGAGTGTTGGAGGACGTGTGTAGATATGGTGGGGATGGGAGTGTGTAGGGATGTTGTGGGAGACTGTGAGTGTGGTGGGGAGACAGGATGTGTGGGAGGGTGTCAGTGTGTATGTGGATATGTTAGGAGTCATGGGGGGGTTATGGTGAGGAGCCAGGCGTGTGGGGGGGGGCTGTGGGAGGGTGTCGGTGTGTTTGTGGAAATGGTTGGGGGTGTATGAGTGTGTGTGGGTTATGCTGGGGTGCCTGGAGTGTGTGATGGAGCTGCAGAAGG
>JAGPOW010003395.1:30087139-30105027 GCA_030014935.1 Caiman crocodilus
GGTCAGGCCTGACTGATCACGCACTGCTCACTCGCACACGGTATGATACGTGCACACAGAGTTCAACCTCCACTACTGATTGATCCGGTGAACCTTAGTTGTGTCACTTAATACGACACTAATACAATGAACCTGGCTATATCACTTAATATTATACTGATAATCTGGCAGGTGGTCATGTCTTCTAACCTGACATCCCCTTGTACTTGGCCTTGTTGAGGCCGCAGCTGGAATACCACATCCAGTTTTGGGCTCCACAATTCAAAAATGATGTGGAGAAGCTTGAGAGAACCCAGAAAAGAGCTGCGCACATGATCAGAGGTCAGGAAATCAGACCTTATGATGACAGGCTGAGAGCTATGGGACTCTTCAGCCTGGAAAAGTGCAGGCTCAAGGGTGATCTGATCGCCACCTATAAGTTTATCTGGAGTGTTCACCAAGATCTGGGGGAACAATTGTTCACCAAAGTGCCCCAAGGGATGACAAGGTTGAATGGTTATAAATTCCTGCAAGACCATTTCAGGCTGGGCATAAGGAAGAATTTCTTTACTGTCCGAGCCCCCAAGGTCTGGAATAGCCTGCCAATGGAGATGGTTTAAGCACCTACTTTGAACGCCTTCAAGAGAAATTGGGATGCTTATCTTGCTGGGAGCCTATGACCTCAGCTGACTTCCTGCCCCTTGGGCAGGGGGCTGAACTCAATGATCTTCTGATATCCCTTCCAGGCCTAATGTCTATGAAATCTATGAAATCTATTAACAGAACAGAAGCCAATGTAGTAAGGCATGCTCTCTCTAGTACGTGTTATTACATTCATTATGTTACCATTACATATGTTATTGCACACACTATGTAGCTATGCTTTAAGATTTACTGCAGAGTTAGTATGCATTACTGAGTTTGCCTCTATTTTGTTGTGTTTCTGGTTTAAATTCCAATGGAAGCTAAGAGCATAAGAAATAATGCTGAGGAATGCTGGAAATGAAGGAAGATAAGTAGGTTTAGAAAAAATGAGGAGGAGGATATATTGGGCAGCAAAGAAATTCAGTGGGTAGAAACAGCCAATTTGGAGTTCCTGGTGAAATCTTCATAAGGATACAATTGTTCTGATGATGTACATTTTGACTGAATTGTCAATCCCCTGTCAATAGTTTGCATTCCTACTCATTGCATAATGTACTATCCTCTTGTACTTTCCAAGAGAAAGCAACTATTACATTTTTATGAAAATAGCAGTAAAATCCTACCTGCAGAAAATGAACTTGACTTGAGCTTATGTTTTTCAAACAGTTTTATGCTGTTATCTGAGAATTTAGCACCCCACCACAGTCTTAAGTGGCATCAGAACGCCAGTTTAACTATAGAGCTGTCAGAATATAATACTGCACCCAATAAAATCTAATAGTTAAATAAAGCAAAAAAAGGCAAACTTCCCTCTCATAGAGGCAATGGAGCGATATTTCATGCTGATGTTTCTGATGCAATATACAAATACCCTGCTAAGTACATTTATTTGCAGTCTGGGTGCATTCTTCCTACTTCAGTAAATTACTTTGTTTAGTTCAGTTTGCTGTGCTTAAAGTTATAATCAGACCTATAAATAAAATGGAAAGAAACTTTGTTTGCTAGTGTTCTCCAAGCAGAAGCTATATTGAAGTTCTCTTTCACAAAATGTAACTAAGTTAAATTGGATAGTTCAGAGTTGCCAAAATGGTCATAGACTAAATCAAGTAAAATGTTTTCAGAATCTTCATTACAACAAGGTGACTTTGCGAACTTTAACTCTGCACTAGGCTGTGAACACAGTTCCTCTTCCTTCCTTCCCTTCCCCCTACCTGCTTTCTGACTCATTCTACAGTCCCTAAGCATGAAATAACAAGCAGGCCAAATTAAAACCAATGGAGCTATAGCAGAAGTGAACTTGGTCTTATGTGCCTCATTGTGAGAGATTTCATTTACAAGAAGAAAAGAAAACTGGAGCACTTCCAATTTTTTTAAAGGATACAAAGCATCTTTGTTTAATCTAATAAAAATGCTAAAAGTTTAGAATTTTAGGCAATAAAAAGCAGATACCAATGGAACTTCCTAAATTGTTTTGAAAGTCCAAGTCTCATTCTGGTAATCAAGGGGCTGAATGGAGAAAATAACAAAAATGCATTTGCACGGGTACACTTATCCTACCTAGGCTATATTCCTATTCATTGATGTTTCCAATAAAATATTACTTAGAATGTTTCCCCACCAGTGCTATATTTGTTGACTATAAAAGGTGACTCCTTTAAGAAGTGCCTAATTGAAAAATACTATTCAGGATATCCTTTTAATTATTTTTGATAGTCACAGTTTCTGTCATTAGTAGGGCAAACTGACAAATTATCAATGACATATTTATGCTACCATTGGCATTCCCTGGCAGCCAAAATGTAGGATCAACAGACTCAAATGACAAGATGTACAGAATCTATGCGTTGTTTGCCATCTGCTTATTTACACTGGATTCTGCATAAATTATACATTTTCTAAATATAGCTATTATTTCTGTTTTAAAGAGGAAATGCTATGAGTGTTAACTGTTTTGCAGACAATTTCTCCTCATGAGAACAATTTCCTTTTGGGTATATACAGAGTTCAAGCATTTCTACTTTCCTCTGCATTTCTAAACAGCATTTACAAATCCCTGCTAATTACATTTCACCTGGATTTTATTAATAACAAGTCTTGTTCACATTTTTGCCATAAGTTTGATCACAGAAAACAGTGAGATCACTCATAAAAGAAACTCAATGTATCACAATGAGCCACATCATTTCTAATGATTTCCACATAAAGAGATCTGATACATGGAAGTCTTGAAGTATATTTTCAATTGCTACATCTTTATTAAGCATTTGGTATTCATTCAAATGCTACAGGTGTCTGACTCCTGGGGATACAACAAACACTTATTTCAATTAACTGATTTGAATTAATTTATGCATCTCCAACTGTCCCAGCTGTCTAGCACAATAACAGAAACGTTACTTGTATCCTGGGTCCTGAACCTGACTGTATAGCACTTGTAAAATGTGAAAATGGAGGCTGTGTTCTGTTTTACTGAAATACAGTGGACAAGATGCCTCCATGGAATAAATGGGTACAGTTAGATTTAAGTCAGTGGAATACAATCCTTTACTTCAGCAAAGAATTGAATCCAGGGTTCTGTGGTCTGTGTTTTAAGCACTGTACAGTGCATAAAGTATGGAGATTGAAACAGGCTGCCTGAGGCCAGATTTAAAAAACATAAACAATGTCTGCATTATATCATAAAGCTGCAGGACAAAATATCCAAGATCAGATCCTCTGCTAGTGAATATTGGTTCATCTCCAGTGATACCAACAGAGTTATGAGGAGTCACATCAGCTGAAGATCTGACCTAGGGTGTTCAGTAGTTTTTAAATAGAATACAAAGAAAGATTTCTACTATGATAAAGTCATAAAATCTTACAATAAATTTTGCCCAACTATAAATGATGGCATGATAATTGCAAGCTAAATAAAGAATGAAAAGTGTGGGTGTGTATTCAATGTTTATATTTTAGTATATTTTGTAATTACTGTAATTATATATTCTCTTTTCAATATTGTGCTTGTTCAATAGCCAACCATCACTTAATAGCATATTTATACAGCATCTCTCTTCAGTGAAAAAATTCATAATATTTTGAACAAACCTAGAAGCTAAAAATCACCCATCTATCAAGACAAGTGTAATTCAGAAAGCCTAGTGACAGACAGACTGCATTGCCATATGTTACATTCCAAAAGCAATGACCTTAAACTCTTCCCTGCATTACATTAACCATGGCAAGCTACATTTAGTGTGCTGGTACTTTACTGCTAGCATTTAGCTTTGCCATGTATGATTTTAAACTAGTTTTAAAAAAAGCTAGCCTAACTCTTGAGACTAATTCATAAAAAAAATCTGCTGTCCATTAACTGAAGAAAAGTAGTATAAGAGGGATTTTGTAGCCAAGATGGTCCAGAAATTATATGAAAAACAGGGACTTCTTAGGGTGAAATCCTTTATTATCCCAGCTACATAATTGGTCTAAAGTTAGGCAAGCTTTTAAATCCAAAATGTCTTGCATTTGGAAGCTTGTCTAACATTATCCTAACTATACAGTGGTCCAATAAAAGATATCATCATAAGAAATCCTTGCCTGAGGAAAAGTGGAATAGGAAATACTATATGCAGTGCTGATTTGAAGATAAATTGCAGTGAGGGACAGATCTAGGACCAGATTTGATTTTGATCCTGTGTGAAAACATACAAGATAGAGAGGACACAAAGAATTTTTTCCTCATCTGCATTTTTGCTCAGCAGCCACCCACATCACAACCAAGAAGTTCAGAAATTTCACAAAGAGCCTGATTCAAAGTCCATTGAAATCAGTGAAAAGACTCATTCACTTCCATGACTTTTGTATCATATCCTAGGTTAATCCTCCCCCAAAAATGCCAGTTCCTCCAGGGGAACAGTGTGTAAGGACGGAATCATGGTCCTCCCACTTTCTTTCATCTCATCAAGCTGATCCAGCACAGTAAGGAGTGCACACCTTACGATGCAAAAGGGCAATAAGCTCCCACTTCATCAGACATTCCTCCAGAGCCTGAAACTCAATGAAACACTCAGTGAAATCTTTCCATTAACCTTTGTTATAGGGATGTGCCTTAAAAGGAGGAAGTAATCCTATGCTATAGGATACATATACAAATATTCCATGCTTCACTTTTTATTAAGTATGCTAACAATTAGCATCCCACTATTTTAATTATAAGTGCAAAAAACAGCATGCCAGGTTCCAAATTAGTATAAATCACTCTAGCTCAGCAGTTTCTCTCTCTTTCTCTCTCTCTTTTATTAGAGTTCAACCATGAGTACAACTATGAAGGCAAGAGAAACTGTACTATGACTGTGCAAATTCTAGCATAGTTTTTATTCTCATCATGTAATGGACTGGGATTAATGCATCTAACTGGAACCAAAAGGCTCCCCCATTCTAGGGTGACTATTTTAATGCCTGTTCACAGTGAGGCATCGCTACTTAAAACAACAAACTATTCCAAAGTTAATTATAAGCTCTTTGGAACAAGAACCATATACTATTACCGTGTGTTTTTTACAGGATTTCCCTCCTCTTGACAGTGGCTCCTAGATATTAATACATACCAATTCTTCATCACCATCAGCATCATGTGAACACTGGATAAAAGTAGAGGCAACATTGCCACTATATGCAACATTAATGAGAACTCCTGGGTCTATTTCTAGTGCCTAAACTTTAAAAAGGATATGGACAAATTGGAAGAGCATCAAAACAGAGCCACAGGCATAATGCAGTGTTTAGAAAACCTATGTCATATTGCAAAACTAAAAAGGTCAATCTATACGTTTATCCAAAAAAGTTTAAGAGGTGACTCAAATCACAGACTTTGAGTACTACATTGGAAGAAGAAACTAAAAAGGTAAAAATCGTAACACAATCTAATGTCTAGAAGCTGAAATTTGGCATATTCAGCTTAGAAACAACATTTTTAACCACAAAGGTAGTAAACCATTGGAAGGAAATGCTGAATTCTTTAAATCATGACTGACTGTCTGTCTTAAAGAGATGCTTTGGCTCAATCAGAAGTTATGGACTTGATGCAGGAATTATGTGTTTCTATTGTGAGTGTTATGGTCAAAATCAGGTTAGGGGATCATAACTGTATACTCACCTTAAAATAAATGAATGCTTATAAGATTTGTGGTAATGCAAATGCTTTAACATACTGCCCATGAATTCTAAACCTTTCTTATATTCTCTGTCAGGACCTATACAGAAAACTTACTAGTTTCCAACAGTATTCATGTAAATGCCTCCATAATATAACTACATAAAGTAAATCTGTCAAATAATAAAAGTACAAAAAGGACCATTAATTTTAACAAGAAAAATATGATGTCATATAACCATTCAGGGTATTATTAATACTCCCATGAAAAATGCCAATTTGCAAAATATTTGAAAACATGCCATGGTTTCTTTTCCAAAGTGTTTCATGAATGATGATTAGCCATTGCATACTATCATTGTAAATTATCCTGTGTACCACAAAAAGCAGGATTAGACAGTATGGATAGCTCATTTGCCAAAATGTCATTCCAATCAACACTAGCATTGCAGCTGATCAAACTACTAGCTTCAAACTACTTTCCCATTAACTTTATTCTTAAATTATTGTTTGTAGAACCAGCCACAATCATTGATATGTTAGAAGCTTGATTTTTTTTGGAAGAATGGTTTGTTTGCAACTAAATCAATTTGGCGTAGAGGTTCCTTGATAAATTTATGCTACAATTGTTCATCTGGGTATTTCACAGTCATAATTCCTACAAATATCTTGACTAGTCACCTAAGTCACATGGTTTTATTTCTATTCCCTGGATACAGGACCTGATTTCTATATTAAAAAAAATCATAAATGAAAAGGAGCTTGGATAATATATTTGTGGTCTGAATTTCCAGGAGGCAAGTAAAGAACACTTAAAGGTATGGGGAGGCAGTGTTGAGACAAAGAGGAGAGAACCAGGCCTAAAAATTTAAAACAGCCAAATCTGACCTCTTTTTATGGAAAAAAAAGATAACTAGACCTTTGGTAAGATCATTTGAATGTAGTTTTTAAAATGCATACGGTCTTCTTAACTGAAAGAGAGAAAAAATAACACATTGCACAGCAACTTACCATTCTAAGTGATAAATGCATTCCTGTAATACTCTTGTCTTTGCACTGAAACGGTAATGTTAGAGTGATGTCACAGTCATGAGGGTCCAGGAATTTTGCAAAAGACAAGGATTTCTTAAGGGAATATGTTTTATTGGACCAGCTATATTGTTGGGATAAAGGTAGACACACTTTTGAATGCAAACCAAAAAGGAATTGAATTCTGAGTTTCACTGTTTACTTTTTTATTTTATCATATACAAAGTAAGAAGAACAGTTATTTCAAAAGTGAAAATCAAAAGGTTCTATTATCAAAAAGTCAAAATAGAGCTTTTTAATGTTATTGAAACACTAGTCTTTGTTCAACCCTCTAAAAAATCATCAGAATCAACATATTATCATAAAAATGTTTTACTTTTAACTAATTTCAATGTCTCTATCAGATCATTCCCAGCCAGCTTTTAATTATCACAGTGCCAGAGCTCTGGCAAAAGGGAGGATGAGACACTGTGCTAATTGTCCTAACTCTCATGCAACACTATTTCAAATCGCTTTAAAAAACTACAGTAAATGACCATAATTAAGTGCACAGAAGTCAAACACTCAAAAGTTTGTGGAATGACAGAATTAAGGTTGCCTATGCTCTGGCATGTAAATGTATTATAATACATTTTTTAAATATTCCATAACACTTTCCCACAGGTATCCAAATAGGACTCCCAAAACTAGTAAGTATTTGGATGTTGAGCTATTGAGCTAATCAATTTTTGAATCCCAGAGCCCAGTTTGAACAGTATGTAGTAAATAAGACATGGGGCCATACAATGACAGGCACAAAAGTACACAAAGCTTCTCATGCCATCTGCCCGGTGCACTGACAGAGACAGGTGTAGCAAAACCCCCAGTGTGTGTGTGGTGGGGGGGAGTATTTAGAAATGCATTCCCTCCCCTTCCCCAACCATTTCTGACTTCTTCTCTCCCTCTCTATTCCCTATAGATAAGTCAAAGTGAGCTAAGACAGAGTAAGCTTCAGTATTTTATTTTGGTAGCAAGTTGTATTTGTTTTGGGTTTTTTCTTTCTTTACATTGTATAATTATTATGCTTATATTGATTTTTACTGTTCTATACTACTGTTTTACTGATACTATATGATTTAGGCCTACATATGCAAGTTAGCATAAGTCATATCAAGTTCCCATGTTGTCAAGTCTCCATTTTGTCCCTATGCTCTGTTGTGTAACCTGTGACTCATACCTACCCCTCCTGTGTAACTTGGTTCCTGAATGAATGGGGATGAATGAGGGTGCTTGAGAGACAATGGCAGTAGGTCTAAAAATAGCTCCCTCTGAATGACCAAACCATCGAAACCAATACCTGGAGCAACGACCCAGCCCTTGGAACCACCCTCATCATTCAATAAACAAAAGATGAGGCAACCCCTCCATTGTGCCAAGCTGCACATACTCAGTAAGAACACGTGGAACTCTCTGAAACAGGACTGATCTTGCCTGGACAGACCCTCCCAATAGGAGATCAGAGCTAGTCTGCCCCATAAAGAGGGGTAGTAAAAACTGACTACTTGGGATGCCATCTCCATCTGGACCAGCACCATGCCACACCACCTATCCATCCAGAGGCCCTGCTGGTGACCCCCCCTCTCGAAAACACCCACTGAACAAAGAGCCCTTTCCAGCCTGGAAAGACTGTAGCTATCACCCCCATCCTCTCTTCAACCAAGGACTTGGACTATGCTTCTCTTCCCCACCTGGACTCCAACACTTCCACTGAGTCTCTTTCTCCTGCTGCCCTTGTCAGTGCTAGTGGGTGGATGTGTGTGTGTAGGAACCAAGCTATATAATACAGTGTTCATTTAATAAAACTGTTCTTTGGACCCTGAGTTGGGTTCTGCTTTACTATGGTTTCGGTCCTGCTCCAATCTCTGCTTCTCGCCCCTCTAACTTCTGTCTCATTTCTCCCTCTCCTTCTTCTGGCTCACTTCCACCACCAACACTTGTACCAGCTCCTGTGGCTCCAGCTCTCCTGACCTCCTCTCTGCCTGCAAACCCCTGTTTCTTTGTCACTGTCTCATCCCCACTGCCTTTCCCCGTGATCTCTGCCACTGTTATTGCCTTTTCCTCAGATGTCTGCCATTTCTATTGCCTTGTCTCTACTGCCTTTTCTCCTGACCTTTGCCACTGTTATTGCCTTGTCCCACTGCCTTTTCCCCTGATCTTCCAGCTTTCTGCCTCTGTCTCCTGGCTGTTTTCTCCTTGCCACTGGGCTTTTTCCCTTACTCCCACCCTGGCACCAGGTGAGTCCAAGTACCCTTTGGGTCACTTGACCTTAAGTAACCCCAAGCCTCAGTTCCTCTGCCAGTTCCTCTCTAGTCCACTGGTTCTAATCCTGGTTCCAGAAACTTTCACTCCTTACACTTTAACTCTTCCTCTCACCTTAACCTTCCCCCAAGTATCCCAGGTACCCCAAGACCACACATACATACACCGTCCCATCCAAGTTAGGAACTTACCTGTGTGTATATGTAGGTGGGTTGTATGTGTGTGAACCGGTGAGTGTGTGTATGTGTGTGTGTGTGTATGCACACACACACACACACACACACACACACACATATATATATATATATATATATATATATGATTGTGTGCATGATATACAAATTAGTAATCTGTGCATATGTAATGAGTGTGTGGGTATTGACAATTTATTTTTGTCTAACTTTTGGTGTGTATAGTGTGTAAGTGCTTGACTTGGTGATAGGTGTGCATGTGCCTAAGCTGGTAATTTTGGATGTGTATGTGCCTGAGTTGGTAGTGTGTGCGTGCATGCATGATGGGGGGTGTACGCACCTAGAATGTGTGTATGCACCTAACTGATTTTTGAGTGTGTGCTTGTGCAATTGTGCACCACACCCTCCTGTCTAACAGTGCGATATTGAGATCCAGAGCATTGGCCTGACCCCATAGGGCAACACAGAGACCCAATAAAAAAAATAGGTGACTGTATAATTAAAGACTCTATCATAATGCATACACATGAGGAGGCTAAATTAAGATTATACAGGTAACACCTCTGGAGTTTCCTCACTTCTGAGTGCTTAATGTTTTAATATTAGTGATGGAAGGTCTCACTATGGGAAAAGATCAGGTTTTACTTGGTGTTCTATTCACTGTGTTCATTCTTTGCTAAAAGTGTCATATTGTCTCTACTTTTTCTTAGGACCAGATTCTTCCAACCTTCTACTGAACTTTCCTTTTGAAGTAAATGAGAATACTCACTGAGAAAGGTACCACACAGTGTCAGTGAGGGGTCTACTTTTGCCCCCTTATTAACAAGAGTTCTTACAACCTTATTCTGGGACTACCAAACACGGGACTCTCTCTATTACATTGACTGATTATTGCTCCAAGAACAACTCAAACCTGTCATTCTATCCCTTCCACAAACTTGTCAAGCTCTATCTTGAATAAATTCAAATATGCTGTCTGCCCTACTTTCCTTGGAAAAGCATTCCAAAACTCCACTGCTCTGAGACACCCTCCTCTAATTTCTAGCCTAATCTATTTTGTGACTACTTTGTAACTATTTGGTATAGTGCTGTTCTTAACCTCAAATATTTTTTTCTTCCTCCTGGATTCATCCCACAAACATATTTATAAAAAGTAATTATATCCCCTTTCAACTTTCATTTTTTTAAAGTAAAAGAGTGAGGCTGCTCTAATCTCCCTTCATTCTCTATTCCCTTATCCATCCACCTTCCTTTTGTGCTGATTCCACTTTAAATTAATATTTTTTTTAACTTAGGTGACTAGACTGAGCACAATATTTTAAATGGGTCTTACCATTTAGGAAGGAAAAGAATCCTAACCTGCTGCCTACTCTCCCCGGCAGAAAGATCTGAGGCTCAATCATTGGACTCTTTTAGGGCACAGATAGAAATGACAATTTGCATTTGATCTGGCCACAGAAAGCAGTTTATAGCTGTGACCAAACAAGTGCACAGCTGCAGACAGCATAAAAAATGGCCGATTGAGTCAAAATCTGACCCCTCATTCCATGAGGTATCAGATAAATATGTTTCAAAATGTAGTCTCTTCTGTAACTTTTATCTGCAGAACTGCCAGCCTGTCACTATTTTCAGAAAGGAAGCAAGGAAAGGAAGCAGAGGAAACTCAGGTTGGTTTTTTTTCAGCCCCCTACCCACCTCCCCTGGATTTCCATTAGCCTTTTTGATGGCCATACCACAGCAGCAGCTCATAGTCATTGTATGATTGACCGATGCCTAAAGGTTCCTTTCTTCCTCGTTGCCTCTTGTATCAGACCCTATCTTATAGCAAAAAAGGGAACAGCAAACACCAGACAGAACAACATGCAATAATAATTAGAAAAGAGCTGTTATTGACATTATCCCCATCAGGGACTCTAATATAAATATATACTATTATATGAATATCAATTATAAAAATATCTGGATCTTTCAATTGTTAATACTGTTGGATTCAGTCCTGAGAGAGCCAGCTTTGGGAGCTTTAGTTCATCATTTAGTTCCATCAGTCATTTTACTGGTCTAGGTACCCAAGTCTCGTCCTAAGGCCCCTGATATGCATTAAATGTATAGTGTGATTAACACATTAGTTGAACCATAAACAGTTACAAGGCTACATGTTCAGCTGATTTATGGAGCCATAAAGTGGCAAACCAGCCACAATAATATTCCACAAAATATATGACACGTCTTTGTGGCTTGTTTGTCTGGTACCATAAATTGAACATGTAGCACCCCTCAACCCATTGCTCACAAACAGATGATTGTTAACATCAGCACTGGAACAAGGGTCAGCATCAGGATATCCAGGATAGCCCCACTCCAAATGGTAAAAATGGGCTGCACATATAGTTTTTAAAGGTCCTGACACACTGCTACCTAAAGCCATGCAGAGGCTCCATAATCCCAGCGTTCCAGGACACCTATACACATCATGGAGCTCAGCTTTGACATGTGCTAATAAGCACATGTGGAAGCACACTTAATTAATCGAGTCAGCTGTGAGTCTGATGGAGTGTACTAATTAGCATGCTCCAGCAGCCTCTTCATCACACGTATTCAGTGTCCCCACATTTCAAAATGATGACAAGTGTGCTTTGACCATGGGTCCTTAAAGAGCTCAAGCACCCCCACCACCATTTTGAAGCACAAGACACTGAATACATGTGATGCACTCTAATTAAAATGCCCCACTTCACCCCAGACCACATGTATAGATGCTGCCAGTCCAGGGACACAAAAAACTGCATTTTTTTTCAGATTCCAGGGCTGTCTGGGGTCTGGGCCAACAATCAGCTGACTGTCAATCCCAGGTACAGGAGGAGCCCAGGATTATGATCCCAGCTCCCCCTACACTGATCTGCCCTTTGGAGAGTAGTTTTTCAAAGGTATTTATGTGTGTGCATGTGTGTGTGTGCATGTACATGTATTTATGTGTGTGTGCGCACACACACATGCACACACATAAATAGCTTTAAAAAAGTATACAGATATATATAATTTTTCAAAGGTATTTATGTGTGTGCATGCGTATGTGTACAAACACACACATATACATATATACAAAACACCTCTAAAAATTATTAGACATAGACATAGATTAAACTTTCTGCCAGTTTATGTGAGAAAAGTGAGCTAATTTCTGCTTAAGAGGGCCAGTCATCATCCCTGGGTCTTCAGACCATGACAATTTTATAATGCAGTTTTCACACAACAATCACTATATGACTTACAAGACATTTAACTTGATATTTGGGTACTGAACTGTTAGTTTCTTAAAATTTATAATATAGTGGTCTACAGATTCCTATGTTTTCTGCCTCTTTTGTATTCACTGCAAAGGAGAAGAGTGGACATCCAGGTCCTTGCCTACTAGGAAGCATTTTGTGGCCTGTCCCATAGATTATAGTCTGTGAATATGTATGTTAACCTTTATTATGGTTTGTATTTAGGCAGCAGAGAAATTAGCATTAACCTACATGCTAAACATTTGAACGGTTCTGGAGAAGTTCATACTCAGCATTTTATAGTAATATAATCATATGATTGGAAAGAATCTCAAGGGTCATCTGTTCCGACTGCCTGCAGAAATGCAGGGCACACTATTCCTAAACCATTCCAGACAAATGCCTATCCAGCTTCTTTTGGTAAATCTCCAGTGAAGCAGTCTTATATGATTAGAGTGCTTTACAGACTTCACTACTCCTGGGAAAACTGAAAAGCTCCTAAAAATAAAAGAGTACAAGAGCCTCTTCCTTTTCTGGCTGTACCTTGCTATATAAATTCTTTATAAATTAATATAGAGAAATTCATTTATAATTCATTTTATACATCATTCATTTATAATGTAACATTTACATCACCACATCAGACCAGTACAATATTATAAATTTGTCTTGATTAAAAGTGCACTTTAAATTTGTCTAGTGCTAAACTATTAAGATGCATGGAATTCCTTTATCAAATAATTTTGCTGACTTCTTCCACGTAGGCCCACTTTATGACATGTATAACATTCATTTTTGCCTTTCATTATCTGAGCAGTTCAAAGGTGTTAACGTCCAAAATCAATTATAAGGTTTCAGCACTGTATACTACACTAGCACTCCTACACAAGCAGAACAAAGCAAGTAAGCAGAAGAATTTTTACCTCTTTATCTCTCAGGCGTTGCCCAAGACCCATATTTTTAAAATAAATACCAAAAACTTATATAAAAAATAAGACACAGTTAAATTGCTTGGTGTCTCCTGTGCTTTTATTTTTCATGTCCAGACCCAAGGAAGCAAAATGTGCAAATGTCTGGAGTAGTGAGCCTTTGCTCCCTAACCAGCAGTTGGATTGTCAACTGTCCATAAATTTATGGACAGTCCTCAGAAAAATAGGCTAAAAAAGATTGTCTGTAAAGTCCATAAAAAATTGAACCATTTGTTAAAAAATATGGTAAGAAACAGTGAGCTTGATGGATAGAAAGAACATAGGTGCACCACCTGTTGTTTAAATGGGAGCACTGCATCCACAGAAAGTATTATTTCAGGGGTTTGTAGCTACAGGAGTATCCATAGCTTCTCCCAGCTATGTGCTGCTGCTGCTGCTAAATTCAATCATCTGTCTGTAACACTTCTGGCTTACAAGTAGGCAAACAGCAGAACTTCCATGAGTTTACAGCCAGGAGAGGCAAGCAGGCAGGTCTGATGTGGGGTTCGGTAAGGAGCATCAGAGTATAGAGATGAGTAGGGGACCTTGGGGTGGGAGGCAACATGGTATAAAACCATTACTGCAGTCAAACAGGATTTCCAACCCAAGAAATTGTTTCTACGGGTAACCTAACAACTTTTTACTTACAACTGAACTTCTTTCCCCATGGGCTGGGGTGAGGCCAGGCCATGCCCCCTTTTCCACATGGCACCAGACCATGCCCCCTTTTCCTTGTGGGGCCAGGCCCGAGCCAAGGCATACCCCTTCTCTCTGTGAGGCTGGGCCATGCCCACTTCTCCCCACAGGGCCAGGTTGGGTCAAGTTGGGCTGAGCCACTTTTGCTCCTCCCTGTAGGACCAAGCGGTACCCTCTTCACTCCCAGGCTGGCTCACTTTCCTCCCTTCTTCATCCTTGCAGAGCCAGATGAAGCCCCCATTCCCCCTGTGCAGGGCCAGGTTCAGGCTGGGCTGCCTCCTGCCCACCTCCATAGAGCTAGATGCTACCTGCCATGCTGGCTCTGGGCACTGGATTGGAACTACCATCTGACCTGCAGTTGAACCAGGCACTGCCCATCTGGCCCACCAGGGAAAAAGATTGAGCACCACTGAATTATAGCATGTGCCAACAGGTGCTATACTTTCTATCATATGCAGTGTACCTTACCTTGAGTCTGATCTTCCAAGTTTGAGCAATTTAATTCTTGCTCAAATGGACTCTCTGTTCAATATTTTTTAGATTGCAAGGACTCTAGAAGGGGGTAATTGGGTGGAATGTACTCCAGCTCTCATTCATGGTCCAGAACAAAGACAGGGAAGAGAATGGAGTAGTGTGTATTCTGCTGCTACCTCAGATGCTGGAAGATGATTATGAAAGCTCTGACTTTTTGCCAGATCCCACAACTGTTCCACACCTAGGGACAAATGAGGAAATGTAAGAAATAGGCCTGCCTTAGGGTATACACAAGCATTCAAAAGAACTTGTAGAAGTTTAGCAGTTTAGTTTGACCAGCTGAAAACTGTACAATAGAACCCTGTATAAGCAGTCATGGAGCTTGCTACATGCTCTGCAGACAATCTGCACTAAATGTGCACTGCAAGGGGGGATATTCTCCCTGTCTTAGCACTTTAAAAGCAGCACCTATAGCCCCAAGAATGCAGCTGCTGGCACAGGGCTCTAAAGAGCTGCAGCAGGAATAGGAGGAGCATTTTCCTTGCAGGGTACATAAAAGCCCATCCCCATAGTCCCCAGGAAGTGGTGGGAAGAGGAGGCAAAGTGCCCAACCAGTTCCCCTGACAAGGCAGTCCCTGGTCTTGGGAAGGGGGGAGTCCCTGGTCTGGAAAGAGGGAGCATTAACCCCTGATCCCCTCCCAGACTGGTCCCAAAGAGAACTGGAGTAGCGGGGTGAAGGGTGAAGTTCACCCCCACCACACTCCTCACACTAGCGACTCCATTTTGGAGAGGGTGTGGAGACAGTTTCCACACCTGGGTTTCTGGCCCCACTGCTCAATGGCAGGATCACCATTTTTTCCCCAGAGATGGTTGGAGCTGCACAGCCCTTGGACTATGGAGAGGAACTTGGCTTTCTGAACCCTGAAGCTGACAGGGGGAGAGGTCTGCTCTGTGACTCAGCCAGAGCAATGAAGTCCAGCTGCATTATAGACTCACTTTGAAAGGGATAGGGACATCCAGAGCACTGCCCACTGGGATGTCAGAGGACACCACAGGTGCTTCTATCAATCAGTTAAGTGTATAAGTGTTTGTTCAACTGATAGAGACACTACCGGAGACGATTTCTACAGAACCTGTCAGTAGAAACTGTTTGAATGCTTGTACACTTTGTGTTTCTACCACTGGAACTGTGATTCCACTGGTAGAAATATATTTTCACAGATCTTTAATTACCTTCAAGTCCTCACCCTCCTATGACATTCTGCAACTAGAAAGGGCATTCTGGACAAGGAGCATTTCCTGTAGGTAGTACAGGATGCAGCCACTTTATGTTGGCACAGCTAATGCACAATGACTGCAAGGCAACCACAAAGGTTACTTCTATATGGGTCCCCACCTGATTTCAAATCTACCACCTCCAAAATAATTGCCTCTTTGATGTGCTGGGGTCCCAGGGATGGCCATAACATCCCCTGGTGGCTCCACAACCATGTCCCATTCTGCCCCTAGGGCACCTTCACTTCTTGTCCACTTCACCTAGATGTAATAATAATAAATAGGGAGGCTGCCCATTGGCCTTTGCATGGCCCCAGTTCAACTGAATCCCTGCTAGGGTTCTCCAACATCATACTGGTCCTCATTGGGCCACAGGCCCCTCACTCAGCTTCATTTTAACTGGGCCACTGCAGGGCACCTCAAGCTTTGGGGGTTAACTGCATGGCTCCAACCTTCCCCTACACCATGTCCCAAGCCTTGTGATAGTTACCGTGATGTTGCTCTCTTGTTGTGGCTTTGGCCTTCTCAGCCTCCACCCCTTTACTTTCAGCTGGGCCTTCTAGTGTGGGCCAACTGTTTTGGACCTGGCTTTGAGGCATTAGTTCTGGTTTGGCCCTTTTGGGCACCAGGCACTGGGCACTGAGCCCCTGGCTTCTGCCTAGTTGCATCCCTCCTCAGGCGCTGGGCCTCTGGCCCCCATCTGGCTCTGTGGCCTTGCACTCTGCCCCTCTCCAGGCTCAACAGTTGCTCAAGCCCCGGCAGGACTCAAGGCAATCATGTGCCCTGCAGGCACTAATGGGACCTCCATATACCACCCCTACAATCCCAACCCAACCCAAACTGCCTATCTAAATATAACAAACATAAACCCCTGGGCTATAATGTAACTGACAGGGGAAAAAGCCCCCTGCCCTTTAAGAGGGTAAACCTTCACTCAGTGCTCAGCTAGGATAGCCTCCCAGCCCTGGGCTATATCCTAGTGAGCTCCTCTAGCCTCCCCAGGGGTCCATGTGCAGCACTGCAGCCCCTTCAGGAGCCCTGCTGCCAGGAGCTCTTTACCCTATGGTAGCCACCTGGCTAGCTCAGGCTCTGGGGTAATATCTTCCTATGGTCCTTCCTATCAGCAGACTGCCTGGGCTGCCTGCAGGTGCCTTCCAATTGGCCTCACTAGTCTGTTGTCCCGGCAGCCTACGGCTGCTGCACCCTGCCTAGCCTTCAGAGCTCCCCTCTGCACTGTTTCTCCTAAAGGAACAGGGAGCCTCAGGCTCTCTGTTACAATCTTCCACTGACTTGTTCCTAACTGGACATCCTTTTACTTATTTTTGGTTAAAACTATTAAAGATTTCATAGGATGTGTTTTAATGTATGCAATAGCTTGCTAGATGCATCTCCAACAACTATCTTCTTGACCAAAGCACGGGAATTGAACCAAGTAACAAGGACACCATAATATGAGGTACTTGAGCGTGGCATGCTTCACTATGGCACTCCCCAGAAGCTCCAGCCCCCAGCTATAGATCCTGGGATCTGCCACTGCCCAGATAGTGTAGACAGATCCTAAAGGCCTCGGAGAAGGAATTAGTACTCTTGGTACTATATAAAAAAAATGAATTTTATTCTTCATGAATTTTATTCTTGGTGCCATATAAAAAAAAACAAGCAATAGGAATGCCAGAATGAGTAAATACCAAAAGCCTAGGGCAGCTCAACATGCAAAATTTATTTTTAAACCTTATCTGAAACCTTCAAAATTAGTTCTGCAAAAGTACACATAACAGGGCTATAAAATTCATAAGAAAATACCTCAAAAGCAGGAGCAGCAGCGGCGAGCGGCGAGCGGAGCAGCTGAGGGGGCAGCAGCAGCAGCAGCTGATTCCCTGAAGGTAAGTGGGGCCGCGGGGCCAGTACAGCTGAGCCGGATCCGGAGGGGAAGCCCCCC
>JAGPOW010003395.1:30105127-30163536 GCA_030014935.1 Caiman crocodilus
TGACCCCGGTGCTCTTTCCTGCCAAGGCAGGGGGTTGGACTAGATGATCTGCCCAGGTCCCTTCCGACTCTAGATACTATGATACTATGATACTATGAAAAGGCATTTCCCAATTTAGTTTGGTCTGAATTATTACGAAAATACTTCCTTATGGTATTTCAGATCTTCTGCTTCCTTCCCTACTTCTTTGGCACCCCTAAAGTTGATTTGTTACTGAGGACACAGACAGAAGTGACAATTATTACCTGATCTGGCCATAGAAAGCAGTTTATAGCTGTAACCAAACACAAGTGCACAGCTGCAGACAGCTTCCAAAATAGGTGAAAAATCTGACCCCTCATTTCATGAAGGTCAGATGAAGATGTTTCAAAACAGCATCTTGTGTAACTGCTGTCTGCCAGATGAAAGAAACTGGAGAAATTAGACATCTCTGGAGCTTTGGATTGGTCCATAAGCATAAAACCACTGCCTAATACAATACCAATCTGACACAAAATGATAAGTCCGGGTGTAACGATTACAGGTGTTACTCTGAAAAGTGACCATGTAAAAACATCTCCTTCTGTACTCCACAAGCATATTCCCACTGAATAGTCAGAACCATATCTATATCTCTCTCTGACAAAAAAAAATTGTTTGTTTTGCACTCCCGTTAGCTCCTTAGAGCAAACTGTTCTCTAAGAAAGAATGAAAAGCTTTCTCTTCTTCCTTTAATAGTATAAAAATATTGATCTATCACATTCCAGTCAGTTACACAGCTCAAATCCCAGGTTAACCTGCCAGGACAGGCAGTGAGAAGAAATATATTTTCACCTATAACATGAACACATTGTTATGGAAATCACTTTTTCAAGCAATAAATGTAACATTCACACTACATTGTTTTTCAGAGTTTCTTTTCAGTGGAGAACCTCATTTTTTACTAGCCCATCCACTGTTTACCAATGCAAAACTGTAGCTAGATAAGAAGGATGGGCTTCTAAAGATCTTGAAAGAAATAGATTAAAGATGTTTTATCATGAGAATTTAACTCATTTCTGGAGATGCAGATGAAACATATAGTATCGTTATCAATTCATTTAAGTTATTCAAAGATGCAAAAGCTAATGATTAAAAGCCTGAGGTTGAGAGGAGCTAAGCACATTCAGAACTAACACCAACAGAATATCCCCTATAGATATGAACTATGAGGAAAATATGATCTGCACACAGTTATCTGTAAAATACAGAAGACACCTTTAAATTTTGCTTTGATTTCATTGTTCAGTGCCCTGGTAAATGAATTATTACTAACAGTACATTAGGCATTTATAAGGTGCCCCTCACCACATTGTACCATACAGACATGTGCTACATAGGTGCCAGTCAACTAGGTAGATACTTTTTTTTTTAAATGCAGCACCTCCAAATTACTGGGTTTTTGTGTATTACATTTGTTCGGAAAGATACAGAAGCAGTGATTTAACTGAAAAACCATAATTAAGTGAAACTATTTGGGGGGCGCTCTTTGCTAGTATTCCATAATGCTCTACCAGTATTATAGTCATCTCCTCTTTTTTCGAAGTGTTTTTTTTAATTTGATACAGAAGTTAAAGCTAGTTTGGACAACCTCTATTCAAAGGCTGGCATGATGACATCTCCTAACCTAATTTCCAGTTACAGCCTCAGCATGGACTAATAAAGACTCTGTGTCACCTTGAAATCCCAACTGTTGTAAGAGCCATGCTAGAGTCAGGGAAGGAAAATATTTTTTGTCACCTAAGAAATATTACCTGACTGAAATTCTTGCTTCCTCCTGCTGACATTGCTTGTTCATGCCTTTGTCACCTCATGCACTGATTATCACCTACACCAGATGGTGTTCCTGAACTTGTCCTGGGAAAAAAAAATTAAATGATTCAGAATGCTGAGGCAAGGTTAGTCACCATATTTCACCTATTTCTTGTGAATCATTGCACTGATTTCCCATAAAGTGCTGAAATGATGTAAAAAATTTGCTTTTAACCTACAAGGTCCTTCATGGTTATAGCCTTTCCTATTTAACTGATCTTTATTCTCCTTATGTTCCATCTCACAATTTGAGGCCCTCTGATACTCGTTTACCAAATAGACCTAGGTCAGACTAGAGACATAGCAAATCATCAAGGCCTTTATTAATTATACTCCAGAGGATTTGTGATTCTTTGCCCAAGATCCTTATATCTGTCTCCCTGACTTTTTTAAAGCTAAGACCAGCACAATTCTTTTTCCAGAAATATTTCAATCAGCCTCAGCCTTCCTTAAACACTAAAAAAAAATCTCTCTTTGAACTATACCTGCCTTGAGGATTTTGTCAGAAAAGGCAATTATAAACACATATCTAAGTTCTCAGGGCTAAGAAAAGCACCATATATCTTTACATAATTATGCAAATGTTTTACAATAACTGTTAATAATTGGATAGTGCTGTGCTGAAATCTTATTGTCGTTCTCCCCCATGTTTGGTGTTTATTTTAAATTAAAAAAAACAGATTTTGGTCGCACAATGATATGCATATTTATGGATAACCACTAAATTCAGGAGACATACAGTGCATTGGTGCACCAGCCACAGTACAAGTTCCATCTGTTCCAGGATCTGTGCTGCATGCAATGTAACTGGCAGCTGGTATGGGACTGCGTCACATGTGGTGCCTACTCCAATCGGTCTGGGACCTGTGCTGCAAGTGATGACTGTAGATGCCAAGTGTAGCACAGGTCTTGGACTGGCTAGAGCAGGTGTTATGTGTGATGTGTTTGCAGCAGCCGAAAAAGATGTTATTGTGCAGGTGTTACTGTGTTCAACATGCAGCCCAGGGCCTGCTCATCAAGCCAGTCAAGGTCAGAGGGGCAGTACCAGGATCTAGATAACAGCTCGCTAACTGCATGTTTGACATTCCTGCTGTACAGGATCACATGAAAATAGGGTCAGAAGGAACTTCACCAGATCATCTAGTTCAGCTAGCTCCTCAAGACAGAATCATCCCTAACTAAACATTCTTAGACAAGCATCAGTCCAACCCTTCTTAGACAAGCATGTCCAATATCTGTCCAACCCTCATTGTCAGAAAGTTCCTCCTAATTTCCAACCTAAACTTCCTCTTGTAAGAAATCAGGTCATAAGCATTCTGGCCTAATGGCTAGGCCACTGAGGGAAAGCAGGGGCTGGGGCTGTGTCAAAGGACAGGAATCAGAGGAACATCCAGAAGCTAAGTCCACAATGCAGTCCAGGCTCAAGATCCAGAGGGCAATACACAAAGCAAAGTCTAAAAACAGAGCCAAACCAGGGTTAGGGGCCAGAAAACAGATTTGCAGGGAAATTCAAAGTGAAAGTCCAGAAATATGCCAAAAACCAGGGTCAAGAACCAAGAGAACCAGGGTGCAGGAACCAAGAGGCTTGCCACAGTAGAACTGCTAACTAGCCTGCAAATGCAGGGCCTCAGTTGCTGCTAAATGGATGGGTGGTACTCCCAGCAGCTAATCAGTAGGCCTGTGCAAAGCAGCTAGTATTTATTTGGATTCAGATTCAACTGATTCAGGGAACAGTGATTCGATTCAGTGATTCAAATCACTTCCCAAATCAATTTGGCTGAATCCAATTCAGAAATACAGCCACCGCCGAATCAGCCAAATCAAACAGGCTCCATCCTCCATTCACTCTCCCAGTCCCATCAATGGCTGCCGTGCCCAACCCCAGTGTCCCAGCACTTTAAAAATAAAAAGTAAAAAGCCCCACACTCACCAGATCCTGCTGGGTGGGGGGGATCCCTGCTGCCCCCCACTACTCCATGCTGTGTGGGGGGCTCTGTTCCCCCAGAGGCCCCATCAGCTGCTGCAGCATCTGGTGAATGCAGGGCTTTTTTTTTTTCTAAGTGCCAGGATGCTGAGGCCAGGTGGAGCAGCAATTGACAGGGCCAGGAAAGCAGGCGGGGGGTGCTCAGAAGGCTGGGGGAGCAGGCAGGGGATGGGGCCTCCTATGCTCCCCTCCCCCCTCCCTCACCTCCTCCTCCCTGCCTGCTACTTACTGGCACAGAGCTCAGGTCCAGCTCCCTGCAGCAGCAAGCACGGACTTCCCAAATCTCTGAATCTTTTCCAAATCAATTTGGACCTTTTAATTGGTCTCCAAATTCAATTCAGATTTGGAGATTTGGCTGCCAAATTGGGCCGAATCGCCTCCAAATCAAATCAGCACAGCAACTGAAGCTTCATACAATTCTACTAATCAGGATGCTTGCTGCTCCTAAACTGGGATATAGTTTATTAGCTGGGGTTTGCTGTAGGTGTGGCTGCTGTGATACTTGGCTCAGACTGACCTACCTGCTCAGTCTCTGACAACACTAAGCCCAGGCTAGTCTGTCTGATCAGTGTCTCTGACTCCCCTGCTGCAGCTTGAGGCCACTGCTCTTAGTCCTTTCCCCTATGGCAACTGAGAAAAGCCTAACTCTATCTTCTCTGTAGGTGCCCTTCAGGTATTTGCAAACTGTTCTCAAATCTCTCCCTCAATGTTCTCGTCTCCAAATTAAGCAGCCCTCACTCTTTCAGCCTTTCCTCATAAGTCTTGCTTCCCAGGCCCCTAATCATTTTTGCTGTTCTTTGTTGGACTTGTTCCCACCTGTTCACACCATTCTTAAAGTGTGGGACCCAAAATGACACGGCACTCCAGGTGAAGCCTCACCAGTGCTGAATAAGTGGAAGAATCACTTTCCTTGATGGCAAGTGACACTCCTGTTAATACAACCCAGTATACCACTGGCCTTTCTCAACAAAACCACACTGTTGGCTCATATTCAGCTTATGGTCCACTGTAATCCCCAGGTCCATCTCTGCAGTACTGCAGACTTGCCAGCCATTCCCCAGTCTCTATTTGTGCATGCAGTTACTCCACCTCAAGTGCAGGACTTTGTATTTGAACTTCTTGAATCTCTTCTGATTGATTGCAGACCATTTTTCTAGTCTATTCGAGTCATTCTGGATTTTAGCCCTGCCCGCTACAGTGTCTGCAACTCCACACAACTTGGTGTCATCTACACATTTGTTAAGCCTAAACTCAATCCCATCGTTAATAAAGATGTTGAACAATACTGTACCCAGGATAAACCCCTGGGAATCCCCACTTGACACTTCCTCCCAACTAGGAGTACTTGCTGAGCATGATGATAACACAGTATCCACTTTACAGTATTTTCATCTAGTCTATATATCTGTGTTAATGTGAATTTCATGGAAGACAGAGGCCCAGGGAATATGAGGAAGATAACAGACTACATTAAATAAATCCCAAAGAGGTGAGGGATCTCTTAGAACACTTGGACATTTTCAAGTCTGCTGGGCCAGATGACCTGAATCTGACAGCCCTGAAAGAACTGGCTGAACTTAGAGCAAGGCCACTGGCAAAGCTGTTCAAAGAGTTGTGGAACCCAGGAGTAGCCCTGTATGGCTGAAAGAGGGCCAACATGGTACCTATCTTCAAGAAAGGGAAGAGGGATGACCCTGCAAACTACAGATCAGTCAGGCTGACTTCTATCCCTGGAAAAAAAATTGAAAAATTTGTTAAAGAGGCCATAAATTACAAGCTGGTAACTGGTGGGGTATTAAGAAGTAACCAGCATGGTTTCGTCAAGGGTAGATCATGCCTGACAAACCTGGCATCCTTCTATGACCAGCTAATTAACTATCTGGGCAAGGGACATGAGGTTGATGTCATTTACTTGGACTTCAATAAAGTTCGATTCTGTTTTGCATGAGATTCTCTCAACTAAATTGGAGGATACTCTGCCAGACCAGTCCACCCACCTCACTCCAGACAACTGGCATAGAGGCCAACTCCAGAGAGTTTTAACTGATGGGATGGCCTCATCCTGGAAGGCCATCTCTAATGGTGTTCCACAGGGATCTGTACTTGGACCCATGCTCTTTCACATATTTATTAATGACTTGGATGAAGGGGTGGAAAGCTCAATGATTAATTTTGCCAATGATACTAAGCTGTGGGAAAATGTGGGCACATCAGAGGATAGGGTCAAGATGACCTTGACAGACTGGTTTTATGGGCAGAACAGAATCAGATGAAGTTGAACAAGGAGAAGCGCAAGGCTCTTCATCTGGGTATGAAGAACTTTCACCATAACAACATGATATGTGGTAGTCTACTGGCTGGCACAGCATCTTGATGAGATCTGGGTGTCACAGTCAACTGGAAGACGAACACGAGTCAACAGTGCAATGAGGTTGTCAGCAGTTCTCAGCAGGGCAAACAGAACTCTGGCATGCATCAGCCAATGTGTTGCCAATAGATCCAGGGAGGTGCTTCTCCTTGTCTATTTGGCAGTGATAAGGTCACAGCTGGAGTAATGTGTCCAGTTCTGGCCACCACACTTCAGGAAGGATGTGGATAAGCTTGACAGGGTACAAAAAAGAGCCACGCATATGATTAGGGGCCTGGAGAATAGGCCCTCTGAGGAGAGACTCTGGGACCTGGGTCTGTTCAATTTGAGTAAGAAAAGACAGAGGTAACTTGATAGCTGCCTACAAGTACGTTAGGGGTGAGCATCAAGATCTAGGGGAGCAACTCTTCAGGAAGGCACCTCAAGGAAGGATGAGGATCAATGGGCACAAGCTAACAAAGGGAAAATTTGGGCTGGGCATGAAAAAAAACTTTTTTTCTATAAGGGTTACCAGAATCTAGAACACACTTCCAGTAGAGGTGGTGCAGACACCATCATTGGAGATGTTCAAGATGAGGCTATATACACACCTTCCTGAGCTTGTCTGAGCCCAACAACTTCCTGCCTGTGGCAAGAGACTAGACTTGATGATCTTGCAGGTCCCTTCTGGTCCTTCGATTCTGTGATTCTAAAACAGCATCAAAAATCTTGCTAAAGTCAAGGTATATCATATCCACTGCTCTCCCTGCATCCACAGAGCCTTTCACCTTATCATAGGAAGGAATCAGGTTGGTCAGACATGACTTGCTCTGATGAATACATGCGAGCTGTTCCTGATCACCTTTGTTCTCTTCTAGGTACTCCCCTGAGGGCCTCTGGACTCTGGCCAGTCTCTGCTGCGCACTATGGAGGCTAGGCAGCTTCCAACAGGTGGCAAGAAGGCTGCAAGTAGCTGCACCACAGTTCATGGAGCCCTGGCCTGGCTTGCTTTTGACAGTGGGTGCACATGCACCTTGAGGTAAACAGCAGAGATGGGGCTGGGATTTCACTGCCACAACAAGAATCAGGCCCCTCATGGCTCCTGCACTATCAAGCCTGAGACATGTGTGCCAAGCAAAATGCTTTTCCTTGCCACACTCTGGCACATGTGCTGGGGGTTGCCCAACCCTGCCATAAAGTGTATTCCATCCAGACCTGCCAACTTGAAAGCATTTAGCTCAGGGGTGCGTTAAACGGCAGATCTGGCTGGTGGCCAGACTCCATTTCCCAGCAGCCCCTACCTGCAAGACCAGTTTCCATGGAGAACCCACCCAGCAGCAGCCACACTGTGATAGAGCAAGGCAAGGGTTTCCATGGAGCTCAGCCCCAGTGGTACTGGCAGGGCATGTGGCAGTGCGTAGGGCTGCTCCAGAGCCAGGCTGAGATTTTGCAGCAGTGACACTGTGGTCCAGAGCCAGATCAGAGCAATGATCTGCAGCCTGCACACCTCAGGCAGGGACTTGCAGGCAGCAGATTGCAACTCTGCCCCAGCTCCATGAAGTGGTGACAGCATAGTCCAGAGCTGAGGCAAAGCAATGATCCCCTTCCTAGAGCATGTAGGCTGCAGATCACAGCTCTGCCCTGGCTCTGGAGCACACTGTCACCACTGCAAAATCCCAACCCAGCTCCAGAGCAGCTCTGTACCCTGCTACATGCCCTGCCAGCTAGGGAGGGCTTGTGGGGGGATATAGCCACCCCAAAATTCCCCAGAGTCCCTATAGCCACCCTTCCCAGTGGTGCCACCACTGCTGCTGCCTGCTCTGCACAGGCAGGAACAGATGATCCCACCCCACTCCTGCCTGCAGCACAGTCTATCCACAGCCCTCTCACCAAGAAGAGGCTAGTGTCACTGCTGCCTGCCAGCACTGCTGGGTCCGGTCTTCTTGGAAACCCCAGCCCCATGTTATCATAGCATGGCTGTTTCTGGGGTCTCCATGGAAACTGGCTCCAGCTATCAAAGCAGGGGCTGCTGGGAAATGGAGTCCAATGCTGGCCAGATCTGGCCCATGGGCCAGATTTTGCCTGCCCCTGATCTAGCTTCTCTAATACCTAGCCTATTCTACTACTGTTCTAAGCTGTTTGCTTCTCTCCCTGTCTTTCTCCCAACTGTATTTGTCATCTTGTTGAGCCAGATTTTCAAGGAAACCAAATCTGTTCAAGGTCACCTACACCAGCATCATTAGTTCCCACATGGATGAGCAGCATACATTAGTAGTCAGAAGACTAGATGAGTCTCAGTAAACTTTCTGTGATGTGGGCTCCTGGCAGGCAAAAGACCTCCTGAGCCAACAGGTCATGCCAGCAGACGGATGCCCCATGCTCCACATGAAGGAGTCTCCAATTGCTTCCTGTTGGAACCAGTTGTCTCAAAACTCCCACCTATAGGGCTGCATGGCTTGGCCTCTCCTGACACTCCCCTACCTGGCTGTCTTTGGCATGCAGGCTGCAGTCTTTACAAAGCCAGAAAAGAACCTGGTTGAAAGCCCCGATGATCAGTGGCACACACAGGTACAGGCAGAGGAAAAGCTGGCAGTGACATAGGCTTCGGCACTTTCCAGCCATTCTGTTGATTCTCCTGCTAGCTCCTTCTTCTTCTTCCACTGGCATTTTCGGAAAATTACCTTTTTCTTCTTTACCTGTTTCCAGTCAACAGACTTGCTGTGAAAGTAGGGTAAGAAAGAAAGGCTTCAGACCAGTCATGCATTTAAGCACTTGCCTAGATGAGGGCCTACATAGATCCTAAATGATTCAAAGAGCCTTACTTTGATGTTCTGTGCCGAATTTTATCCCAATATTATACCAGAAAAAGCCCAAACATTCATATATCAGTGGAAAGAACAAGCAGATATTTTTAGATAATAACAAACAGATATATTTAGATATTTCTTTTATTTGTAGTGTGCATGGGTGATCACCCCACAGATGATCTAAAAACAATTCTTCCTAAATTGAGAAGTACAACCCATTTGAAGCAGCCATAAATCTTCAGAAACACATGGGATCCCAAAAGTTCTGAACATCACTGTGTTGCTTACTAGGTTATCATGGCCTCATGGATCTTGACTAAATCTGTGTAAATAATTCACAACAAATAACTTATTTAAGAAACTCACCCTTTTTCTTTTGTGTGATTTGTCTGCAAACATCCCATAATTTTCACACTATTTCATTTATGAAATTTATCTCACACTCTTCAGAGAATTTTTTCTTTTTTTTTTCCTGTAGCTCATTCTCTCATAATTCATTAGCAATTCATTCTGTGTCTGTTAATTACCATTCTCATGTGGTACTTTGTTCTGTCCCCTAATTAAATGACATGCTGTACATACAGAATAGAAATAATCACTCAAGAGAACCCCCATGTTGGACATGGGTACCAGCCTGCTAGCAAAATCTATGACGCTATGTACCAAAAGACAATGTAAATAGGTCCCCAGAAACTGCAGTCATCACACCTGAATTCTAAGAGAGGGGAACCTAAGGATTAGCATTCAAGTTGCCATCTAATGTAGAGGCAAACCAAAAACAGCATTCCAAAAAACACTTTGGGGGCATATTTACTTTTGTGGTCATTTATTAAATTCTAGGCACTAAGTACTATCTTGATCTTCTGCAGTAGCCGCTTGAGAGTTGCATCTACTAGCTAGGTATTTATACCCTCCCTTTTGTACCAGAGCTAATCAAGAATCTTTTGGTCTTTACTAGAATAGAATGTTAACATGAACCCATCAAGTGCTGGAATCTGTAGGAGTGCAGTGATTTGAGCTCCTACAGTGATCTTGTCTACACTTGTGGTACATAAAACATGCCACCATAAGAAATGATGCTCTTCTTGATAATGCCCTGGAGCAGGGTCAGTTACAATACAGAACTCACAGCTTTAGAAGCAGTGTTTGTTCAGGCCTGTCTGCATAGGAAAATATAGTGTTGGCAGCATGTATTAAAGGGAGGCACAAACTATGCTATTACATCTCCATAAGCTCTTATGCTTGTGATGCCCAACAGGTCAGGCTAGATGATCTAACAGTCCCTACTTGATGATGTTAAAATGTATGAGGTCCAAGTCCATAGGGTCACATTCTGTGTATTTTATTCACAGCATATTTCTACTACTTTTGAAGACTCTCTCAGCATTGTCCTGGTGGATTTTTTAAATAGCTATTTTGGGGACCTGAGGAACTTTTTATATCTCATAATAATGATTTTCAGAAAGGTCAGATCTGAGACCTTAACATTCAGACAATTTCTCCTGAATGATAACACACTGTCTTACTTCATATTATGAATCAATAAAGAGCAAGATAGACAAATAATTTACAATACCTACATGTTTGCATTGGACTGTGAAGTCCTATTTGCTCAGCTGGAAGAAGTTTTCATACCTCTATCAAGAATGGCAGATGAAATATTTAAGAACTGGGCTTATCTTCATGCACAGGAGACACTATTTTCACACAATAGTTTTTTTGACCTAAAAGCTGACTGAGCTTCAAGAAACTTTTCAGACTGCACATGCTTTAGTTGTATTTAGAATTCTGTCTTTGATGCTTGATACATATTGATTTATTGAAAAGTCCAGACAATTACTATCCACTTGGATAAGTTTTCAGACACATTTTTAAATTCATTTTTAAATACAGTATATACAGTTTTGTTATTGGAAAGCAACTGCATTTTGGGGGCGGGGATTGTACATAAGAGAAATGATTCTTTTTTAATTGACAAAAAGGGTAAAAAAATACAGCATATTAGAGAACTGAAGCTAATATGTCAGAATGTTCCTGAGCAATGCATTCAACACCTGTTTGTCTTTCTCAAATGACTGATTCCAACATAGGCAAAATTCTAATGGACTTTAAATTGGACATCCGTTGGAGTGAAAACTGATCTAAGAAGCTAAGGAGTTAGCCTAATTGACTACATTGGGACTACGTTTGGACCACTTATTATAAAGTGTCCCTAAAATTCCATCTCTCTTCCTGGTATTTTTCTCTTCCATATGAATTTGGCTTGTGCTTCCTTCTCTGGGATCAAGTCACGAAAGGTAGTATTAGCACGGCAATATCTTCTGTAGACAGGAAGTTTGAAATCTTGCATCCCTTCCCAGATGTTGAACTTAAAATTGGCAGAGGAAACAAGTTATATTACATTTTACATTGTACTTGGTATTAAAAAATAGCACAATGATTGGAGATACAACTTTAAGACTTTAAGCCATAGACTGGTGATTTTGATAATGGAATTTAATGGAGTGACAAGGAGAGCCTTGCAGGTTTAATGAAATGTGTCCATTTAGGACTCAATTTGGTGTAAAACATTTTCAACTGTACATTAAAAAAATACTGTCTTTCAGCCACTACGATAGCAATACTGGAAAAATAAACACCAGTGTTCAAATGCTCTTTTCTTGCTCATTAAATGGCAATTTTTTCAAGATGAAAATCCAACCTAGGAAGCAAGGCTGGCTACTTCTTCTTTAATGGGCTGATATGTTCACACAAAGTCCTTAAAAATAAGAAGAAAGAGTTTTTTTCTGAAAGCTCAGAAACAGCTAATTGTGAAACTTCCATAAATTGGCTCATTATTCATTTTCAAGTCAGTCATTTTCGAATGGAATGGGCATGCAGCGTGCACATAGCCACAGTTCTTTTGCTTTTGTCAGTTGGTCCTTATTCACTACTTTTCAAGCCAAACAAATGCCCTTGATATTTCCAATTGATGTTTTTGTGGGGAAATTAAATTTTCTGATACTTTGGTTCCCCTCGTGTCACTCATGTGAATAGAAGCCTACTGCAAAGCTCAGGTGATGTAATGATTTGGCAAAGCTACAAAGGGAGCAGCCTGATATTTAGACACTTGTCCGATTATCAATTGCACACTCAGAGGAAAACAATGTTTGCTTTGGCAGAGGGTTAGTTAGGAAGTTGTTGTTTGCTATTCTTTTTAAACATTTTCAAAACGATTGTAATTCCAAAGCTGAGAACCTAAAACACCCTGAAAATCCAGGACGGTAAGTGAAACTGAAGTTTTCTGATTGTGCCTTTTAGGGAGCCTAAAGTTGGCAATGCGTTATTTAGAAATAATAATAAACTAATGGTATTGATGGACTACTATAGCTCTACATATTTAAAATTTCTCTTTTTTCTTCCCTTCCAGACTATTGTTATATGTATATTAAGTCCTTTAACACCAACAACAAAAGCCCCTTACCTTTAGAATGCAATTTGTTGCATTGGTTTAACTTCAAAGAGAGAACCAGGAAAGTTTATACGAAATCATTTTTCATGTGAAAACAAGCAGTTTCTCTCAGGGCTAAGTCTGCAATCAAAGGACATTTTTATATATTGTCCCAGTGCAGCGCTGGGTGCTTTAATGAAAAGCACCCATGCATCACATGTATCAGAGTCCCCTCACAGCCCCACACTGAGAAAATGGGGGTGGGGCACTTTGAACTAAAGCTCATTGTACATGTTTTAATTTAAAATTCACCGCCACCATGTTGTCAGCATGGAGACGTGGCGATGCTGATACACATGATATGCAAGGCTGCTGGAGTGCAGCAAATTCCAACCTCCAGCAGATTCAATTAATTGAGTCTGCTCTGACTCACTGGATTTCCAGCAAGTCAGAGCAGGCTTCCCGCATGTGTGTAGGAGCCCAAAGGGCCCACAACATTCATTCTAGAGTCCTTTTTGTGTAGATGCTTTAAGGCAGCAGCTAGAGATTCTTTCAGCCTAGGGGAATTCCAACCTAGCCTAGGGATGACATTTTATGGATTTTCTTCCAAACACCTATGGGTGTGAAATCATGTAGGCGGACTCAGACCCTTCATTCCTCAACTAAACTTAATCTAAAAGTATAAATACAAAGTAAATAAGTAGTTCCATGGAATACTGTGTCATATTTTTCACTATTGGATAAAACATCCTTAAAAAAGAACCTGACAAAAGCAAGAGACAGGCTTTAAGCAGAGGAGGGGAAGACTCCTATTTCTGGTGTAGTTAATTAATACTACAATTAAAATCAATAGCAGCACAGTGTTTACATTGTAAATAGAGTATCAGTAGGTTCAGAATTGGGCCCAAGAAGTCTTTTTCATGTGTGTAATACATGAAGTCATTTATGATCACAGTCATCAAGTCCATCAAGTAAGTCTAACTCACCATTTTTCAAAAGCCAAATTGAAAAACATAACAGCTACTGGAACATTTTATCTATCATAAGAATAACAGGTGTGTTCAACTGGAATGCCAGTAAATAAAGACTCTGAAACTTCATTTCTATGACTTATGTAGTGGAAAGCTGTTAGTGATAATCTTACACAAGCCAGGGCTGCTTTATTTAAATGTATTCAGGAAGCTTTATGCTCATCCCATTTATACATCCTCTCAGTTGGATTGTTTACAAGAAGTCTGCAGAAAGAGGTTGGAACAGCATGCTACCTCCCCTCAAACTTTGTTCCCAATTCAACAGTTCGAACATAAAATTAATATTAAAGCATCTTCTGTTATCTTTATGGATTTTGGCCTGAAATAAATCTTTCTGCATCATAGTGAGAATCAGAGGGGAGCACACATATGCCACCATTCTGTGTCAGAGGGCAGGGGTGGAGCAGTTCCTTATAAGATCTTCCTTTCTTATCCCATTGAGTCTAGGAGCAGACAGCCTTGGGGGACTCCTGCATATTTAGCATACATGCATCAGGATAGAATAGGATCACCAGACTCTTCCCCTAACCTGTAGATTTGCTAAGAGCAAATGCTTTGTAGAACTACACTGTCTTCCACAATGTGAGCCAAGATAGGCACTGGGTGAGCAACCTTGGCAGCACAACCAAGGAGCTGACAGTGCTATCACTGAAAGGAAGATCCAGGTTGCTCGGCATCTTCCTCCTTATATACATGGGACTAGGACAATGCGCTGTGTCAAGTGATGGACCACCCTCCTCTATGAGGCAAGAATTAGCTTAATATTCTGAGTAATACAAAGGAGGCTAAAATCCAGGATCAAGCTATCCAGCAGAAAATTCCTGGGGTATTTGAGTAGGCAGACCTTCCTACTCTTGCACAAGCAATGCATAGGAAGGGAATGGGGGGGCATGTGCACCCACCCCCCCGACATTGGCCACCACCAAAGCCACTGCTGCCTTCTCTGGGCAGATGCCAACCCCCTCCCACCTACCACCACCAATGTGGCTGCCAGCATCTGTGGATGGTCCCAGCATGCCACCCACCGCTTGCCCTACCACCAGCATCTGCAGCCAGTCCCCACTTGATGTCAATGCTGCCGCTTACAACTGGTACCCCCAGTCTCGGAAGGAACCAGTCATTCATGTACTCATGCATCGGTGCTGCAGCTGAGCCCAGAGCCTGCTTTTCCTCTCCCGCTTATGGAAATGGAGGGGGACACATGGCAGGAGTATATCGGCAGGTGTCCACTGATGTAAAATCTGTTAACCACCCTATATCAGTACAAGTCTGAATTGCCAGAAAGCATCTCTAACCTATGTCAGGGATAGCGCCAGCCCTAAGAATCAATGAGCCTGAACCAGCTCACTGACAAATAACCTCATGCCTTTGTACCACGCTCTAGTCCAGCACAGGATAGAATCAAGCCCCAGGGCTCCAGTACATGAAGCATTTGACTTAACATTTCCTAATCCATCTGTCTTTGCACAGAAGGTGTAATTTAGTCCTGTAGAACATCTCTATCACTCTATCCACAGTTTCATTTTATCAGCCTTTGAAATGCAGCCACCATTGCAATCCTATTGCTCTCAGCTAATCCAATGAAAAAAAATGCTTATTTTTTCTTTGCCCTATGAAAAAGTCCCTGAAAACCCTAACATGAGCCCCACTATGGGCTATAACACATTTATTATTTATGTATTTATTTCAAATGACATCTTAGCATCTACCTGCATCCCTCTAGGTTCTCTTAACATCACTTGAAACAGAGGCACAAGTACTCAGGCAAAATCAAATGTAAAACAATCTTTACCATTTCCTACTAGCCATCCTCATAGTTCTCCCTCACCAAAATCTAGAAAGAGTAGATGAGATTGGCAAAAATCCAACAAGCAGCACAAAAGCAGAAGTGAGCTCACTGTTGAGAGGTTATCATGTATAGCAACCTCCTTCAAGCCACTCCTGTTTATCTTACAAAGGAAGCTAAAAGCTCAAGAGTCTCTTCTGAGAATTCCCTCCTTTCATTCCTATCTCCATTGTGCATGATATTCAACAGTTTGATGTTTATATTTAGTACATTTTTCTTTTATTGGTTTATTCACAAAGCTCCAGTTTGTTTACTCCCTCATTGAATTATTGCATCTCTACTGACCATAATTTTCAAAGAATCTAGGTATTGTCAGGATCCTGATACATATTGCACAAGCTGGAAACTGTTCAACTGCTATTACAAATGAGGTAAAAACTTTGTTTTAACAATTTTTTTTTTGGATGGCCAGATTGAAAAAACTTTTCAGATACAGTTGCTTATACGAGACCAAAAATAAAACCTGCGTAAACTTGTTCTGTAACTAATGCCATCTTTTAAGTTACTTTCAACTGCATATAGGATCTCTGTTTTTAAGGTAAAATCTGACAAGCCTTATATAAAACAACTGAATAATATGTAACACATGTTATGCATGTTATTTTCATTGCCCATCATCAATGAAAATTGGTAGAAACTGTATACTTTTACTGTATACATTGGATAGGTAGAAACTGTATACTTTTACTATAGCAAAATAAAAGGTTACAGAAAACCATATCCAAATATCCCAAAAAGCAAACTATTGACAGAAAATAAAGAGAAGTATGAATATATAGCAGCACAATAGGGAGAAATGAAAGCAAAACGGTTTCATGTTGGTATAAAATAAATATTACAGCATATTCCAACTGTCTGCTGAATGTCAGGAAAAACAAATTCTTCTATAAGGTTAATACTGAATCCAGCTAAGCCCCCTTTACTGAATCTCTCCTCTACGCTATGCAACTGTGGTATGATAAAAGCTTTTATATAATCGTAAGTGAAAAAACCCAATAAGCTTAAATGCATCTGCAAACAATCGGAGCTTAGCAGAAACAAAAGCACAGAAGTCATTATACAAGTAGAGGTAAATGTTGATATGAGTAACCACATTTTTTTTCCTGTGAATTTGCTCCTCTAGCTACATATATGAACAAATAAACTACTTCTAGTTAGATACGACAAGTTAGCTTTACCTCCGATACCTCACATACCACTTTATACATTACTGAAGTAATAGAAACTGGCACAGTATGACCATAAAAAGCAGAATCAGAAAAACAATTCAGAGAATGTGAAAGGTATAAGAACTGCTTCAACAATCTTCTAAGATGGAGTCATTTTTTCTCAGCAATATCCTAGAATTTAGCTCACTATCCTGGGTTCAAGGTGATAAAGGGGCCTCAGCAGCCTCCGTGGCACTGTTCTGCTTCCCTACTTGGGCCCAGCAGAGGCCCCTAGACATCCCAGAATCTATACAAATGGATAGGCAGAGAAATGCCCATTAGACCCACTAGACCTAAATAGCTAAAGGAATTCCCTGATACTGCAGTTCTGCTAAGAAACCAGATTGGACAGAAAAAAAGCCAAATGTAGTGTACAGAGCGTTCACACAAATGGCCCTGGTCTCCCTTTAATCTATAGAATCCACCATTTGGGAGGATAGACTCCAAACAGGGCAATGTTAAAGGGGAGATAAGCTTATGGCTTTTTCCCCCTCAAGAGTCCCTTCTCACAGGTTAAAACAGGGAAGGAAATGATCTGTGGCATCTAAATATTCAGATAAACCTAGTGTTCTCCTGATATTAACATTGTCTTATATCAGCACATGTGCAAAAGAAAAATATTAAAGTTTCTGTAACCACACAATGTAATTTACTAAGTTTTTCCTTCTGTACTTGCCTTTCAAGAACCCGCGTAAGTACATCTTCCTTTTAAAATGTTTATGTTCTTTATGTTGGAGAGAAGGAGGTTTCTAGGGACCTAGAGAGGAGTGTAGGACCCAGATTGAGGAATTGAAAGTGTAGCACCAGTGAGGGTCCCACAGCCTATTGGGGGGATGAAAGGGTGGGACCAGTAAGGGTCCAGGAGCCTATTGAGAGAGAGTGTGGAACCAGCAGAGGTCCAAGCACCCCAGAGGAGGGGCTTAGTGGAAGAAAACATCAATGAAGCTGCCATCTGCAAAGCATGGGTAATGGCATAGGGACAGAATGGAGCCATGCAATTAGCCCATAAGGCAGTGACTACAAGGACCTAGTGGTCATCTGAGAGAGCAGTTTAGGAAGCCCTGGGGCAGCTTCCCTCATAAAAAAATAATTTAATTTTAAAAGAAAACATCAAGGCATGCCAGAAAACTAAAGGGATGATTACTCACAAAATGAGGGCTGAAGGGACTCTGGGGCTTCACAGCCACCCCTGGAAGGACAGCCTGCCACACCTTATTGTGTGTACTTTTTTTCTGAATCAAGTAAGGGAAATTGGGGAAAAATAGTGCCTCATTTTAAATCACAGCTCGATGCCACATAAGAATACTTCAAAAAAGTTTGTAATATTCATTAATTCATTGGATGGGCATTTTTTGAGAAGCTATTTTTTCTTTGGAAAATGTAAATTTACCAAAACAAAATCTTCATGAGAAAATGTCAGTTTTGATAAATCTCCTGATTAAAAAATAAAAATTAACTGAAAAGGGTTATTTGTCATTTTGTTTGAAATGAGTTAAAATCAAAACTTTTTTTTTAGAAATTAAATATTTCAGTTAATCCAATCTACGATTCCCCCCCTCCTCCCCCTGCAAATAATCAGTTCAGGAAAATTTGAGGACTTGCCTTCTTGTCTAGAGTTAGGAAGAGAAAAAAAGAAAATCTACCAAAATGCAGGAGAGGGGAAAATATTCATACATACCTTCTAAACTAGAAGAAGTAATCACAGTCCTTCAGCAAACATATAAAAAAATCATAAAAAAATCTAGAATTCCTTTCCAAATTGCATTAATACTTCTGAAATTGGAAGACAAAGTTGTGTATGGTCACTCCCTAAGAGAAATGCCTTCAGGCCTTTGAAACTAATGTAGAACCCTCGCAATAACTTCAGAAGAAAGAGTTATTTCTCATTTACACCAATTTTATCTTCCAATGTAAGATCCATACTATCCAATCCAGTGATTATCAACCAGGGTGCCATGAGATGCTTTTAGGGTGCCTGGGATTCCACTCAATACTTCACTGCTATGTGTGAAAACACCTATAACTTAATATATAAGATAAACTCAGATATTTTCAAACACGAATCCATAGTGTTAAAAACATTCTGACCTATTGTGGTCTTTCCACGTTCTTTGCAACAGAAGAATTATTCTATTTTTTTTTTCTGTAGTGACAGTGAACTGGTATTTTCTAAGTGCTTTGAGTCTGGTGAGGGATGCCTAGATTCTAAAAAAAAAATGAGAATCACTGGTCCAAACCACCCCTGAAACCATAGTAATGTGGAGATGATATTATAGTACCCTTCCTTGGGTCACTTAAACTTAAGTTTTGTGTATATAAATAGCATTTTCTATCATAGGTTATGTGAGGAAGTGTACTTGGGACTTGAAAGCTTCTTTACTTCCTTCCTAACTACACAGTTGGTCCAATAAAAGATATCACTTATCAGAATCCATGTCTTTCCCATTATTGTGAGGGTCAGAGAGGATGATCTTATCCTGTGTGTGGCCATCTCACAGTAACTGCTGAACTTGGATAGAATAAAACTAGTGATTACAGTGCAGGGCAGAGAATTCAGTTCAGTTGTTTGGCTCTGTGTAAATTCAGAAATGTTACTGTATATCAGTTTCCCCATCTCTGAAATGAAGATAATAATCCTTAACCACTTGTGAAATATGTTCAGATGGAAGTTCCATAGGGAAGTGGTATGTGTAACCACTGTGCTTACGATTTAAGCTTGCAATTTACCATATAATTTTCCAATTTTTTGGTGAATTGAAAGCTCTTATTTAAACTGTGCACAAAAAAGAAAACAAATGACATGCCTAAATCTAAACAAGCCAAAATGTTAAGCCTGGGTAACTAAAATTATGTGTAAGTCTACTCCATCAGTGAGAGCTTCACATCCTGCACTGTGGTAAGCCAATAACATTAAATCAATTTGGGGGCTTTATTCATACAGAGAGACATGCTGGATTTCACTGGGATACTCCTAATGCTAGGCAAAGATGTTACAGTTAACACACCTTAAGTGCACAGGAAGCACTTTAGAGCCATAGTAGAACATTCACAGCACCTAAAGCACTTTAACAATGGCAGATCCCATTCTAAAGTAACCCTCGATGGATAGGGTATTAGTCTAAAGTTCTTCAGGTTACAGTGCTTTCTTGAATGTATGTACCATGCCCTTCAAAGTAGATCACTGTGATTCATGTTCTGTTGCCATCTGAGGGGTCCTTCCCTCAACAGCTTGTTAGACTCAGCTGGTTTCATCTCCTCCAGGCAAGCACAGCCTCAGCTTCACCCCCAGGCTGTCACAGAGAGGAGGCAGAAAAGGCTCGGTCTTCTCCCTAATCTGTCAGGCAGGGGGTGGGGAATGGAGCCTCTCTTTTGAACAGACCTGGCCTAGCCCCTACCAAGACCTGTGCCCACAAGCTTGGGAGGGGAATATGCCTGGCAGAGAAACTCCATTCTCATAACTACAGCCAGCAACTGGAGCTCCTGGCTGTCCCGCTTTTCAGTGTGCTGAGAATTGTGGTGGGGAGGGGGAGAGGTACAGAACCTCTCTGCTGCATGGAGCCCCCCTCACCCCTCACAAGCTTTCAGGCTCAGGTCTTGGTGGAGGCCAGGCCAGGTCCATGTTGTAGAGAGGATCTGTTCCCCACCCCCGGCCGCAGTTCCTGGTGCAGCAAAAAGCCTTCCAGCCAGCCTCATGCTGCAGCTTCTGGCTGCCATTGTCAGAAGGCTTGGGAAGGGGTCGGGTGAGGTCTGAGGGACCCCCAACTGCGTTGTGGCTGGCCAGTTTTTCACCACACCAGGAACAGGGGCTGGGGAGGAAGGTAGCTTGACCCACCCCACCCTGAGACCCCATCCAGCAATCTGTGGGGAGCACCTCATGTTGAAGGGATCCATTTCCCCTTCTTCCCCCTCCAGCTGCTGCTGACAATCACCAACTGATGAGTGTGGCAGAAGGGGTAGCTCTGGCAGCCTCCTGGAAGGTATGCACCAGTGCTCCCCACTTACTGGCCTTGGTTTGCGTAGGCGGGCCTTGGCTTGTGTAGGCAGAAACCCATGGGCGACTGATGCCACCTTAATCAGGGGGGCACATGGCCCCCCAGTGACCAGTCAGCAACTGGGGGGGGTCTCCCCGTGACCAATCACACCAACCAAGAAGTGGCCACGGCACTACATCTGGTGCTCCCACTCCTCAGTCAGTGCTCACGGAGGGGCGTCTGGAGCTCCCACCTGCCATCCCCACACATCACTTAAGTGGGGAGTGTGGCCTGTTAGGGGTACATCAGTGCTTGCAGGGCATGCATGTGCACCCCCACGCACCCCCTACATGGTACCACTGCTCCTCCCCTTCCCCTACCAAACCGTGAATGTCTTTTCGGTTCATTACTGTTCTAACTTACAGTACTCCAAGTAAAGTGCAATAGACCACCTCTGCCAGGGGCTTTTTGAACATATGTAGTTAGCCTAACAGTCCCCTGATGCTGTAGACAGGCCCCATATTTCTAAATCCATGTTTAGTCTCCCTAAATAAATCTAGCTTGATTTTCAGCCATTCTACAAATCCCACTTAAAAATATATATATTTTTAATCCCTAATTGCTTTTGCAATATTTCACAAACTCCACATTTCAAAAGCCTACAAACAGAAAAGCGTTATCCCTAAATTACAGGTCAAACTGTTTTCTTCCATAGGTGAATCTGAGAGAAGTCCATACAAGTCCTTCTTGCTTCATGCTCCCCTGGAAGACAACATCCAAAGCCCCAAAGTATGGTGCTTCTCTGGCATCTGAATCCATTGAAACCATCCATATGCCTGTGTAAGCCCTGAACAACCCAGGTCTTCAGAACATTATTTTTGCCTGACTGCACACTTGGGTATACAGTGATTCATGAGGGAAGTATCCTGAATTGATGGCAGCATCCCTCATGGTTGAGGATAATCACTGCCACAGGTCAAGTAAAGGGTCGTGGATAAATCCGTTGACTCAAAATATTCTGAATAAAGCAAATTCTGCCTCAGAACACACCATCAGAACATCTTCTCTTGACAGTGTGACTTAGGCACTGGGAGAAGTGTTAAATAAACTCCTGTCCTTCCATCCTGATTTTACCCACAGCAACACCTACTTCTGTTATCCAACTACAGAACTTGAGGGTCAAGCTAGATAAGCCTGTGATGGGATCTCTTTGATGTGGAGAGGCTTAATAAAATTCCTGTCTTCCGTTTTTACCTGGTGACATTAATTTTTGTTAATGAAGCAGTATTATACAATTATTGGGCAATGGAGTGGAGCAAATTTAATGTGCACATTCTTGTCCGACTGTACAAGGGCCACTATATCTACTTGAGTAGCTCAGAATCAGATTAGACATTACACTGGTCATAAACCAGGTGATGATTGTAGTTTTTCTGAAAAGTCTGGTTTATAGACCTTGCCATAGGATTGGGGGAAATTAAAAAAAATTATAGCAATCGCAGCTGTATAAATATGTAGTCTCAGGCTGCCTTATATATTTAGCACTTGAAGATGAATGGTGGTGTGCATGATGTCTGGGCTACTGTATTTTTTTGTTAGGTGTAGGCAGGGTCTGTACTTGCTTCCTACTATATGTTTGCATTTCTACTGCCAATTGCGACCACATGCTTCTCCAAGAACATCTTTAAAGAATAAAATACAGATGGCTGGTAAGTATAATCAGTTACACAAAATTTGATTTCTTACCAACGTTTCATTTTGAAAAACGGACAAGATATGCCATTGGCTGAATAATTGGGTGTTCAGGTATAATAAAAAGGATGTCGCAGCCATGTGGCAAAGGACATACATTTGTAGTAAATACGACTGCAGTCATGTACTATAATATGTCACAGTCTCTGGACATACAGTAGGTAGATTGTATAAATCAGGGGAGGGGGTACTACTCACAATTTTTAAGTAATCCTCTGACTCTGGATTTGGCCACATGCTAGTAAGTTTTCTGGTTTGATTTTCAGGCACTGCCAAAGTGGTTTTGTGAGATTTATTAGATGTCTCTTCCATGGAGTGAAAGAGTGCAGGCAAAGTGGCAGAAGTAGAGAAGTAACAGTTCTTTGGATGCTTTTCTAAACCCCTTGAGCTTCTTTAACACTATTCTGTGAAACTGTTCTTATCTATCTTAGTATATACACTGCACCCAAATTTTTAATATGGACTTTATCTGCTCTCTAGTCAAAAGCCTGCGTTCTGCTTATGTACTTGTTGTGCACCTAAAGTGTTTCAATTTGTGTCTACAAATGGTATGTGTATTTGGAATTTCCCCAAAATTACTCACCCCAAAGTACTCAGGAACAAGCTTAAGAGACCTGTTTTGAAAATCTGACATTGGCTGGATCAAATCTATATATTACAAAACTACAAAAAGGCCTAAACCTGGACCCGCTGTAAAAGGGAACATGTTCTAAAGCGAAGAAGTCTGCAGAACATGTCAGAACCACAAAGACCAAGAATAAGCAACAGAGTTACTGTATGCTACTATTACAGGTAGACATGTTGCCTCACAATAATTACTGATCCATCTGCTCTATCTTTAGATCTCTGTCTATACTGGGGTCATGGTAATTCATCGGGAACTGGATTCAGAAGTTTGCAATACATGAAGGTATCTCACACTAAATGAAGTCTGACCCTAGCAACATGAAGAAGGTGTGTGTGCGCCTGAAAGCTTGCAAAAAAGAATTTTTTTGCTATTTTTAGTTGGTCTAATAAAAGGTATCACCTCTGAACCAAGAGTTTTAGAGTTCTGTATGTTCCTAGCAGCATGCACTTGGTAAACCTGGTACTGCTTTCTTCTGGCTTTCTGCACCAACAGAAGGTAGAGCAGGATTTGCTCCTAAATGAGAAAACACTGTGAATGCCTTCACACTGTTTATATCACATTTCTTAATCAGCCAGTCAGTAATTTAGACCTTAAACTTTTCATATGACCTATGCTCCCAAGCACTCCAGAAGTCATAGACATGTCTAATGTAGATGATAATTTTCTCCCCAATGATGGTGCTGTCCTACACCAGCCCTAACAGACAACAAAGCCTTTCAGAGCATTCAGTATTCAGATGAATACCAGCCCAAAACATCTGTAAATAACAGCATTGTTTTAAACAATATTTATAGATGTCTGTTTGTAACAGCATTTGTTTTATTTTCAACCTGGAAAAGTGTACTGTTAAAACAGCAACTTAAAAAAGATGACTTAACATAACTTAACTTTAAGGCAGATGATTTTATTACCAGTGCCATCAGTCCTAATGTGACAAGCCAAGTTGTTTGAAATCCATTAAATCAAAATAGCAAAACCATGCTCACATACAGAAAGAGACACTTACATTTATAGAAAACTATATTGTGTGACTGTGTCCATAATCAATAGAACTTTAAGTGATACATTTTTTGTCCAATTTATGATGCTGTTTTAGAGAAATCTGGAAGGAAAAATATGAAATAGTAAAAAAAGAATAATGACTATCTGCTAAATTTTCTGTGTCAATCATGTCAGTTTTTTTGCCACTGGATGAACAACAATATAATGTGCCTGGGATTTTCATTGGGCACATACATCATTCAGACTTATTTGATTTATTGTATGAATCAAGGCTTGCAGGGCAGCTATTGGAACTCTTTGGCAATGCCTGCCAAAGCATACCCTGACCCAACCAATATTTATAGACTCCATGAGACCACGAGGGAAAATGTGTAGTTTCCAATTTACTTGATGCAAATTAATGGTTTAGTCCTGTTTGTTGTATATTACCAAATACTGATGGTACTTATTAATTAACTTCAAATTAACTTAATTTAAAAAGTAGGATTTTCAGTTTCAATTTTCTTATTACTTTCTCTAACTGGCATTGCTTTGATAAAAATGAACAAGCAGAGCAAAAAGGCACAACATTTAACCAATAAGAATTTCTACACTGAAAAACAAGAAGTATGTGTGACTTGAAGAAGAAATTTTGTATCAGCTAAAAGTGATATTCATTTAGCAGTATCAGCCCTAGCAGAGATATTTTTATTATGTGTGTTCTCCTACTTTGCTTTCTTTTCTTGATTTCAATTTTTAACTTTGTAAATTATATTCTAACAACAAATCTAATAAAGCCTGTTTTAATAAAGTTAGGTACAATATCATTTTAGGCAGTCTTTCAAATAAAAAATAAGAGGAAAAAGAAAACATAAAATAAAATCCCTGGATCATATGTCTGCAGTCTTGCTACAGTCCTATAAATAAAGTCACTAGCTCAAAAAAAATCTTTTTTTTTTTTAGGGGTGATTTTTTCTATTTGAAAGAGAAACACAAGTTTAAAATGACATGACATATTTATAAGGAAGCAATAAGCAATTCCTCAACTGATTTCTCTGTGGTTTTTTTATATTGGGAAAATTCTACTGCCAGAAATGTGCTTTTTGCCCCAGCTTATCATCAAAATGCTAAATTATTAACTGGAGGAAGAGAGTGTTTTTTCACTTCATTTTAAGTCTTTTTCCTATTCTTTTTTTTTTTTTAGCTTAAAGCTGTATTCATTCAACTTAATTAGTAAGTTTATGGTGTAGAGTATTTTATAGGAGACAGCCCATTTAACACTAGTATACAATTTAAAATTTAGTGGGAAGCCTTGTGTGTCAACAAATGCAAATGTCATAGTTTATTGGTAAAAAATGTACAAAAAAATCCAGGAAAATCTTGGATTGTCACTTACATATAATTGAGAATATTTTTCTTTATTTTTTTCATTGTTTCATTTTTCATAGATTTCATAGACATTAGAGACTGGAAGGGACCTCACGAAATCATCAAGTCCAGTCCCTCTGCCATAGGCAGGAAGTCTGCTGGAGTCAAATGATCCTAGCAAGATAAGCATCCAAACATTTTTGGAATGAGTCCAGAGTAGATGCTTGCACCATCTCTATTGGGGACCCTGGACATTCAGATTGTAAAGAAGTTTTTCCTTAGTTGTTCCTTAATTAACTCACAATTTTAGTTGTCCAACTTGAAGAAGTCTTAAGCTGGGGACCCAAAAAAGGAAACCTCAAAATTCAACTTCTGGCTATAAGCACTTTTGGCTATTGTGGACTAGATCATATTATCTCAACCAGTGGTACACATACCCCTGGGGGTACGCAAGACACAAGCAGGGAGTACGTGGGTACCCCAACACTCCCTCTCTCTCCCACCCTCTTTTCCTCTCTTTCTTTCCTCTTCCTCCTCTCAAAACTATGGCAAAAAATTGGTATGCTGCATATTGCGTGGTGCTTTAAATCCTCAGTAATACTTTGGTGAATAATTCAGCCCTTCTAGCTCTAGCCAACATCACCTCTAGCCCAGGCACATCCTTGAATTGTGCACCACTGGTGTAAAAGGTGGCAACCCTACCCACACCAGATAAGACATTTGTCATATCATGGCCTTAAATACACAGTCCTTCCTCCAACATAGGGCACACATTAGGCTATAAATATAAAATCCCCTGGAAAATTGAGTGTTGGGGTACTTATTAAAATTTTCAGAAGTTAGGGGGTACTTGCTACTTAAAAGGTTGAGAAACACAGGACTAGATGGCAAGGTAGTTTCTAAGGAGGATTTACCTAGAGTGGTTAGACTTCAGTCAAATATCAAAAAACCATCAGATTTAGCCAAATCTTACCATCCTACAAAACTCTGCTGTTATGTATATAGAACTGCTCAAGTTTAAAAGGCAGAAAGGCTGAAGAAGTACAAGCACTACACAGGCTTCCAAAATAATTTGCTCCTTTTTTAGGCCTTCACCACCTTTGAGATCCTACTCTGCTCTCCAGTTTAAACGCAGGTACCTGCATGACCTGGCCTTCTGTTAACTCAGGTGAGAGGTATTTTGTTCTGTGAATATGTTCTGTCCCTGAAGTTTTGCATACCACTAACTTACTTTAATCATGCTTTGGATTAAAGAGAGAACAAACAGCAATGTTTTTTCTTTCTGTATCATCTGTGGCATAACATCAGAGATTTTTCACTCTGTGGAGGATTGTATAACAAAGATATGACACACAACTCACGACTACTGACCAAGCAAAGACCTAGACACTTCCAAATTCAAAGCCACAATACTTAGATACCTACCCCTCACAGTGGAGCACAAAATCAAGAGGTAGGTGCCTAGTGCATGGTAAGCAGGGTGTTGCCAAGAACTAGCCAATAGGAAAGCCTAAGCACAGCCAATAACAAACACCTTTCTGGAGCTGAGTCAGTGCTGCAAAGAAGGCACTTACATCTACCCAGAATCCAGATCCCAGAACATACCACTGAATGTGTTCAGAGTGTAAGCACTTGCCAGGAATCTGTGAAATCTTTTTTTAATATTGAGTCAGAGGAGGATCATTTATCTAATGATCTAGTAGCTACAGCACTCAATTAGAAAGTGGCAGTACTGACCTCAGACCCTCCTCAACCTGAAGATATTCAGGCTAATGCATCGCACCACCCAAGACATGCTCCAACCCTAAATCTAAGCAAGATGGGGACACTCCCCACTTCTCCTGTGGAAGCTGTGCATCAAATAATTCAATATTCATAGGGCCAGAAGGAGAACAAACTAGCAAGAGGTATCCTCACTGTTGGGGTATTCTATTAGGAAGGAGCAGCCCTGGATTCTTTCCCTGTTAATGCACTTCACATTAAACAGTCATTGGACAGAGAATAGTAATAGTCTCTAGAAATGGAGGGTAAAGGGGCTTCTACCTTGCGGCAAAGATTTTGCTCCCATACACTATTGATCTTCCTGTGATGAAGAGCTTGAAAGGAGGTGTTTGAGGGGTTATTTTGCAATAAAAGATGATGCAAAGGCAAGAGTGCACAAATAGGTTTTTTTGAGATGGGTAGGATTAAGTTGGCTTTACAGCAAGAGGTAATAAAGGAGCAAGTGCAGAAAGAAGCAATTGAATTGAATGATCTTGAGTGATGGTTCCTACTACCTGCATCAATAAAACTGAAATCAGTATAGCTGTTTTAAGTTGTAGAGTGTCAGAACTGAACCTGTGATAGGAGCTGCAGACAACCTGCCTGAATATACTTCTGAACCAACTAAAGCTGCTGGTGACACCAAACCATGAGGGGAGGCATAGTGGAACAGGAAGCCAGGAGAAATGACTTGTAAAAAAGGTTGCTTGCCTAGCAGGAAATCACCCCACAGGTGGGAAAGTAGGCTAAGAGACTTCTGCCAAGAATACTGTAGGGGGCTGGATGCTTTCCTAGTTATTCATATGTATATTTAGCTGTGTTATATATATTGTACTGTTTTCCCACATTGGCACTATGTTACCTTGTCCCCTAATAAAGTCTTTCCTTGTTTTATTTGTGGACTCACTGCTTATGAGCAGGGAAGTACTGCCTGTTAAAGGAAGGCATGTGATTTTTTTCCCCCGCAGAGCTGGCGGTTTTAGTTTATTTTAAAAGGAACTCCAAGACCCCTAGATTCTAGCCTTGCTGCTGCCTGCAACCCATGGCAAAAGGCTTACATAAATCATATCTCTACAGAAATATGTTGGGATATTTCTATGACGCTATAGTTATCATTCGTTTGGACTCCTCTTCATACCACTAGTTTTATAAAGAGCCAAGCATTCCTGAACCCTTCCAACCACACTTTATTTAATCTCTCATTCTTCCTATTTTCCCTAGAACAAAAGTCTAAATGAAAAAATGCTGTTTAAGCATGACTGGAAATAAATCAACAGAGATAATTCATAACTGTGACATTCATTTTTATCCCTCCTACTTCCTTTTCCACAGGAGGGAACTTAAGATAGACCTCTAATGTGGAAATCTGCAGGTCTAATGCTCTGGGCTCTCAAGCTATAACCAATCTAATGATTGTATTGATCATTAAATAGAGCTGGGTGAAAAACTAGGTTTCTGGTTTGCTGATTTTTTTTTTAATTCTGTCTAAGCCTGGCATAAAAACTAATTTAAAAGTTAATATTTTTAGGAAAACTTTTAGCTAGCTAAACCAAAATTAGTCTCTTAAATCAAAAGATTTTTTATTATTCAGAAAAAAAATCATTAGGAGAAAAGAGAAAAACTAAGCATTAACACAGGAATAGGGACAGGAACTTCAACATAAACCAATAAAAGGGAGAGATCAATTATTAACTGAACCTGATCAGGGCCTTGCTGTATGTATATATAAAGTACAAAAAACAGTTTCTTGCATTAAAACCTTGGGAGAAATTTTCAGAAGAGTCTAAGGGTCATATCCAGTCAAAGATTTAAGTGCCAAGACTTTAAGAACCACAAAGGAGCAGAAACAGAATCTTTAAAAAGGGGGCCTTAAGTTCTGCCTCACTTCTTTTTTGGATTTGGCAACAAGAAACCTAGGGCATGTTGAACACTATGCCAGGAGACAGCATGCCTAGATGCAATGCATTTGTGTACATGAGCTGGAAGCAGCATAACTTCATTCATGAGCAGTTGTGCCTATGCTAAGGGGCACAGATGCCTGGCATAATAAGTCCACCATGTAGACTTGCCTTTAAACACGCACGTTCCACCCACATTGTGCATTTAAATCACCCAGGCTCTTCTGAAAATCCCATTTTTATATTTGACAATGGAAAGGAGAAGACTAAAATCCCAGGAATTACACATATGTCCGGGGACGTGCAAATGAAGAAAATAATTTCAGACTCAAAGAATGAAAGTAGGTGGATTTGTCTGCTCAATGAGGATCCATGTAACATTTCAAAATACCTAACTAATTTTAGTGCCATTTTAGTGGTGCTTGCCATACTGTGCATAGAGTTATGTTTATTTTTAACCTCTGGTATTTTTTAGCTTGCAGCTTCTTCTATTTCTGTAAAGTTGCCAATACAATGTACATTTTTTTAGACAAATGGAATTGGATTTGGAAGCTGTTACTTGGAGCAACTGCTTCTTCATACATCCAAAAGTCAGACAGGGAAAGAGTTAGTACATGCCCAATTCCAAAACCAGGCACTGTTTTAGTCATAGGTAATGACTTTCCTCCTATATTTAATTTCCTTTCCTTGGATTTTCAAAAGTGAACTAATTTAGCAATGTTTACATTTCTAAAAAGTCCAACTCATGAACTTCAAATCTCATTAATATAGCAAGAAAAATACTCTTATTTGTGTTCTTCAGGTAAGAGTTAACAAACTAGTTTTATTCTGGCATGTAAAATGTCATCTCAGAACATTGATGTGACTGACATCTGTGTCTGGAGAGATCACCAGCAACGCGTAGGGGGTGCATGCGCACTCCCTGAGATTAGCCATGCACACCCTGAGAGAAGCACCACTGATGCTGCCGGCAGTGCCTGCAGTCGGTCACGACTTGCCACCCTCCTCCCCTCACTGTTGACACCACTGTGGCCACCTGCAGGAGCTCCCTCCTTGTCACTACCATGCCCCCACCACTGCTGCCACCGCCGCCACCTGTGGGCAGTCACCATGCCCCCCCAGCCTCCTGGGGCATGCATCATTCATGGGAGAGATTGTTCATAATTTTGTATCATTTCTTATCATTGTATACTTTCTGCTCACATAATTTACACTTCCAGTTTTGAAAGATCACCTGCAACACAAAAAGCTTTGGGTTATGGACAAACAAACAAATTAGGGTGACTTAAAGAAGGGTAGGAACTTACTATACTTCAGCTGTTCTGTGGTAATTGCATACCTAGATCCTGTCTTGCGCCTTCAGATCAGGCCCACAGAGTGTGCCCTGTACTGCCAAGACCTTGTAAGCTTGATCTATTGAACAGGGCTACTCTATCCATCCACAGGGCTCCCCAAGGGGCTAAAAATTTGGCAGCTGGGGAGTGGCAATTCATGTTGTCACTGCTCCCTTGCTGCCAAATTTTTGGACCCATCTGGACCCTGTCAGGAAGATGACACAGCTCCACAGGCCAGATCTGGTCTGTATGCCAAGGGTTGAGCACCCCTGGTCTTATTAATTCACCTCCATGAGTATAAACAAGTAATCAAAATCAAAAATTCTGCTCATTCTATCCAAATTGATTTTTCCCAATAATACAATGAAAGACACTCCCTGAGTAGTATTGTCGATACTGTCAATATTATTATAAGTTTTGGCATTTTATCTCCAGCCCTCCCTCCAGGAAATTCAAAGTTCATTAGTTGTTGGACTTTCTAGAAATGCAAACATTGCTAAATTAATCCACTTCTGAAAATCCAAATGTCAGGTTTTCATTTCTTTCTTGCTAGCTGTCCCAGTTGTTGAGAAAACTCTTAAAACATGATCCAAGCATATCATAAAATTAACCATATGAAAGAGTATGCATGTGTTTGTGTAATCTCAGGGTTCTAAAACCAATCTCATGGTTTTAACTATCCATGGGATCAACAATGCTGTAAAATACTTTTCATCAAAAAGTTTATCAGGATTTCTATTTCAGATTTTGCAGTTTTTCTTTCCCTGATGTCAATGCATAACATTTAGCTGATTGTGCACATAGAGAAAGGAAAATAGACAGTTTTTTGGGGGGGCTCACCAAAACGCCTGAAATGCTCAAGGGCACAGGACTAGGAGAGGGGGAAGCCGTGGTTACAGGAAAACCCCAGTTCAAAATAGAAAGAAAAAACATACCTCTCGTAGGGGCCAGGAGGAGCAAGGAAGCATGCACCGGAAAACCACCCGCGCAGTTCATTAGCCACGCTCATATCCAGCTGGGACCAGGTGATGTCAGGAGGAGACGTCACCAGGCAGAGATAAAGAACGGCCCCGAAGGCGCTGGAGGGCTGCCGAGGACCAGAGAACCAGTGGGGAACCTCCAGGCAGGAGGCGTGCAGCCATGGTGGCTGGCTGCCTGAGGCGGTGGAGACAACTGCAGCTGCAGCAGCAGCAGCAAAGAGGGTAGCAGCGGTGTTGGAAGCAGCAGGAGATCCCTGAGTCATGGAAGACTGGCAGGGGCCGGAGATGCCAGCAAGGAGGCCAGCAGAGGTAGCAGCGGGGGCTGCTGCAGCAGCAGGAGCAGGGGGAGCCACAGGAGATCCCTGAGCCTGGGAACAGCAGGGATTGAAGATGCTGGAGGGGAAACCGGCGGGAACACCGGCTGTACCAGCAGCAGCAGAAGCAGTGGGAAACCCCGAATGGAAGAAGACCGGGAGGGATCAAGGGAGCCAGCAGAGGGACCCACAGTGACCCCTGGAAGAGCTGGCTGGAGACCTCTGACCTCAGGTGACAGGGGCTACAATCCCAAGTAGAAGTAGAGCCTGGAGAGGGAGAGAGGAAGGCCTCGGTTGAGGTGAGAGCATGGGCCCCGACTCGGAGGTGCCCGGGCCTAGGGACATTGAGGCACTAGGGGGCACAGAGTTCCCATGGGGAGAGGTACTCTATTCTCCTTCTGGTCCTCCTTCCCTTCTCTCCTTACTGGTAGCCATAGTGGTGGGTTTGCTTACTTCGCATCACGATGGGTGCCTCTGGGAATAGGGGTTGAGGATCAAGGCATGTGCCATGGTCCCTCTTATTAGAGTAAATCCACAGAGCCCCTGGCTGTAGGCCAGGCGCACGGAGTGCCACTGTCAGTAGGCACTGAGGGCTAAGGGCACAGGATAGTCAAACTTGAAACCCGAGGGCCTCATAGCCCTCTCACCGGAGCCTGGCCAGGACCCCAGGGACTCGCTGCTGAGGGGCTACATGAAGATCAGGGGAGAAACCAGCAGGGGCTAGCCATAAAAAATGGACTTGGAGGCCCGTCTCAGAAGGTGGCACTTAGACAGGGTGTAGGGGAGGTTGGAGCACCATGAGTGCCCGCCGAGGAGCGTGACAACTCTGGAGTCTTCCTCGAAGGGGACCCCCTCCACTGAGGTTCCATTCAAAGTCATGGCAGGCAAGTTAGGGGGTTTCCCTGATGACAGCTAAGGTACCCTCTGGGGTCCACACGCGGGTCCCTGGCAAATCAGATCAACTGTCTGGGCAAAGGCAGCGTGGGAACGCCTAATAGAGCAGAGGCGGGCACACTCAATAAGAGATATTACACAAAAACTAAAGTTGACACATATCAGTTAGACGCATATAGACACACATACATATATAGAGCAGAGGATTTTAGAAACTAGTCATATGATACTGCAGTAGTCTTTCGCAGACTCTGAGGAACCTTGGTAGTGAGTAAGAATGGTGCTGAGATAAAAGGGGTGTATATTACAACACCAGAGCTGATGTGGGGACTAATATTAAAGTCAGAGTCTTATGCTTATCTCAGTATTAAAATAGTTACCCAAATCTGGAATCTCCCTTTTATATTTTTTGCTTTCTGGGCTACATAGAGAACCTACACATTGTACTAAATGATTTATATATTAATCCTTTCAAAGAATTTTTGCTGTATTCCTCCCCTGGCCTCAATTTCTTTAACAGCTTCTAGGGCCATGATCAGGTGTATTTTCACTGCTAAACATTAGCAATTTGCTTTCTACATTACAAACTCAAGGTAAACCTGATGTGTTCTTACTCTTTATTGATTAGTTTCTAAGACAAACAACTACCTACACTGAAGGGTACAATTTTCTGGGTGATCTATTAGTTTTAGCGTAGATCACAGACTATAAATCCATTTTAAGTTATAGTAACCTGTTATCAGTTCTCCTTGTTTTCATGGGCTAGGTTTGAGCCACAAGTGTTTACCTCACAACACTAAATCTTTCACAAATGCTGTCAGGTATTGTTTAAAATATATAGCTTGTCACATGACCTTTATGCCCTGATGCAGTTAATAAATCATGCTTCTCAGTTGGTATTATGGTAGAACCCAGCAGCACCAGCGGAGTTAACAGTCTGTCAGTGATTTTCTTTTGAACCTCTATGTTTATGAGGTTATAGACAAAATAATACTATTCACTCTGAGCTGAATATTTGCTTACAGTGTATGCCCTTAAGGGCTTGTCAAGGTTAGAGCAGCATTTTCACTATTCCCTACTTATTTCCTATGTAAGGCATGACTGGCCAGCTTCACCTGCTGTACAACATCATAAATTAGATTATGGACATGTAGTACCTACCTTTGGCCCTTCATACATTTTAAGGCAAGAACTGAACTTTCAGATTATGCAGGCTGACCTAGGTGCCATGGGCCATAGAACTTCACTCAGTAATTCTTGAATCAAGCCCAGGCACATACAGCTGAACTATGACATAACCTTCAGAAAGATATCTATATTAACTGATTCCACATGATAAAAAACTTATCATTGGTAAGGTGTCCCAGCCTGTAGTTATTCTCACAGTTAATAATTGTGTATTTTTCTCATTTAAATATGTCTAGCTTCAGCTTCCAAAGGTTGGATTAATTTAGTGACTTTATCTGCCAAATTTAAGAACCCCCCAGCACCAAATCTTTTCCATGTATGTATTGAATTTAGACCACAAACAAGTCACCTGTTAATGTTGTACTGTATTTAATAGATTAAATTGTCTTTGTTTGTAATATACATCATTCTTGTAGCCCCTTTTACATTCTTCACTTTTTCAGAACACTTTTTAGTAATAGCCACCAAAATCAGACATTATATTCCATTGTTTCTGCTGCGCAGTATTTCAATATAATATCACTTTCCCAGCCCTACTCAGTATCCCGTTTATCCAGCCAAAGCCTATCCCTTTTAGACACAGTATTACACTTGGAGCTCAAGTTCAGTCAGTTAATACTAAATTTCCTTCTCCGAGTCACAGTATTCCATGAGGAGTGTGGTCTGCGTTCTTTGTTCTTGGATATATTAAAATTCATTAACCCTTAAAGCACTTCTCTTCCCTGTCAGATGTTTCCTGTGCTTCTACTGGACGGCAGCTCTGTCAGAGACATGCCATATGGGTATTTAGTTCTGTGGCCTTTTAATCAAGAACTCAAAATGGGGTTGGCACAACTCCATTTTTTCACAACCCCTTCTTAGAGTTTGTAAATTGCTACCATTTTCTAAGAGTGTCTCTTGAAATAACATTTCCAGACAACTGTTTACAACTTAAATGATATCCATAGAAATTAAGTGAATTAAGGAAGTAAAAAACTTCAATTAAAACAAAATGAATGGATGAGCCTAGTCTGAAATTCTGCCAAAGCAAAGGCAGATGTTTCATATACCTTAGTGTTTACTTATAATAACTAAAAAGGCATTGCATTTGTACATAGCTCCTTCTTATTTTCTTCCCATTGACCTAGCTTGTCACTCTGCCACATTCCTCAACTTAATTTACTCCTTTCCAGTTCTCTTAGTGCGTTTAGGTTTCTTTGATTTATTCACATCTCATCATTCCAAGCAAACTCTCTTGGAAGTGGAGTCTGTTCCCAAAATCACTGAGAATGTAGTCAACAGAATTGTACAGTTTTGTTTCTACTTTCCTGGGCCATCTTTATATTTTATCATACCAAACATTTAATTGATAGTAGATTCACATACCTGAAGACTTCCAGATTCACATACCTACAGTCACATTGTCAAATACTTTGGCTGACTGTAGTTGGAAGAAATCCTTCTGAGAAGGTAATTAGATCCTTTCTAAAGTTTACTTTACCTGTCTGAAGGTGTCAAGCTAGAGGGCAGTTTTGATGAGATTTTAGTTCTCCAGTTAGGTGTCTAAGTAGACTTGAGTGTGATTCTAGTCCACCCTATTCAAGTCCCAAAATATTCTTTAATACATTTACTTAAGTAACACACATCCATCTTACCCTTAAGATTGAATCACAAAAAACCAGCAAAGAGGATGAGGAAGAGAACCTCTCTACATTAACTGTTTTCAGGAGCCCAAGCAAAGTGAAATATAGTTGCACTTATGTACTTAAGTCCATTTACACACCTAATAGATAGAACAGAATCTGGCCCTTACTATATCTTCTCTGCTTCTGAAATTAAGGACTCATGCAAAAAAAGAGGGAGGACATGGGCAGTATTCTCTCTCTCAATATCGATTCTGCCCTATCAAAACAAAAAGTCAATTCTACAGTTCCATCAGACCACCAGTTTAACACATAACAGTGTTTATATCCAGCAGCACCTGAAGATGTTATTATTTTTATTACATCCAGACCTTTTTACCTCCCCAACCTGCATTACCAAGTCCCCATTTACAGCCAGGTCAACTGGGGGCAGCCTTCCACAGAAGACCAGAGTGGAGCTCCAATTCATGCCTTCTGAGCTACAGAACAACACAGTAACCACTTTACTTCTAGACTCCAGCATTGTCTTCTGTGTCAGACATGGATTTCTGACAAGTGAAATCCAATCTCCCCTGATCTCCCTCCCTCCACCCCTCATATAATTATTAAAATGTCAGGTTGGTTAAAAAATAAGGAAACAAGTTTACTGCTCTAATTACTCACATGTGGTTGAAAATAATCTTTAATATTGGTTTGATATTTAGAAATAAATTGGTCTAATGAGAAGGTATGATCTTTAAGAGTATTTGATTAAATCTCAAGAGATGAGAGAAAAGAATAATATCAAAACAGCTGTCAAGGTATCACTGGAAGAAATGAAGATTTTTTTACAGATATTTTTTAAACTAAGCGATAGGAATAAATTAAGTAAAGTTTCCTGCATCTTAATTAATTGAGAAAATGAATCACCAGTGTTATACCAAAAGCATTGCTATTAGCTAACAGAAGCACATTGGACTGAAAGACTGTACATATTACAACCATACACTGTCTGAATTATTGCATAGCTCCTGAAGTTGCTATTGTACATAATGATTAACAAACAGTATTGTCCAAAGAGACGCCACTAAGGTCATTCCATTAACATATTCTGCAATTTCAATTAGAATTTAGCAGGTGAGGAATTTCAAACAAAGTCTGATAATAGCCAAATTTTAAAATTCTGCTACAATTATATAGCTCTGTTATATGGACTGGAACCTCTTGTAAAACCAAGTTGCATTCCACATAAAGCTAAAGGTAATGAGTGCAAAAGTATCTTTAAACTTCCTTTACACCTTTCTAATGATCAAGGAACCTGGTTTTCTCTGATAAAAAAATCACAAATTCTGTGATAGAAACACCATCGCAAGTTCTCTGATAAAAAAACCAAAATCCACGATTAAAATTAAATGCTGCTAAGTAAATAGGTATCAGTTGAAAACAGTGTTTTATAGATATAGTTACCTTAAAGGAATTTGGAAGCCTACCAGTGCCTCAATCACTATAATAAAATAAATTATAAATACCTGTAAACTTTGGTGTTTAATTTTGGCTTTCTTATCATGGAAATTCAGAGCTCCCCCTGCCACCTTCACTCACCAGGATGCAGGTCTAGGCCCCTCATTCCCCAACCACATCCCCACAGTCCTGCTGGTGCCCCTCACTCCCTACCCACTGCCCTTCCAGCCCTGCTGGTGCCCCTTGTTCCCAACCCACAGACCCCTAGCCCTGCTGGTGTCCCTCAACCCCCACCTACAGCCCCCCTGCCAGAGGGGGCCCCCAGCTGCCAGGGCTAAAGGGCCAGGGACCCTAGTCCACAGTCCCCTGCCCCATGCAACAGCACCTGAGCCCTGGATGTCACCTGCAGAAGGTTGCAGCTACTGCAGCCCAAGCAGGGAACAGAGCACAGAGCCCAGCTCCCCTTCCCCCAGTGCTGGTGTGGCTGCAGTGGAGCCCATGGGAAGGAGGGAGTGTGGGCTGCCTGCTGCAGCCTTGGGCTCCCCCCGGGGCCTCTGCAGCCCAGTTGTTGGGAGCCGACATGGCAGGACAAAATGGGGTCAGGTGTGGAATCTTGGTGCCACTGCTGGGAGCTCCATGCTACGATGACAAGGCACCCCCTGCCCACCTGGCAGCAGAAAGGGGTACAACCCCATGCTGCCACACCTGCTGCTGCCCGGTAGGCAGGGGGCACCTCACCAAGGCAGTGCAGAGATCCCAGCAGCAGCAAGAAGCTTCCCCACCCAGCACCCCCCTGCCCTGCCTCACTGAGTCTCTTCCACTGGGCTGCAGAGGCCCTAAGGGAGATCAGCAGAGTGGGGAGCCCAAGCCCACAGTGGCCAATCCACACCCAGCCCCCACCCTACTCACAGATCTGGGAGGCATGTGCTCACTTCCACCCCTTCTTCCCCTCCAGGAGTGCACGCAGAAGCAGGGAGTGAGCCCCACCCCTCCGCCCTTCAAACAAGCTGTCCACGGCCCAGTCCCACTCCCCACCTGGGCCTTGCAGCCATGCATCACCCCAGGCCCCAAGCCCCATGTACTGCCCAGCTGTGCATCAGCCCCAGTCCTGCCCAACTCCCTCCCTCTCTTCTTCCCTCCTTCCCTATGGGGGCCTCAATCCCTATCCCCACACCAGATTTATCTGAGGAAGCTGCTCTCCAGACTTCCTGATGGCCATGAGTATATACATACCCATGGCATCTCCTGCCTGACTGCCCTCCTCCCACTCCCTCCCCCCTCCTCTTGTGGGCTGCAATTCTGCCAGCCTGAAGAGAGATCTTTGCAAAAGTAGAAAATTCATGTTTCTCTATTAAAATTAGAAGACCACATTTTTCTCAGTTAATAGGGAATATCAGTGTTTTTCCCGATCTTTCCTTGGGGAACAGAAAACTCAGATTCCTGCTAATGACTTCTTTGGGGCCACAGGTCATTTCAAAACTGATCTAATGCAGACTTATTGCATGCAACTACAAGGTATATCCCACAGCCAGAGGTAGCTTTTTTCTTCTCACGTCTTTATCATAAACTAGACATTTTTTTCAGAATCATATGATGGCTCTTTCCATTGCTGCAGCAATGTCCTCTTTTATATAGGTCTCACCAAGGAGTCATCAAATGAACAGGCACACCATAATCTGCCCTTTACTGCACTCATATATACTCATGTCATTAGAGTAGTCCCATTTGATCGTGTTCGGTCTTGATCTTCCAGTTTGCATGCTCAGGCAATTCAGACATTGCCATGTTGGCCAGTCTAGGTCAGCCACTCTGTGAAGGTCTTTCTGGTGTTCCAGGTCCAGCAGTCCAACACTGGTCACAACATTCTTTCATGCTTTAAGTCACTTAGTTACTTCTGTGTGACCATGGGGTGGATGCCTGGGGTCTTCCATTTGCCTTGATCACACTTTTTGGCTCGTTACCTTTCTTCTGATATCAGGTGGTGCAGTGCTAGCCAATAAGTACAGGCTATCCTTTAGTGTCGGCTTTAGACATCCTGTTATTTCACAGCAGCCTAGTTTCTTGGCATGAACTGATAATTCCCTTAGTGGACATGCATACTGTGCAATGGAATAGCACAAACCAATAGCAGCAGTTTATAATGTAGCTGGGTTCTCTCCCCACTTTGAGGAGACCAACTTTTCAAAGTATGTTGTTGTGGGCTCTAACTTTCCCTTTCATCTTCTCTAGATGTGCTTTGAAGGTAAGTGTTCAACACAAAGTGACCACCAAGTACATAGAGTTTGGGTGATTACTCAGAGCAAGTCCATCCCAGCTGATATTTAATTTCTCTGTGACTTCTCCATGGCATAGGTGAAAAGCTGTGATTTTGCATCTTGGTAGGATTAGCGCAAAGATGATTCTTATTGTAGTAATCTGAGAGATTGATCAGTGCACATGTTATTCAGTTCTTGACAATGACAAAGTCAGCCATTGATGCATAGATCATCATATATGAATCTCTTCATATTACTCTGTATGGGTTGGTCATTGGTAGATATGTTAAAAAGGATATATGCTAGCACACTACCCTGTAGAAAGCCACAAAAAGGTAGCAACTAGCCAGTGAAAAGACCAGGTTCTTTGAGCATATGTGATATATTTTATTAGACCAACTAAATAGTTGAAAAAAATGTTCTTTGCAAGTTTTTGAGCACAAGGACCCTTCTTCAGGCATAGGGAGAGAGTCTGCTGGTGTTTGTGTGCTCTCCTGGGTGAAACAGAAACCAATATACAAAATGCAGGCCAGTGAAAATACAAATTTGTGGCAGTGAAATGAAAGGGAAAGGGAGACAATAAGTGTGAGACAGGTAGGTTGTGGAAGGGAGGAATGTTGACCTTGTGGCAGAATGTAGCTGGTAAAATGCAGAATTACCTGGAGTTATAAGCTGTCAGGCAGGTTATAATGTGTCATAAATCCAGTGTCTATAGTTAGTCCATGATTTTTTGTATTCAGTAGATTTAGAAGTGAAGTTCATAGGCTCGTCTATGAACGGTGTTTTATAAATTCCCTTTGAGGATTAGAACTCGGCAATTGGAAAGAGAGTGCTCATTTTGAGCTAAGTGTCTATCCACAGGTGTTTGGGCATTTTTGTCTTTGATAGATTTTTGATGTGCCAGTGAAAAGAAACATTCTAGCCATATTCGCTATAGTTTTTTCACAATGCTGATAAGAAGGGTATGACAAATTCACAAAAGCTAACATATACAGAGTTTTAAAATCTATAAATCCAACTCTGGGAAGAATTGAAGACTCTCTTCTAGCCTGGTGGAGAGTATCTCTCTTTTGTATACATCAGAGTCAGGCTGATTTTGTCTGTCAGCCTCAGCCACTGCCTCAGTTTAAGAAGAGGGTCTCTGCCTCCATGAAAGAGCTTCTTTTTTCCTTTAGGAAATCTAAATGGCTGAGTTTGTGTGCCACAGCTTCAGAAGCTGCCTTGGTCATTACCTTCTTCACTGAAGTAGTGACACTTCTTCCAGTAAAAGCAGGGGAAAAATACTTGTGACTCACAGAAGAAAATTCTAAAGCAAGAGCTACAGCTTTAAAAATGGTTTGGTGTTAGCCTTCTCTAGTCAAGAACACAGCCATAGATGTCCTCCTAACTGTTAATCTGAAACAGAAGTCAAACTAAAATACTAGGATGGGAGAGCCAAATTCAAATGAGAAAATGCTGCTGTGATCTGGTGACAGTGGTGGCAATTCCTCAATGTAATGATGACAGTCTCCCAGTAAATATCATCAATGAACTCTTAGATAACAGAGATGGCTGATCCAAGATCTGCATGTTTGACTGCAGATATGACAAATAGTTCCAGGAGGAGAGAGTAGGTCCTGGTGATGTCAGGTCATACTCTTTCCCTTTGTCTCACTTGTCTCTTTCACCTCTATAGTGAGGCAAATTTGCTTGAAATGCTTAATGGCTTGTCATATATCATGGCATCATTGGGGACAATTCAGTGCTCCAGTCTCCCAGGTATTGAGATTGATACTGCATTTCTTCAGTTTGGCCTTCAAGTCATCTTTGAATCTCTTCTTTTTCCCCACCTCTAGAGTGGTAAGAATATAATACTTGTTTTGGGAGCCAGTTGTCAGGCATCCTCATGACATGGTGTGTCCAGTGGAGCTGGTGCCATATAAACATGGTGATGTTTCCTCAAGTCAGAATGCTAGCATTCATTTTTCTGTCCTTCCAACTGATTTGGAGGATTTTCCAAAGACATCACTGATAGTAACATGCCAGAGTATACAAGTGTTTCCAATATGTCATCCAAGTTTCACGCCCATACAGTAGGGCAGGGATAACAGCCTGGTAGATAATAAATTTGGTTTTGCTCATGATATATGATCAGAGAAGACATGATTTCAGAGATGTCCAAAGGCAGCACTGGCAGATTTTATCTGGTACTGAACATCATTGTCTATGTTTAATTTTTAGGAAAGGTGGCTAGCATGTAGGAAAAATGCTCAACATTTTCCAAGAATCACCTTCTAGTTGTAACATTTGGAGAAGATCTCTTTGGTTTGTGGTCGGATGGTAAAGTATCTTGGTGAGTCCAAGTGGGTTTCATCTGCTTCACAGAATGGTCTGGAGCTCTTCAATTGCGTGGGTACACAGGTGTATACCCAGTGTTTATCCAGAGCAACTTAAAAAGAGGAACCGGATGCCTGCTAAATTGTAGCTACTGTAACTTGTCCTATCCTGATAAACTGTAGGGAAGGCCTTTTCTGCTGAGCATATTTGTGGCCCTTTACTTTTACTTTTCTCAGCTGATATGTGACAAACTATGAAATTTGCTGTGTGAAATCTGCTATCAAATATGAAATTCCTCTATGTGATTTATATTAAGCCTGCTTAGGTGCAACCCATAAATATAAATGAAACTTTAATCTACACTTCAGACCTCAGTGAAAGTAAGAAAATTAAACATTTTTATTCTGTGAGTATCAATCACTGTTTAAGTGCCACCACAAGCAAGAAGACTTACTTCTTGCAGTCTCTCTTTCACGATTGCTTCTTGGAAAGACCGTAACAAAAGAGTAACTTGTTATTAGCACATCTGCAATACGTATAATTTACTGCTGTACCTGTTCAGATTCCAAATTGAGTTCAGGCTCAGCTTGAATAGTGGGACAAAGGACTTTCCTTGCCGTGTCAGCTATAATAGGCAAGCAAACAAAAAAGACAGAAAAAGAGAAAAAAAAAAAAGAAAGAAAAATGTTCTCTGAATAAGGCAATCTCTTGATTTTCTCAGAAAAGAATCAGAGGACTTTAGTTCCTAAAAACAAGGGCTTAGTATGAACAACATCTGGTAAATGTCTGTTTAATTAATACATTCTTATTCTGAGGGTTTCATTTTATTTATTGTATTAAAGAACTAATGGACAAAAAAAAGTTAAGGCCTGATCCATTTCTCTGCAAAAAACAGTTATTTCCAATCACAATAGCTACTGTAGTATTCTTCTTATAAGAAAAAAATCTCACTGGGATTTAACTTTAGAAAACCAATCAGATCCTGCTTGGTAGCTAAATGAATCAACCTGTCCAAACTATTTTTTTTACCAGAAATATATCTGCATTCCAGCATCTTGAAACTATTGTAAAAATGCACACACATAAAGTAAAATTAATCCCCAGGGGACTATAATGGCTGCTGTTAATAATACTCATCTGAACTAAAGGCCTCAAGTGTTGAATGTCTGTCAAATAAAGAAGAGAGACAGACAGCAAAGAGAGGAAGGAAGGACATGCACAAAACAAGGAAAGCATTTTCAGCCTCACCAGGTACAACAAATGGGAAATGTAAATGGGAAATGTAAATGGGAAATGTAAATGGGAAATGTATTGTTAGCAAAATAAATTATTCCCTACCCTCCTCTAATTTTTCTCAATCTGTGTGGCACTGCCATCACTACTTACATAGTTTACATAGGACTTTGCATCTGCATTCATTTACTATGACCTAGCAGGTAAACCCATCCCATTTTCCTTAATAATTAAATGCCAGATGCACTCAATATGATACAAAACACCTTCCACCTTCTCTAACTGAGAAGTCTTTACTAAAAAAGTAAACTAACCTTCATGAAATTTTTCTTGTTTCTACATTTCTGATTAAGATAACGCCAAACTCTGGTACACTAGAAACTGTTTTAGGAAAAGTAATTTCTCCTAATGCATCATAATTCCCTTTGTAAAATTACATTCTACCATTAATCCTATTATTGGTGTGGCATTGTAGTATTTTGTGCAGTCATTCAAATTAATGAAATATTAAAATATACCAAGCATGAAACAAAACAGCATGTTTCATATCAGACACGTAATTAGCACTGATGAGCTGATACAAATAAATGGTTTCCACCACTGAACAGAAGTTTTTTATGGAATGGGACAACGACACAGCAGGTGCAATGAAATCCCCAAAATGCAGTTTATGAGCACTAATATACATACAATGCAGCAAGCCAAAGACTCTTCACAGAAATGAGGAAAATGCAAGTGTACACATGTAGCTAGTTTGTGTGAATGGAAAGCTACAGATTAGGCAGTAAAAAGTACTTGTTAAATATTACATAGAATGAGAAATTTATTAATACAGCAGAGAGTTAGGATGCTCAAAATCCATCACTGTAGGAAGGAAACAAAACCAATTGAGTTAAAGATAGATCTTAACATCATTTTTTTCAAAACAAGGACCTGCAATATAATAAAGAAAATTAACTTTAAAGTTGGCATTCATGTCAACAGTACCTTTCGTGAAGCATTTTATATAGCAATCAGGATTTTTTTTAACTGTGACAGAGGTCTTTGGGAATCACTGGAGTATGAATGCTATTATTTATATGGTAAACATGGTAAACAATTTTAGAGGGGAGGTGTTGGCAACCAAAAATTGCAAAATTTTCGTATACATCTGCATATGTGTGTGTGCATCTATGTCTCTCATACACACTCTCTGTCTCTCATGCAGCTCCCATGTACATATTACATTTAAAGTGTGATTAACTAGTTAATCATGCTGTAAATTGTGACCCAGCCATTGGCAATGTGTAAAGGGTGCACCCGCTGAGATTGGGTGTACATCCCCTGAAAGCGCCAGCCACGAAACCAGAAGTGCTGGCAGAAGTGCACTTATGTTTTTGCCACTGGCTCAGCAATCAACTGCTGGAGGACACCCCCTATCAGCGACTTGGCACCCCTCCCCAGACTTGGGAGGCACCAGTTGCCCATGAACCCAGCTATATGTTTCATCAATTAATGGCAGTAAGCAACTTTAATGTGAAAGTTATTTCACATTAATGTGTAATACCATTGTGGCTTGTTCTTATCACATGTAACAGGGAGCCTGGGGCTCTGTTACTGCAAGGGAAAAAAACAACAACTGATAGGAGCCCAAGCAGCTGAATATAAACCAGCTACAAGAAGGAAGGCAGCCAAGGAACACTGCTGCCTAGGCAGAGAGGCTGCTCATTAAAGGGATGCATCTGCAGCCTGGTCAGGAGCGGTCTGCTTAGCGCAAGTTGGCAGCTAGGGAATAGGTAGCTTAGGACAAAAGGCTATGGCTATGGCATTGACAGATCTAGCCTGTCTGTCATAGACCAGTAGGGCAGAGCCTAACTTGGGCAACAAGGAACCTGCTAGAGCAGTGGTCAAAAGCCACCACGGAAAGCAGCCGTCAGGCTCCAGAGAGAAACCCCTACATGTGATACTGCAGTGTTTTAATTAAAGCAGCTGTCCTGGGCTCCCCCTGGACCAAAAATAAGTTGTGAAATGATCTGATGCTCGATTTTCATTATCGTACCTCCTGCCACACATGTGTGGTATGGTAGGAAGCATGACTGTGTGTATCAAACATCAGACCCTATCACATCTTTACTTGAACATCTAGGGGAATTCTTAGACACTTACATACATGAACAATTTTGCACAGGCAGAAGGATGGACAAAAATAACTAATCTTTGGCATCTACTTTTAGATAGTCACAATGCAATATGTTCTAAGTAAGAGATAGCTTGTAGTCACAGTGTCCCAGAAGCAGATACAATTGTGACTCCCTATTGTTTCAAAAGCAAATTAACTTGTGTCAGCAGTTCATCAAACACATTTTCTCCCTTCCCAATTCAGCTGAATTAGGGGCTGGACAAATACCACTTTTATATTCACGCATCACCATCATAAACACCACAAGAATGTGGAGCAGACATATTACCACTATTAGCCAAGATTTATCATTAATGAGAGGAGCAGGTAGCCTTCAGCAAACATTTACTCCAGGAGAAGTTGCATACAGATATATATTACATCAATGTGACTTCCACTAGGGCAGTTTTGCCCTGATTTTTCCCCAGGGTAATTCTACATCAAATTCAAGTAAGCTACACAAGTGTAAGGCAGTACATTATGCCTCTTTGCTGATACCAGGGTAAACATGTCATTCATCCAGCCTATATTGAAAGTACAAAAGGACAAAAGAGTTAACTGTCTACATCCTAGACCCGGATTCTGAGGGTCTTCAGTTTTCGAGAAGTGGAAGTAAATTATATCATTCCCAATTAGTACAACCACCAAAGTGCAATTTGGCAGACAAGCTAAGAAGCTCTGGTGTGAATCAGAACTAAGTAAACAGAGTGGAGTGCTACAAGAAGACAACTATGTACGAGGAGTGTGCAAAGCAGGCGGTATTTGATTTGGATTCAGATTCAGCTCAATTCGAAGGGACAGGGGTTCAATTCACTGATTCGGATCACTGTCCCAATTCAATTCGGCTGAATCTGAAGATGTGATTCCGATTTGGAGAATAGTCAATTCAGCCATCCATAGGCACAGCTTTATATTTTTTTCTACGTACCGCAAGGTACCAGGCATGGCTCATGAATGCTGAATGGTGAGGCACATGAAGTGTCCCATGGGAGTGCAGGGGGGGTCCCCCACATGCTCGGCAGTGGACCCAGAAGTGGACTGGAACTACTTTCAGTCCACTTCTGGTTCCACCGCTGAGCACACAGGAAACCTCTTGCACCCTCCAGGCTCAGCAATCGGCCACAGGGGGACCCTGGGTGTCCCCCCAGACCCAGGAGGCACCAGTCACCAAGCTGGAGGGTAGGGGGAGATGGGCCCCCCACATGCTCCACGGTGGACCCAGAAGTGGACCCAAAGACTTCTGGTCCACTTCCAGGTCTGCCAACAAGCGCACAGGGGACCCCCTCCCACGCTTCTGTGGGATGCTCCACCCACCCCACCGTCTCAGCATTCATGACCTGTACCTCGAGGTACATAGAAAAAACATATAAAGCTGTGTCTATGGACAAATACACAAATCTCTCCAAATCAATTCAGAGGCTTCTGATTCAATTCGGAGAGATTAACAGGTTTCCTGATTCAATTTGGATTCAGAAGTTCGGCTGCTGAATCGGGCTGAATCTCCTCCAAATCAAATCAGTGACCAAAGCTTCACACAGCCCTACTATGTAGCTTCCAGTTTGGAGGGTAAAGTCAAGGCTAAACTAGACAGTACATCAGCGCTTCCCAACCTTTTGGTTCCAGCAGCACACTTACTGGGCCTCTTCCATCCCACAGCACACCAGCTGAATGTGCAGCCACCACAGCACACTGGTTGGGAAACGCTGCACCACATCATCAAATTTGTGGAATATAGCAACCTGCCATAGTAACTACTTAACATACAGTGCTGAGAAGCTGAGCCACTGTGCCTGGGCAGACAGCCATGTGAATGCAGCTGTACAGCTTCTGGTTCAAGAGGTAGTTCTTTCTGAACTAACAAGAAACAGAATTGTATTTCCATTGCACCAGGCAAAGTTTTGCTGCATTCTATCAAAAGATGCCGTAGTCCCCCTGCTTTACCTGTGGCAAGTTAGGGTGTTATGTTTATGTTGTGCCAGGGTTGCTTGTAGTTATACTAAGAGGCTAAATTAGGGATTTGTCTAGGATATTTTGGATAGGGACGATCCTGCCTCAGGCAGGGGATTGGACTAGAGGACCCATGGGAGAGGGATCTACTCAAATCACAATTTCACAGATTTCGTATAAATCAGGTAATCTCCACAAAATCCATGGGAAAAAAAAGAAAAGACCCTCCCCCCCAAAAAACTTACTAAATAATAAAGTGCTAGATCCCCAGTGGGAGCCAACAGTCCTCCTAGCTGTGCAGCCTATCACAAAAGGAGTTGCTAGCACAAATCAAACAAGGAACATGGCTGCTGCCCCACCCCTTGCTGCTGATTGGCTGAGAGGGCTGCCTGTTGTGAGGCCCTGCCGCTCTCCACCAATCAGCAGTGTTAACATAGAGCATATCTTTCTTGGAAGAAATATATATTATGCCAATGGCTTTTGTTTATATACTTTTGAGTAAAAAATGCAATTATATATATACACACACCAATTATATTTTATACATACACACACACACACCAGTTATAAATATATATTTATATTTACAAAACATCCTCAAAAATAACATCATAAGCCTTTGCATTTTCAATTTCCTGTACATCAATGGATTGTGCAGGCAGTTATGCCAGTGTTGACATCTGAACAATCTAAACATAAAATTGTTTTTTTTATTATTATTATTATTATTTCTGAAACATCTCAGAAGACCCCCCAGGCAATCTCATTTTTGCATAAGCATGCAAAAGCCAATCCCCACTGAATGGAGCTATCAGCTTTCCTAAAACAAGGTATATGACATGTAGTATATATTTACTGTAAAGCCTGAAGATAATAGATTCTAGCCATAACAATGGCAGAATATGGACTGTAAAACCAGCCAAAATTATGATCAGTTTATCAAGATGCATTTCTAAAATGTCATATTGTACAGCCAGAAAATCTTGAGTTTGTCTACAGCACATAAGTATAATTGACTGTGCAATTTTACCATAAATGCAAATATATCATATGAGCTTTTTCTAATATCAGGTTTTTAATGTACAGAAGTGTTCTTCTACTAAAAATGGAATATAAAAATACCTAAAACTTCATTCACCGCTAGTTAAATACATTGCTTTATTTTAGATTGTCGTGGTAAACACACACAGCAAACTTTAGGTCAGATCAGCAGAAGCTTGGTTTATTAGAGAATGCATTCTGGATAGACTCAGACACAATTGGAAAACTGTGAAGAGGTCTGACCCCGTACAACAGGAGAGGTGAGTTCATATAGAAAATATGACATTAGAAGCATAGCGACAACATAACCAATCAACATTTGCCATGACTTTTGTTAGTAAAGCGCATGTTTTCTATTTTATGTTAGCAAAATTTCAAGGGTTTCTCGTCTAACTTGTAACTTTAGGGGTCACTTCCCATTTTGGGCTGACTTAGCAGGCTGGTTTGTGGTTACTTTTGGTGCTAAGTTTTTGTTTTTTACTAGATTAGGACATGAGGTCCCAGTCTTGTGTTAGTCTGGCAGTTTTGGGTCATGTCCTTTTGACTTCCCCATAGCCTAAGCTGAATACATGTTTTGCACCCTTATACATAATGGAGATTCAACTCCATTTTTCCCTTCTTCCACAAGACAAAAGAGGACATAATACTGGGAAATCTGAATCAATGATATATTCTAAGATACTAAGTGCATCAGGAAAAAACCTGATTTGTTACCATCTCTCTGTAAGTAATTAAAGGTCTGAATGAGTGAACCTTGACCAGAGCTTAGTAAAACAGCACACGGTTTTTAACCACATAGAGATAGACATTTTTTGAAATACAGAAAGACATGAACAAAAGATGTCCAATGAGATCACAATGGATTTTTTAATGAAGGCTAATTTTAGTTTATTTTAGTTTATTTCTCCAGTAAGCTAGGTCAACCACTGCTTACATACAGAAGCTGAAGTTTTTGTAATTGGCATTGATTTCATATTTCATAAACATCAGGGTTGGAAGGGACCTCAAGTCCAGCCCTATGCTCATTGGGTCCAGCCCCAAGATGATCAGGTCCAATGCCCATATGCAAAAAGCAATTTCGTGAGCAATCAAAAAAAAAGAAAAAGACTGCCCTGTTTTCAAACAGGGAATGAATATCAAATGCAGATTTTTAACTAGCACTGGAAAGAAGACAGACTTTGACATCTTATACATGTAACAACCAGGGCTGTGCGAAGCTTTGGGTGCCGATTCGACTTGAAGGACATTCGGTCCAATTTGGTAGCTCAACCTCTGAATCCAAATTGAATCAGGCACTCAATTAAAAGTTCTGAACCGATTCAAAGCTCTCTGAATCAATTTGTAAAAGATTCTTAGAGCTTCATTGATTCAAGCAGTCCCTGCCCACTGCAGCAGGGAGCTGGACCTGGACTCCAAGCTGGTAAGTAGGGGGCAGTGGAAGAGAGGCTGGAGGAGTGGGGAGGGGACTCTGGAGGGATCCCTGCCAGGTCCCATTCCCTTCCTGTTCCTCCAGCCCCCCTGAGTGCCTGCCAACCCCTGTCCACTCCCCCAGCACCCACACCCCATGGCTACCCCACCCAGACCCAGCTCCCAGCCCTTTAAAAAAGGCCCCCACTAACCTGGTGCTGCCACATAGGGGAGCAATCCCTGCTTCCCCCCAATTTACCACATCATGTGGGGGGCTCTGCCATGAGCCCCCAGACCCCCCCCCATGGCTGCCCCACCAACCCCAACTCTGACCCTTTAAGGAAAAAAGAAAGCAAAAAAACGCAAACTCACTGGCTGCTGCAGTGGCCATGGGGCTTCTAGAGGTGTGTGCAGAGCCCTCACACACACAGCACAGGGCAGTGGGGGGCAACAGGTATCGTAACCCCACCAGGCAGGAGCCGATTAGTTTGAGGTTTTATGTGGGGGGTTTTTTAAAGGGCCAGGATCTGGGGCAGGTGAGGAATCCATGGGGGAGAGGGGCTGGAGGAGCGGGCAGGGGTCAGGAGGATCATGGCAGAGCCCCCACGTGGCATGGGGCAGTAGGGATCACCCCACCCCTGGCCGACGGGGGTGAGTGCAGGCTTTTTTTTTTTTTCAAAGACCCGGGAGCTGGGGCAGGTGGGGCAGCCATTGAGACTGGGTGGGGGATGGGGCCTGTGTGATTCAGAGATTCAGCTGATTTGGCAGCAGCCGAATCTCTGAATCAGATTCAGGACAGTGATTCAAATCACCAAATCGAATCACTGTCCCCCAAATCAGCGAAATCTGAATCCAAAGTGAATAACTAGTCACTTCACACAGGCCTAGTAACAACCATGTTGGGCCCCTTTTCATGACATTAATTTCAGCTTAAGGCCTGATCTACAGTCCACTCAAGTCAATGCAAGTCAATGGCTTTTCTGTGTCGAATATGCAACAAGCCACTTGCACTAATGATGAAGGCTTTTATAGAAGGTTTTTCCAGTCTTATCTTCTTTGGTATTTTAAAATATACTAAAACTCCCCTCTTTTATCCACATGGAATTACTCTATTTAGCAGCTTTTCCTGATTATATATGTTTATATATAGGAAGATATATATCCTAAATATCTTCATCGATGTAAAAACCATTGCAGATGAAGAAAGATTCTCCCTTTAGGCAAAATTTGCCCTTTCAGGTTTTGATCTTAAGTAAAGGTATGATTCTATGATGGACCTGATGTCACTGTTGCTTAGATTACAAACCAAATGAGGGAGGAATGATTTTTAAAGCTATGTTTGTAGGTGCTTCCTAGAATAGTGGCATGATACTGACAAGAACCTCTCAAAATTAATGTGAAGATAAACATAAAAAAATATAATGAAGATTAAGCAGACACTTTTTTAGTTGATTTAAGCCTCTAAGAATGAGTGTAGACCATTACAAATGCTACTCCTTCTTATAATATTTTTTACTTTTTAAAATCCTACTATGCTTAAAGCTTTCCCCTCTTGATCAAAATCATTACATTTGTATCATAGATATTATAACCAAAGGAATTAGCTATAACTGACTGGGATCAAATATTGAGAGAAATGACTGTGAATAGTATCATTTTTAACACAGCCTATTTCTCAAATAATGGTTCGCAACTAGTGAATGAAAGGCAGTTCCTAAACACCAGAATTAGAGACCCTCAATGACAGGCCACAGAAAATGGAAAGGCGGGAGCATAGCCAAATTGAGGACAAGATTTTGCAACTCAGTCTAGTGCTGTACTTGTCTTTCCTTTGTAGATAGGCAACTTAAGTCAATCACTTTGAAGAGTATCTGAGGAGTGGCTCCATGGTTGTTTCTTGGCCCAGAGAGAAGATTCCTCCCTTGCATTCCAATGGTGACTGGGGCGCTTTAACTAAAACTTGTTAAAAGGGCTTTAGTTACAGTGCTCCCGTGGCCATTTTGAAATGCTGAATACATGCGACTCTATGGCATTTTAATTAGAGCAGCTGTCTGGGAGCCGCTCTAATTAAAGCCCCCTCCCCCCCCTTCCACCACACCCACCCAGCCCAGAGCACATGTACAGAGACACACAATACACCTGAAGTTCACATTTGGTCAAAAAGGAATGATTTTCTACATTACTACAGGGTTTCCATTATTCATTTTTCTTATAAATTATTAAGCTTCATAGGGTGCTTGGCTTTGCATTAGGCCAAAAGGAATGTATGGTACTTGTCAATTCTATTTACCATCTAAACTCCCTCCACAAAATAAACCACCAGCTCTTTATTGAGCCAGACTACTTGAGCCCTTTTATATCTTTTACAGCTGGCCATATAGTTAATCTAGCTCTCTAGGGGTAGCTAGCTTGCTCATGCCTTGTTTTGCCTTTTTTAGAGAGCCAGCTAGTAAACCTCTACAGATTCCCACTAAGGCATTTAAAGATGGCAGTTTTTTCAGTATACAACAGTGTACGCAATAGCATAACAGTCCCCAAAGTACTTTAAATTCTTAAAACAATCAGAAGCAGCAACTGCAAGAGGATGCAGGAGGCGGTAGAATGTTGAACTTCTTTGCAAGAAAGCCTGATAAACTGATTAAAATTAAATGAGGTAGGAGGAGGGTTAAGAAATAGTTGGATCTTTTTCCACGAATATTTATCTAAATCAAAGAAAAGATTAGATTAGGTTAGGATGCAAATGCTGTCTGGAGGTTCCATGTGGGAGGCAGACTGTTATTTTAGCCAAACTGGTTCATCCACTCCGAAACAGGATTAAGGTTTGACGTATGCACTTTTATTTGCATGTGATTTAGCTACAGAAACAGGAGCAGCACTCATCAACAAAACCTGCAAACGCCTACAGCACTATACTAGCCTTCAGCCATAATAGGGTAAGCCATGAATTTGTATGAAAGTATCAAGTAAGACAAATGTAGGTAGAAGGAATGCTACTCGTTGGACCACACCTAAGGAAGTGGCTATTATTCACAGATAGATCCTGTTAACTAAAAATAAGTGTAAAATCAGTGTTCAGCAGACGAACAATTTGGTTTTGTGGAAAAACATGAAAGACTGATACTGATGCAAACATTCTGGAAACTGACATACTGGTTACTGTATAAATTTTTATCTCTGAGTCTCTAAAAGTGATGCCATTCCTGTCAATTACAGCTCCTGCCTTAGCTCTCTGAATATGCCATAGAACCCAATTTTCTGTTCAGTGAAAAGGAGGCAATAGGACAAAGGGAAGATTCTGGATTTGCCCATGTCACAATGGCAAATATCATTTTCCATCACTGCAGAGGATTCTTGAGCACTAACACTTGTCTTTTACATGAAGACTTGAAAAGAAAATAAATAAAAGCAAGACGCAAAGATTGCAAGGCATTCTTTGCTATACTCATACCCTTCTATGACACTACTAGAACAACTTCCTTGGTAATACCTTATTGCTAAGTACAGGAATTTAAGAAGTCTGCTGCAGAAGCACTCTAGCTTTTGAGCCATACTTTATGTATGCACTGTTAGGTCAGGAGGAAGCAGAACACAAGTTAGGCCTTCTAGGCATGAGAGAGGAGCCTGGAACCTGCCTGAAGGACCTGAGTGCAACAGGTATGGGGGTCTTTCGCATGCCTCCCAGTCTGCCCAGCTGAGTCCCTAGCTGCCAAAGACTTCTGCAGGGAGCCAAACAGCTAAGCCACCCCTAATTGATTGGTGGAGACATCATGGCCACCAACTTGGACACCCCCCCTCCACACACACACACACACACACACACACACACACACACACATATTCTCATGGAAGCCAGGTATCCTGGACAGTCACACACACGCACAGACACAGAACCCAGGTATCCAGGACATACACACATGCCTACACAAACACACAGAACTCAAGCATCCAAAGCACAACTGGGTCACAAACTTTCACTCAGCCTATGAGGATGATGTTCATCTCTTATGTAACTCCCCATTCTCCTGGGTGATGAAGATTGGGTACTATGTTCCTGGGGTCCCTGCTTTTATCAGTAGCAATATCATTGCCCCCCAAATCCACATTGGAAGCCCAGCCTTCCCCCTCCTGCCCTTGCTCATGAAGCCCTATGCAGGGGTAGCTGGACCACTGAAAGGATCACTTCAACTATGGATTGGGCCTAGCACTGTGAGTACATATGGCACAGGCATGGGGGAGAGAGTCATCCCCTTACCAATATGTGTGGCCCCAGCCTCATACCATGGCAAGCTGTCCAGATCTACAAAGCCCTGGCACACTAGCTTCTCACCCACATGGATCAGGAGCTAGGATGAAGATGGCCAGATAGCTTTGTGTGCCCATGCCCTGGCACTTGCCCATGGATCTCCTACCATGGAAATCTCTGGCTCTGGATCATAGGCACCATTCTCCACAACCCAGACACATTATCCTTCCCCTCAGTCTCCCCAGCCCACCCCCTGCAAGCACACATTGAGGTCCAGAGGAATGTAGCACAAGGAAGAGATGTGCCTCATTTTAATAAAATGCTGAAGCTGCCAAACTCTTAGTGTTTAATAAACATACTAACACACTAATGTGCAATGCTTTCTGCTTCAGAACTTGAAACTGTCTTCTCAGCTAACATTGAGAGAGTGAGAAAAGACCTTGCCTGCACTGAGTGATTGTATAATTGAAGAGTGAAGGGGGCTGGACAGCTGCTGGGGAGGGGTGGGGGTGAACTTAAACACAAAACCTTGAGGTGGCAGGGTGAATGCCATGTGCCAAACTCCCATCCCTCTGTTTAATTAAATGTTGAAAATGCCAAATTGTTCAGGAGCATGTTAAAGGAAAACTGGAAGGCTGCCTACTCTGGAACTTGGACATAAGCCCATGTGACTGCCGTTCCCTGCAGCAGGACCTAGGCACATAGTGGCCTGGCCCAGTGGGCTGCTAGGACATCCCCTCAGACCCTCATTGTCTCTGGGGCCCTGTACATATGCCAGTGACCACCAGCAGTTGGGCATAGCAAGTTGGGCTTGGAAAGTGGGCTAAGTAAATGCTGGCCCTGGCTTGGCCAGCCTGGTCCCCCTCCCCTGCTGCATTGCTGTTTCCTGGAGCAGGCCCCACCACAAACCTTCCTGACTCCTTGAACCATGGACTCCCACATGCAGCTCCCATGTGCCATATCTTCTGTTCAGGGACGGCCCCGGCTCCCCTGCATCCCCAATCAATGAGCAGTGTGAAGTGTTCCCTCATGGCCACTATACAGGGTGCCCTCCCCACACCGTGGGAGAGTCTTAGGCATGTCACCCTAGGGAGCAGTGCCTGAAGCAGGACTTTCCAAGGCAAAGAAGAGGGCAAACAGCAGCCAGTCCCACCGCTCTGGCCCAAGAGAGCAATGGCCTCCCTACAGGAGACAGTCCTAATGCTCCTCAGGGGTGTCATGACTAGTTCCCAAATAGTCTTTGACCCTGTGCATAAACTCCTTATCCTGCTGTTGCAACTCTCATGGCTCCATAGTAGCATGTGCAACCTCCCACAGAGAGCATTTGGTCATCCATAAACCTCATTCTTGGACCTTTACAACATATTCCTTGGCTGGGATGGCTCATTCCAGTGTCACAGCACCATAGGTGCAAGGAGTCACCAACCTGTCCATTCCAACCCCACCCCAACATTGATGGTCCCCTTTGGTCCTCATGTCACCAATGCTGTCTATACACTTCTCCAGCACTGCAAGTATTTGGCCAACCATCCTGGATCTAGCATCTTGGGCTCCATGACTGGGCTTCCCAAGCACAAAGGCAGAGTCTGCAAACAAGGGAGACACCAAAGGACCTATGGTGATTCCCCTGTCCAGACACTTTCCCCTCCCAGCCATGTAGCTGCTCATAATTCAACACTCACCATGCCATAAAATGCCTATGTTCCACCTCCCAGCTAGGAAAACCCAGAAACCAGGGTTCCATCTCCCTGCTGTGTGAGCCAAGAGGGATGGGAAACCCAAACATCAGGGCCTGGAGGCATAAGCCTTATCTTGTTCTCTGGGAGGAGAGGGAGGAGGAGGGTGTGGTGGTTTTTGCTAGGGAGAATTCCAATTTCCTGCTGCTCCTTACCTGCAGAGGTGCTCATTCATAACTGCTTTGCCAAATGGTGCCTGGAGAATCACTGGCAAAGACATGCAGATTTGACTGTTCATTACACCTTGACACTGGGGCTTGAAAATAGGGTCAGTTTGGGTTAGGGTTTGTGTTAGGTGGATCTGGGTAAACATGCTGGCTTCTCTCAGGAGAGCAACAAGACCTTAAGGGATGGGACAGTTTGGGGCAATCTGAAAACTCCCCAGATATATGGACCCATTAAATGCAACACAGACTGATAAGCCTCCAACAAAAGTAAAGAGTTCTGGCCCTGGCACCTCTACTTAATTCCAGGCCAGTTGGGTGGGGTGAGTTGTGGGGGAGGGGAGTGGCGTTTAAGAGGCATAAAGTCAGTGGGAAGCATCAATTAATCATTATCATCAGTCTTCCATGTGACAACCATTGAGTCAAGACCACACTGACTATCAGAATACACAACCACATGCTTTCCTATGTGTATACCCCAACTTACCAAGGACTCACATTAGACTGTTCTATCATCCATAAACATCACAGGGCTCAAGTGCCTATATACTACTGCTAGGAGCAAGGGGAGCAAGCAGGATGAACTAGCACTCCTGCTTGCAGAAAACACCTACAACTGAGTAGGGCTAACAGAAACCTGGTGGGATTCTTCCCATGACTGGGTGGTACATATTGAGGGTTATAAGCTGTACAGAAAGGACAGGGTGGGGAAGAAAGGGGGAGGGGTTACATTCTATGTCAATGAGCAATATACATCAACCCTTATCAAGACGGAATCAAAGGAGGAGAAACTAGAAGGATTGTGGGTTAGGTTACATGTGGATCAAGGAGAAAGGGATTTGATGGTAGGGCTCTGCTACATATCCCCACACCAAGGGGAAGAGCTAGATTTGGGGCTCCTGAAACAGCTCTCGGAGACCATAAAAACTAAGGAGGCAGTAGTCGTGGGGGACCTAAACTACCCAGACATCTGCTGGGAGACACAGACTGCAAAGCCCCACCATTCATGCAGGCTTCTATCCTGTGTACAGGACCTCCACCTGATGCAGAAGATACATGGTCCCACTAAGGGGAATGCCTTACTGGACCTGGTATTGGAAACAGGGGATGACATAGTAGGGGACCTACAGGTGGGTGGTCACCTGGGAGACAGCAATCACCAAACAATAGAATTCATCATAAGACGTTGAGTGGGTAAGGTAACTAGTAGGGTGAAAGTGCTAGACTTTAGGAAAGCTGATTTTAATGAACTCAGCTGATTAGTCAAAGACGCACTGCAGAATACGAGTTTTGAAGAGATGGGAGCCCAGGAAGGGTGGCTGTGCCTTAGGGAAATGATCCTTCAGGCACAGAGGGAGATGATCCCGATGTGAAGAAAAAGAGAGAAAGGGGCCAGAAAGCTTCCCTGGCTGACCAGAGAAATCCAGGGCAGCCTACAGGCTAAAAGGGGAGCATAGAAAAAGTGGAAACAGGGAGAGATTACCAAAGAGGAGTATACCTCCTTTGCTTGCACTTGTAGGAAGGCAGTTAGATGGGCCAAAGCTACCGTGAAGCTGAGGATGGCATCTCAAGTTAAGGATAACAAGAAACTGTTTTTTAGATATATAGGGAGTAAAAGGAAGCCCAGGGTGGACCCCTACTAAATGGGCAGAAGCAATTGGTGATGGACAGGGGGGACAAGGCTGAATTCCTCAATGAGTTCTTTGCCTCAGTGTTCCTAAGTGAGGAGTAGGACAAGTCTTTCACTGGGATTGTGGAGAGGCAGCAGCAGGGCGCCAGACTACCAAGCACAGACCCTGAGATGGTGCAGAGTCACTTGGAGGAACTGGATGAGTTTAAGTCAACAGGCCCGGAAGAACTCCGTCCAAGGGTACTGAAGGTACTGGCTGACATCATTGCACAGCCACTGGTGGGAATATTTGAATGCTCGTGGCACACGGGTCAGGTCCTGGAGGGCTGGAAAAGAGCCAATGTGGTCCCCATTTTCAAGAAGGGGAGGAAGGAGGACCCAGACAACTATAGGCCAGTCAGTCTCACCTCCACCCTTGGCAAAGTCGTTGAAAAAATCAAGGCTCACATTTGCGAGAGCCTGGAAGGACAAATTATGTCGAGGGGAACCAGCACGCGTTCGTAGCAGGTAGATCGTGCCTGACTAATCTAGTGTCTTTTTATGACCAGGTTACAAAACGCCCCTACAGGAGTAGGGGTTGACGTCACAGACTTCAGGAAGGCCTTCGATACAGTATCCCACCCCATACTGGTGAACAAGTTAAGAGGCTGTGACTTGGATGACTACACAGTCCAGTGGGTGGTGAATTGGCTAGCGGGTCACACCCAGAGAGTTGTAGTGGATGGGTCAGGATCGACCTGGAAGGGTGTGGACAGTGGAGTCCCACAGGGCTCGGTCCTTGGACCGATACTCTTCAATATCTTCATCAGCAACTTGGATGAGGGAGTGAAGTGTACTCTGTCCAAGTTTGTGGATGACACAAAACTGTGGGGAGAAGTGGACACACCAGAAGGCAGGGAACAACTACAAGCAGACCTGGACAGGCTGGATAAATGGGCAGAAAACAACAGAATGCAATTCAACAAGGAGAAATGAAAAGTGCTGCACCTAGGGAGGAAAAATGTCCAGCGTACCTACTGCCTAGGGAATCACCTGCTTGGTGGCACAGAAGCAGAAAGGGATCTTGGAGTCGTAGTGGACTCCAAGATGAACATGAGTCGTCAGTGTGATGAAGCCATCAGAAAAACTAATGGCACTTTATCGTGCATCAGCAGATGCATGACGAACAGAACCAAGGAAGTAATACTTCCCCTCTATTGGGCACTGGTCAGACCACAGTTGGAATACTGCGTGCAATTTTGGGTGCCATACTTCAAGAGAGATGTGGATAACGTGGAGAGGGTCCAGATAAGGACCACTTATATGGTTAAGGGCTTGCAGGCCAAGCCCTATGAGGAGAGACTGGGGCACCTGGACCTCTTCAGCCTCCGCAAGAGAAGGCTGAGAGGCAACCTTGTGGCTGCCTATAAGTTCATCACAGGGGCACAGAAGGGAATTGGTGAAGTTTTATTCACCAAGGTGCCCCTGGGGGTTACAAGAAATAATGGCCACAAGCTAGCAGAGAGCAGATTTAGATTGAACATTAGGAAGAAATTCTTCACGGTTAGAGTGGCCAAGGTCTGGAATGGGCTCCCAAGGGAGGTGGTGCTCTCCCCTACCCTGGGGGTCTTCAAGAGGAGGATAGATAGGCATCTAGCTGGGGTCATCTAGACCCAGCACTCTTTC
>JAGPOW010003395.1:30163636-30175060 GCA_030014935.1 Caiman crocodilus
CTCTCCCCTACCCTGGGGGTCTTCAAGAGGAGGATAGATAGGCATCTAGCTGGGGTCATCTAGACCCAGCACTCTTTCCTGCCTATGCAGGGGGTCGGACTCAATGATCTATTGAGGTTCCTTCTGACCCTGGCATCTATGAATCTATGAATCACAATCAGAAGGTCAGCAGTAAAGTTCTGCGTGGGCTGTTGTCTTAAGACATTTAGCCAGCATGACATGGGGTGCCAACTTCAAAGGTTTCAGAATCACAGCACTTGCAATAGTATACACCCCAGAAGATAACTGTGCTCTTGTATGGTCCAGAAGTTGTCGTGCTAAAAAGCTTGACACTATACTTAACACTGTGCAGAGAGTTATAACAAACTGCACAACTTATGTACACACAGATATATTTCTTGCACTCTATGACATTAGACCAAGGAACATAAGACAAAACCTAACTGCTCCCCTGAAGCCAGGTTTCTGGGCCTATGGAGAGACCAGCAGGCCAGGTATTACAGCATTGTGTGTTGCACTAAATTTAGATAAGGGATGGGGTAAAATCTATTTCTACAGCTTTTTATATCAATACCAAATGAGTCCCCCATAGCGCACAACCCTGACAGAGAAGCGTGGGTCAAACTGAACAGGTTGAGATCTGGATACGGATACTTCAAAAAAACACTGTACAAAATCAATAATCTTGGACAGCCCCCTGTGTTGTCAATCAACACAGCACTTAATTGAAATCTGCCATCTTTACAAATGCCCAGATGGGTTAGATAGAATCCACACCCTGAGCAATAATACCAGATAGTGGATCATAACTGGCTAGGGGGAACAAATGAGGGTGGGGAAGGGGTATGAAACAGGAGCTTCTCAGACTCTCATCAGTAACAGCCCAAGAGAGAGGTTAGAGTGCTTTTTTGTGAGAGGAGATGAGCAGGGTGCAGCAATGCTCCATGGGATATTAGCAGAATGTGGCCCACTGCAAGCTGTGATGGGAGATGGTACAAATGTTCATTACAGTGCTCTAACCTACAGCGCTGAAATCTGATACTACAGCCATCCAGAGTTATCTCAGAGCAGGATCCACCATTTTTACAACACTCTATGGCCCCTGACCATCGGTTCAGTTAAGGCTGCTGACAGCTTTCTGTGCCCCTACCTCATAATAAGTGTACCTTCTGTACCTGGCTTATAACAATAGTTGTCCAGGTTCTTAGTAATCAGAGATACTTATAAAAATGCTTGCCAGTGTAGTATTGTACCTGCTAAAGCATTTGTTCCACAACTACTTTGGAGACCCTTAATGGAATATGAACACAATTTTTATATGCTCTGTGTCACTGGCTCAACTATCCCAGCAAGGATCCACAAACTGGAAAAGGCAGTCTACTTACTAACTGCTGTGAATGACACATACAATTACAATGAAGGCAAATGTATGTTTTTCTGATTTTGTTTTCTCAATGATATTGTTTTCAAAACTTGTCTTTTTTTACTCTCAACATAGAAAAACTGTATCTTTTGGAGAATATGCTTTTTCTTCTGTTTACCTACTGGATTTCTTTACTGGAGTCTTAAATTTCTTAAACAACATCTCCATAGCTCTTGTTCAATTCAAGAATGCATATAATGTAGGTAAACTTGGCCTCCTAAATGTCTGAATAAAACCACTGCTCCAGTTATTGGTAAGGATAGTTTTTATATCTTCTTCTTGTTCTCCTTATTTCCTTTGAGGAAAGCCACTCTCTCTCCGTCACCCATCACTCTGTAACATCTTCAATAGCAAGGCCCCAGCTTTTGCAGAATGACTTTATTATTTGACTTCTTACTTTTTTAAAAAGCTTCCTAACATCTAAGCATCTGCATGGCAACTACTGCCTCTCTTTGAACTATTGGCTCTCAAATGCCATGTAAATATATCAGAATGCTGAAACTTCTAAAAGAGGCAACTGACCTTAGCCAAATGGGCTGGATTGTCTCTACCTACTCCACCGGCTTAGAACACCAGATCCCATGAAGAATCAATGGCCACTCTTCCTCATCTCTTTTGAGACCCATTAGACGATTCATACAGCCCTAGGTGCCTCCTTCCCTTCTCCACATAGCATCCAGAGCTGCTGTCCTTACCAACCAAAAAATCATAGCACCATCTGTCTCAGCAACACCAAAAGTTCCCATTGTTCCCTTTTTCCACTCAGCAGCAGACTTAAGTACCCCCTTTATCCATGCAACACCAACAGATAAATACTTCTACACTTCCTGCTTCCAGATGATTCTGCAGATACAGGACACTCTCTCACACATTCTCCTCAGCAGCTTAAGCAGCTTCCTTCTTTTATCACCAGGATTCTTAATATGACTGTATGAAGCACCACAAGCCATCAGAGAAGCTTCCCTTCATAGACCAATTGAAGCATTCAGTAGAATCATCTTACTCAGCTAACCCAATGAGCCATAAACAAGTAGGCCAGTCACTAAAGAAGAGTATCTCTGTTACACTCTTTCTTCATATATTCCTAGATTTTAAAGCTAGAAGAGACAATCTCTTTCTAGGTACCATATCCAAACAGGATGTTGGTGACCATGGTCTTCCACAGATCTCTTCTCTTGAGACATACAGAATCTCCAGTGTCAATACATTCATTCATTTATGTAGACTGTAACAGGGAGCCAGGCAGGAGCCCTGTTACTCAGGCAAGGTCAGTCCACACAGTCAACAATGAACCCTGCCAGGTGGAGGGAATTACACACCCAAGACAAGATAGGGTGACTAGCCCACCAAAACCAGCATAGAACCAGCGGCAGGACACAGACTGATTGCCTTCGGGCACCAGAAGATGGAGGAAGAGTGGCAGAGATTCCTGAAAGGAAAGAAGAAGTCATACCTGCATATAGAAGGACGCTGGAGGAGCAAAACTTCAAGACACATGACATGTCATGCTCCCTGAGAATCTCAGCTGCACTGGTGAGTGCAGGGAGATATGGAGACACTGTGAGGTAGATCCGCCAGTAACTTAAAGAAGGAGGGATTGCACCCCTCAGATAAAGGAGAGGGTTGGAGCTAACCCCAAGCCCAGACCCCATCAGGACTGTCTATTCAGAAGATAGGTAGACAGAGAGAGAAAGCAGCAGGAGTCTGCTCTCAGTATCAAGCACCTGCGGAGAATGAGAGACATGGAAAGCACATGCTGTTAACAAGGCAATTAGCAGCAATCACCCTGTACAAAATATCTACAGAGTTTCAAGCACAGGGATTTCTCCACTGTAACACAGACTACCATCACCAATGAAGTAATTGGTGAGGATACTGTATCTACAGCATTGTTAAGTAGAAAATAAAATAACACTGTGAGCAATTTACATCAGGGTGGCATTTATCTATCTCAGAACATCAGAGAGCACTGATCTCCTTTCTTTTCTTTACAATCCAAGTTGTGGCAGGTGAATGCAAAGGAGAGATGAGGATAAGATCTTCCATCCCGCTCACAAGGCTCTTGTCAGAATCAACCTGTCTTCCATGATATCTCCTTCCTTCAATCTCTCCAGTTACAACCAAGTTCTCAATTTCCTTGTTCCTCATAATGTGTCTGAGAAATTCCAACTATCTCTTTCTGATGTTAATCAGCAGCTTCCTTCTGCAGCCTGTGTGGCAGAAGGATACCTGTGTTTCTCCCCCAAAACTCTGCTCTGTAATTTCTTTAGGATGAGCCCAGCAGAGGATACACACATTACACTATCTCTTTAGGTAACCTGAACTGGATACATTCCTGAGGAAGGGGGGAAATCTGCTCCCTCTGCCTGCACGATTTGTATCACATACCTGGATGAGGGGCTTGGGCTCCGTGGGGAGCTAGAGACTGTCAGTCTGCCCAGCAACTAGTGATGCATTTCAAATTGGTTGGCTAACAGCCAACAGGTGCTGGCCTCCATTGGACCAGGTAAATGAGGTTGTAAGGACTATATAAATTAAGGACTGCCTAGGAAGAGGGGAAGCAGCCATGAGGAAGACTCAAAGAAAGAGAAGAACTGGACCATCTGAAACTTTCCCTCTCTGTCAAAATTCATGATCAAGGAACTGCCTGCCTCCTGAAGGAATCTCCACCTGCCTCTGAACAATACTTGTAAGTAAGCCGCCTGAGATCTAACTAGATATATAGCATGCAGTAACTCAGATGCATGATCAGATGCTACCCAGCCATGCCAGTTTGCTCTATGGGATTTCTCTGATACTGCTGTACCCTGTACCCTATTCCAGCCCTAACCCTTGTAACCAGAAAAGGTTTCATTTGTACCTAGCATGGAAGACTTATTGAGAGTGGGTCTAGATTATGCGTTGGGGTCCTCTTGGTTTAGATGACTAAGGAAGACCACTACTTGTGCTTCTGACTGAGGGAAGCATCCCAAGTTCTTGAAGTGAATCAAGTACCCTTGAGGGCTACTAGGCCTGTGTTTCACAAGGGGCACAGAGACAGGATCAAGCCCATCCCTGGGTAGTGGCAGTTTTACTCCCAGGCTAGCGGGTGTGCTCCAGGAAGGGTGTTGGCCAGACACAAGGCGCCCCCAGGGAGGTACTCGGAGTCTGGAAGGTGGTCAGGTGCAGTGAGTTAAATGGCTCAATTTAATGACCCCCTACTGGCCTGCCACAGCCTGCTCTTGACAAAATATTATAATTTGAGGTGCCCAACATACCTTCAAGATGCACCTTAAGAACCACATCTCAGTTGCTTCAATTCTCTTGTCTATACTTGGTGACATGGCCCAGCATTCTGAAGCATACATGATGGTTGATAAAACATAACAAACCAAAACTCTTAGCTTTGTCCTTAAAGAAATTTTACTATTTGTCAATATCCTTTTCATTTTCAGAAATGCATCTTTTGCCATCCCTATTCTCCTGACCATCAGCATGCTACTGTCCACACTCAGGAGAGAGCAGTCAAAGTGGCAACATGGAATGTGAGGACACCACATCAAATTGAGAAATTGGATAATGTCAAGCATTAAATGAAAAGATTCTAGATCTTCCAGAAACAAATTGGAAATACTCTGGAATTATTGTTTCAGAAGATGTGAAGATCATTTATTCAGCAGGTCAGATTCATGAAAGAGAAATTGGGTTGATATTAGGAAAAGAAACCTCAAAAAGTTTGCATGGTTTTATGATAGAGTGATGCTTGTGAAAATAAAGACTAAATGTCTCAACATTGCAATACAAGTCTATGCACTGAGAGCTGAATGTGGGAAAGAGGACATTTATCATTTCTATGAACACCTTAATAAAGCAAAAAAGCAATGCAAACCTCAAGAAGTGGTCATAGTGATGGGAGATCTAAATGTGAAAGTTCGTTGTGAACAAATGGATAATATCATTGGACCTTATGAACTTGGAGAGATTTGAACACCGCCCAAGAGAACGTATACGTGGAAAAGACCTGGAGATAATGTTACAACCAAATTAATTAGATCACCATCAACAGAAGATTCAACAATGCAGTTCAACAATCAAAAACATACCCAGGGGATAACTGTGGAAGTGATCATGTACATGTAGTATACACCATCAAGATAAGGTTGAGAAAACTTAAGAACCCAAACCTGAAAAAAAACGATTATTCAATTCTAATGGGAAAAGATCTGATTAAAGAAAAGTACCCGGTTGCACTCAAAAACCTTTTTTTAAGAACTTGAAGATGAAGGAAATGTGTCAAACTGGGAAATTTTTTAAACAAGCACCAGCTGAAACAACCAAGGAGGTTATTCCATCAAAAGTAATGCAAAAGAAACAAATGTGGATGACTGAAGAAATCCTTGAGAGAAAGAAAAACAAAAGAATAAAGATGTTACATCAATGTATAGGAATATCAGAGGCATCACAGGCAAAGGAAGATGTACTGCTAGGGGATGTATAAAAGCCAAGAATGGTGATATAATCATGGAATGAGAACAAGTATTGAAAAGATGGACAGAGTATACTGAAGAGTTATTCAATGACAGTCAAGAAGAAAAGCCATCTATTAAGAAGAACATGGACAGTTTGAAAATTCTTAAGTCAAAAGTATGAACAGTTATCAATCGAATGAAAACCAATAAAGCTACAGGGTCAGATGAGATTGGAGTAGAACAAATAAAATGTTTGAAAGAGTTTGGTATAGAAAAGGTAACAACAGTTATCAGTGAGATTTATGAAAGTGGAGAAATACCTGAGGATCTCAGTAGATTGATCTTTATTGTGCTCCCCAAAGGACCTGGAGCCATTGAATGTGAACTCCATCAAACCATCAGTTTAATGACCCACATGACAAAGATCCTATAAAAGGTGCTGATGATGACGGCTAGAAGTAAAATGAAACCAGATATTACAAAAGTTGAATGCGGAGGTAAAATAAATGCTATCTTCATGGTATAGATTATTTTGGAGAGGGCAATAGAAATGAAGAAAGACCTTTTCTTTGTTTTATTGATTATAGCAAAGATTTTGATAGAGTCAAGAATAAGGATTTGATAAAAATACTAGAAGACCTGGATACTGAGGTAAAGACTTGAAGTTTGAGAAACCTCTATTGGCACCAAACTGCAGCAGTGAAAACAGAAAATGAACTAGGTGATTTCATCCAAATGGAGAGGCTTGATACAAGGCTCTGTCTTTTCACCTGACTTGTTCAACTTGTATAGTGAGAAAGTACTGAGGGGAACTGAGGCTTTACCAGAGCTGATCATTGGCAGATAGAAGTTGAACAACATGCACTATGCTGATGACACAGTCTTAACAGCTGATTCAAAAGAAAAGCTGCAAGAAATTTTAGATAAAATTATTACTGCAAGGGAGAAGTGTTTAAGTATCAACTGCTGAGAAACAGAATACATGGTAATTACAAAGAAAAAGATCATTCCTGTATGCAACAACGAAGCAAATAAGGAACAGATAATGCAGGTTGATAAATGGGACTACTTGGGAAGATGGATAACATCAGATGGTAAATGTGATCATGAAATAAAATGGAGAAGAGACAATATGATTATTTAATCTGACCTTCCATGCAAATTCATCTATCCATTTACACTTGTAATATATACAGTAACATGTATTTGACAAAAGTATCTTCCAAAAGACATCCAATCTATATGGGAACACTTCAACAGACGGAGAATCCTACTTGATACCTCTAGATGTGATTTACTTGGCAGGGGAACTACCATTCCAATTAAAACAACCACCCCCACCCCAGAGCACATGTATAGGCACCCAGTATGTCTGTCCTGGCTTGCTCCTGGTCAAAAGGCTGAGAAGCAGCCAGAGAGAAAGCAAGAACGTGGTCTCCCGTTTACACAAAACTGTGCAGTCAAGTTTCCCACATTTAGGGAAACTCACAGGGGTCATCCTTTCCAGAGTGCAAGTTTCAGGCCTTATCCTGGGAAAAACACCTTGTTGATCATGGGACGAAAACACACATTTCCAGTTATATCATCCTTATTCCCATTATAATGACCATACTGCACACTTGCGTTCCCATGTGCTTGCACATCTACATGTCTATCACATTCAGCTTTAGGCATGACAATCACACAAAGGACTGCCTATGCATCTCCTTCCCATCTCCCTCTCTTCCACCCCCTTCCAACTCCCCCTCCTAGTTCCCCAGTCCTTTTACTCATCACTAAAATCATTGCCATCATCCTCATTGTCATCATCATTATTACCCTCACCAGCTGTCCCAACTCAAAACAATCTGTGCCAGTGTTTTCTTTTCCATATGATCTCTGCCATCTCCTCTCTGACACTGTCTACTGACTTCTTGTAATATCCCTGCATCTTACTCAGTCCATTTTGATACAGCCCTCAACCAAAATGTTTGTGTGCCTGTACATTAGCAGGTTCTTTGTCTTCCACAGGGCATTTCTGAAGCAGGAGACAAACTGGTTGAAGCAGGATGTTGGAGTTCCCTGCTTCTTGGTCATATGACCAAACCAACAGTACCACACCTCTCTGTTCAAGGTCACCATCATTAGAAGTAAGATTACTCTTCTCCATACCCGCTTGGTGTATGGGCAGTACCACAGGAGGTGGTCAATTGTTCCTGTTTTCTCCTGGCAGGTTTGCCTGCAGCAGTTTGGTGGGTCTCTCTGCCCCTCTCTCTTTTTCCAAGCCTACACAGGAAGCGTCCAGTGGTCTACATGCCAGTTCAAGTCTCTATGGTCCTTTTCTATGTCCTTGTGGAAGATTCATTTCCACATGGCCTGGCAGCTGTAATCATCAGGTTGTAGGTCTGTGGTGTAACATGTCAGAGTCCCAGGGGTGGCTGTGATGCTCCCTGGAGGTTCTGTGGCCATGCCCTGCTTCACCCATAGGGAACTCTCCCTGTCTCTCCTGCCATACCTTGATGGATAATATATTAAGAGGGAGGCTGCCCTCTGGACCTTTGCTAGTCCTCAGTCCCACTGATCTTAGGCCTCTGGCTGGGCCTCTATAATCTACTGTGCCTAGCTGGGTACCCAAAGCCTTATGAGCTAATTGCATGGCTCCATAACCTTCCCTTTACCACACCCCATGTCTCATGGGTGTTAACAGTAGGAGGTCCCTTTGTTGGGGCCTCAGCCTCCTTGGCCTCTACCTAGGCCATGGCCCACTAGATAGGACCTGGATTTAAGGCACTAGCTTCCCTTGTTTGTTCACAAGTTACCAAGTCCCTGGCTCCTGGACCCTGGGCCCCGGGCCCCTCTGTGCCTCTGTGCATGTGCCCACAATGGCACTAGGCCCCTAGCCCTCTGTGGCTCACTTAAGAGCTCAAGGTGATCAAGTGCCCCCCTTGACATCAATGAGGTCTCCACCTCCCCTACAGCCTCTTTCACAAACCACCAGTTTTCCCCAACATAAATACAAGCCTCTGGGCTATAACATAAATAATCACATGAAGCAGCCTTCCACCCCTTTAAGAGTATAAGCCTCTACAAACCCAACATCTTGGGCTCCTCTGGGCAGGAGCTTCTTCCCTAGTGGTAACCAGGGGGAGAGTCTGCCCCTGCTAGCCCCAGGTCTGGGTCTAAATGCTCCCCTGGTGCTGCCTGCAGCCAGTAATCTGAAAAGCTGCAGGTGCTGGTGAATTACCTTGTTAGCTGGTCACCCTGGCAAACTGCAGCTGTGGCACCCTGCCTGCCTCCAAAGCTAGGTTGCTTCCCTCAGTAAATAACAGACAGCCTGGGACTCTCTACTACACATGGGCAACAAGATGCCTTTTGCTCTTACAACCTCCTGCATCTTACAATGGTTCATCAGGGTTGCTGGGGCCTCATTGAGGTCTAGGCTGAGGCTCAGTGTAGCAGTGTTCTGCCGTCTCTGCCACTGGTACTATAACGTGTCTCACAGCTGCAGTAGGGCTCCATGGATTTGTTTCCCTGGCACCACGCATGGCTGGTCTTTGTGGATAGGTGCACCTATGACAGACTTAAAACACTCAACCAAGACTTTGGCCTTCAGTTTGTAGTCAAATTTCTGGAGCGTTATGAGTCTGCACTTTTTAAGTCCTGCCTCTCTCCCTTCTTGCTGGGGTACAAACTATGCATGGCATTAGTCCAAAGTCAAAAGTCTTACAGTTTACCATCTAATTCATTGGGCTGGGCATTCTAAATGTATATGCACTAATAGAAAAGTGAGATGCATCTTTCTACAAAACAAAACTGTGGCATTGCCCAGCAAACAGCTGGTGGTGATTGCAGGAGACTTCAACTGCATCATTGAGGAGAGAGAGAAAATAAGCAGAGGCCAAAAGAAGGGACTGGATAGATCCTCCAAGGTGCTGAAGTATCTTGCCTGTGACCTATCCTTGTGGTAGGTTACTGTCACTAACCTTAATTGACTATTCTCAAAATAGTGTGTCAAACAAACCACTAACTACTAACTAATCACGACTATGTGCATTCCAAATGTCAGGTTTTTCAGTAGACTACAATGACAGTTAGCCCTCTGATACTTGCAATATCCTAAACCTTCACTGAGAAGGGGAAGTGGGTGGGATTTTTCATCTAAAAAAAAGTTGTGGGTAGATGTTGCAAGCATTTTTAAGGATGCATAAACATTTTCCAAGTAGATACCAGATATTTAAAATATTAATATAGCCTACTTCGTGGGAACTTACAATTATATTCATACAAGCCTGTAACAAAGAATGACCTGAGAAAAATATTCCTTGATCATAAAAAATGAAATCATTAATATCATGTATAACAATATTAAGCTATTTTACATCCTGGCATTTGTACTAATTACAGTATGAACAAGGGAAGCCGGTCAAAGGTTAATTCCAAAGTCATGTGTTGTAATTTAATGTAGATTTTTATTAAGGATTCTATGAAAACAAATATATTTTTTATTGTTATATATTTCATGCAACTGTTTTAAGTTACACTTCCAGAATAAGACACGTATATGTCATTGCCTTTAGTTTATAGAAACACATTTGTTCCACCATCACAGATCCACATAACAAATGTGCAAAGGAAAGAAAAATATCCTGTGGCTACACTGGGAAGTAACTGTAAATGCCCAGTATCACTTTTATAAATGGTATACTCCTACAGTACATATCAACATAGAATGTAACACAGCCCTCCAAAGTCATTCTGATTATGTTAGGCATTCAAACTGACAACTTGCTTGAAATTCTTATTGTCAAGTGAAAGTCTTAGAACACTGAGCATTAATTAGTATAGAAAAACAAGAGAAAAATACACTTTCTATTAATAATTAGGCAGAATGTGAATGTTGTGACAAATGCTTACTAGGCAGCCTACTCCTCAATGACTTGTTTATTGGAGGTAAAACTTGTCAGAGGACTGCTTTCTCAACATGAATAATATTTGGTGTCAAAGGCCTCTTTAAAGATGAAGAATATAGAGATATTTTACATTGCTTCATTCAAGTGTTCCTGCTGTGTGTTCACCACCATTTTTAGATACTGGCTTTTAGTAAAACAATCTGTATGAGTGCAATTAGACTTTTTATTCTTCTTGATTTACTGCTTTAATATGAGTGGATACAAAGCCAATTATCTTTCAGAATTTTGCTCTTGCGTTGCATTGACGAGTTTTCAGTGTTTGGCCACTTCTTTTTAATGCCTGGTACTTATTTTAGATGTGTTAGTGGAAGCCTAATGAAAAAATGAAGAAGTCCTTTCTAATCAAGTCCTTGAAACCAATTGGATTATTTTCCTTAAGGGTGGTAGATTATGACAATGAACTACCTGGGAAAAATAGAGTGCAGAAAGTGGGAAGGAAAAGAACGAGAGACAAGAAAATGAGTGGCATCTAACAGTATACATTGATTTAAATTTTCTTATCCTCACAAGGAAGATAAGAGTGCATTAGTCTTTAAGAAGCTCATAAGACATCTCTAAAAATGGTTATTGAGGTGATGCGGTTCTTGCTGTCAACATAGAAAAA
>JAGPOW010003395.1:30176805-30193889 GCA_030014935.1 Caiman crocodilus
CCAAGATGAACATGAGCCGCCAATGTCAGACGGTGGTTGGGAAGGCCAACCAAACCCTAGCGTGCATCCAACGATGCATTTCAAGCCGGTCCAAGGCAGCGATTCTCCCCCTTTATGCGGTGTTGGTCAGAGTAAACGGAGGCTGAGCGGGGACCTGGTGGCAGCCTATAAACTGCTGAGGGGAGATCAGCAGGAAACAGGGCAGACTCTTTTTTCCCAGGCACCACCAGGTGTAACTAGGACCAATGGTCACAAGTTACTGGAGAGCAAGTTTAGGTTGGACATTAGGAAACATTACTTCTCTGTTAGGGTGGCTAGGATGTGGAACCAGCTTCCTAGGGAAGTTGTTCTTGCTCCTGCCTTGGGAATCTTCAAGAGTAGATTAGATAAGTACTTGGCTGGGGTCCTATGATCCTGGCACTCGTTCCAGCCATTGGCGGGGGGTCAGACTAGATGGCCTGCTTTAGGCACCTTCTGACCCTAGGTACTATGATACTATGAAGTCCCACTGTTTAATTATATACTGTGTGATGAAAACATTACTTTTGTTTTTCTTTTCAATTTTTACCTTTAGCACTTTCAAATTTCCAGAATTTTTCATCGATTTTTCCTTGCTTTCATGTATTTAGGTGGAGCCAAACTTCTGGTCTACCATTCCCAAATCATTCATTATTTTATATATATTTTTTTGGCTAGGGATAGATATAACATATAAACCAGTATACATGTTCGGAAACTGATTCAAATATGTAACACAACAGAAGTTCAGTGCATGTAAACCCCTTGCATATTGGCTGTAAATGGTTTAAGATAAACCTGGATGGATGTAGTATCAGAATAAACTAATTTAGGTTAAATTGGTTTACTGAACTTCTGTCCCAGATCCCGTCCAGATTCAAATTAACTCAGAGTCCCCCAGCATCTCAGGATACTTTGCACTTTCCCCAGAACCCCACTCCTTATTGGCTTGCCTTGGCTCAGGCTGCCTGCTCCAGTCAAGCAAGAAGATTTGCTATAGTGGTCCCCAGCTTCTGGCCTGAGTCACTGCAGGCATGTGGCTGCATTTCCAGAATCAAAAGTGAATGTCTGTTCATTTGCTTATCAGTTCAATCTACACAGTTTAAATTAACCTGCAAAGATTGAATTGATTTAGCCTCAGGCTTTTTGACTCTCTGTACTTAGCCATTGTGTCTTGTTTTATTCATCTCCATTTTTATGGTAATAATTCAAAACTGAGTTTAACTCTTTTTGTGCATGTCCGTACCCTCCTGTGTGGGTTGAAAAAACAGATATTGTAGGATCTACACATAAGTATTTACTGCGCAGTAACTGAAATTACCGAGCACTACAGACATGCTTGTACACGTGCACACCTGTACTGGGCAATAAATATGGCGACTTATACCGACTGGAGTGTAAATTTGATACCTGCATGATGCATCATGCAGGTATCAAATTTATGCCCGAATAGTTACTGCACAGTAATGCATGTGTAGACATGTTGCTACACATGAATCCAGGAGCATTCCCTGTTGGGTCTGCCCAGCCACTAGGGAACCAGTCTGAGCCTAGCCACCTCTCCTGGCTTCAGTCTGGAACTAAAGTTAGTGCCAAGTGCTGGCATCCAGCTCTGGCTTCAGTTTGGGCTGAAAGTTATTCCTAAGAGCTGGCAGCCTTGTGGCCAGAGGATGGAGCTCCCCCAGTGTAGACTGCATGTGTAGACACCGGCCTATTCTCACTTACACAGTAATTTACTGCATAGTAAATTTAAGCCAGTGTAAATGCATGTGTAGACATGCTTTGTATCTATTTTTTCCAGGCAGAAAATAGCAGGCTTTGTGGAGACATATAAAATGGTAGAGGGCAAAAAGGCTTTTCTTTAATCAGGGGTGGCAAAAGTTTGTCTGCAGATCACTTGGAAGCATACAGTTGCAGAACTGGCTGGTGTTCCTGGCAATTTCAGTAGCCCCAGATGATATATGTGAGGTCTAATCCCCTGCACACTAGCAAAGCTGTGCTTGAGGGAGTATTAAGTACTCTTTTATAAAAGTACCCCTTTTATTAAGTACCCCTTTTATAAAAGGGTTTTCAAGTATACTTCCCACTCCCAGCAGCAGTTATTAAACCTTCGACAAAAAAAACATTTCCAAGGCACCACTGCTTGGTTGCATTCCTCCTCTCTCTTGCCTATTATAGTAGAATCTTTTAGGAAGCTTCATTTTGTTCCACTTCTGTTTGGTTTTAGAAGAACAGTCCCTTTTTGACTTTCCCTTTTTGAGAAGAGAACATGGCTGCTGGTTTAACGAAACTCATTTGTTAGAAACGGTAATGAGCACAGTACCAGATATACAGTTACAAAAGAAAATAGAAAGGGGGGAGATCAAATAAATTGAAAGGACTGAAGTAACTGAAACCAAGTGACTGATGACCTCTAGCAAGTAGAATTGATTGTTTTTCTTATTGCAAAGGTTATAGGAAAAAGATTTTTGTTACTATAAAGAAATCAACAGGAAAAGAATTTCATTATCTCATCAAGAAAATAGTAGCAGCTGCAACCAAATCAGAAAAACAGAATCATTTAAATTATTGTAACTAGAGGGAGATCAAAATTAGAATTTTAAATATATTCCCTTCTCAATATTAGAGTGAGATTCAATTTTCTCATTATAGGCCTCATTCAGAGGTGGGGAAAATTTGTGATGTGAAACTTTTCACCAGAAAAGGTTGGACATTAGGAAACACTACTTCACAGTTAGGGTGGCTAGGATGTGGAACCAGCTTCCTAGGGAAGTTGTTCTTGCTCCTACCTTGGGCATCTTAAACAGTAGCTTAGATAGGTACTTGGCTGGGGTCCTGTGACCCTGGCACTTGTTCCTGCCATTGGCGGTGGGTCAGACTAGATGGCCTGCTTGAGGCCCCTTCTGACCCTAGATACTATGAAATGTATATTTATGTTGATTGAAATAGTACACAAATTTGTGTCAAACTGCATTGCATTGTTTGCTTAGAATGAATTTAAAATATAATTTTAGAAAGTCAGAACACTTTTTTTATATTTTAATTATCATTAATTTTAAAAACATTAATTCAAAGATGTTTATTTCAAAATATGCCTATATTAAATTTGAAAAAGTAAAAAAAAAATTAAGTTTGTTTGAATTGAAGAGTCACAAAAAATGGACCTATTTCCCATTCTTGTCTGAAAATATCTGAAAACTACTCTTGTTCCCAAACATACCATCTCATGAAAAATTTTAGCCATTGAATCAAAACCCAGACATGAACCATAGGCCTAATTTGGGTTTAAACTTGAACCTTGAGCCCACATCCACATGTACTCAAAGCAGAACCTAACCACCTTCTCCTTAGGCATTTTTTGTTATAACTATTTAAACCTCAAAAATCAATATGACACTGTGATGCTTACATAGGATGTTTATAACATGCTCTGGGAGGGTGGGGGAGAATGCTTTAATTAGGGAGCTGCTCTAATTGAACAGCCCTGGGTGTTATGTGTAAAAGCATCCCTGCACTGAAAAATGGCAGTGGGAAAGCTTTAATTAAAGCTCATTGAACAAGCTTTAGTTAAAGTGCCTCCACCACCATTTTTCAGTGCAGGGACACTGCTGGACTGCAGTAATTACTAGAGCTGTTTGAAGCTGTGGTTGCTGATTTGATTCAGAGCAGATTCAGCCTGATTCAATGGCTGAAACTCCAAATCCAAATTGAATTGCATCAGGAGACCATTTAAAAGGTCTATATCAATTCAGAAAAGATTTGGACACGATTTGAAGATTCAGAGATTCAGACAGTCCCCACTCGCCGCCACAGGGAGCTGGATCCAGGCTTTGTGCAAGTAAGTGGGGGGCGGGGGAGCTGGAGGTGTGGGGAGAGGATCATGGGGAGACTCACTCTAGGCCCCATACCTTGCTTGCTGCCCCAGCCCTCCAAGCACCCCCTGACCCCTGTCCGCTTTCCCAGCCCCATCAATGCCTGCCCCGCTTGGCCCCAGCATCCTACATCTTAAAAAAAAAAAGCCCCATAACTCCCTGGCTGCTGCAGCAGCCATTGGGGTTTCTGGGGGCTCATGGCAGAGCCCTTCCCATGAAGCATGGGGCAATACGAGGCAGTGGGGATCACATCCCCGCATGGCAGAAACTGGTAAGTGTGGGAAATTTTTAAAGTTCTGGGGCAGGGAATGGGGTCTGTTTGATCCAGCAATTTGGCCAACTCAGCGGCAACCAAATCTCCAAATCAGATACGGCTGAATCGATTCAGGACACTGATTTGAATCACTGAATCAAATTACTGTCCCCCAAATTGGCCAAATCCAAATCCAATGTGAATAGTAGACACTTCGCACAGGCCTAGTAATTACCAAGCTCCAGCAGACTTGATTAATCAAGTGTTCTCTGATGCACTGTAATTAGAGCACATCAAAGCAGCCTTGCTGCATGTATATAGGTGCCCATATAGCCTTAGCAATTTTCTGCATCTAAGTGAAAGGCAAAAGAACATTTGGGATGTTTTTGAGGAATGGAGCAATCTGTATAAAATTCTCTCCAATGGTGCTGTCCCACTCAACATAACAAGCAGAGCTGAGCAATAATATTTGTACCAGCATTATAACTGAGAAGGCACAAGTGAATCTCTAAGATAGACAATCACGTAACACAGCAAACTATTAGGGGCAAAAAAGTGTGCACTGCTTGATTGATCTCTGGGCTGACAGCAATGGATGTATATTTGCCTATAGCACCAGAATTTCTGGCACTAGTTCTTGAAAGTATTATCAAGACAGGGGATTCAGGTTTTGGGTGGAATTAAATAAAAACTGAGACATAGTTCAGTTTATATAATCTATTATCTGAAGATCACTACAGGTATTAAGGGATCTGCCACATGAGAAAGGCTGTGCCTTTTGGACCACACTTTTTCCCTGTGGCTTAATAGAGGCCTCACCAGCAGTGATTGCTTGAGTTCTGTATTAGTCAGGCCCATTCTCTGGCCACCACTTGTAATGTGAATGTAATGTGTGTAATGGCAGGAGGAACCAGGAGGCAGCCAGCAAAGCTATGGTCATTGTTCATTTGAATTACAACTACCAGAAAACCATAGGGGCTGGAGGGCAAGAGAAATAAGGGAGAGGAAGCTTGATGCTGGAGTAAGGCAAAGAGCATGCACATGAAACCTGGTCAGTCCTACACAGAGGAACTGGAGATCCCACTGACTCAGTTAGCCAGGACTGTGGACAGCAGGAGCTGGACTCAGACTTGGGGGCAGCTGCAGACTGCAGCACTCTAGAGACTAAAGGCTTGTTTAGGGATGCCTCCAGAGATGTGGGGGAGAAATTAAGGTGCTGAATGTATATTGCCACAGTGTTGATGTTTCTTTACCTCTTACCTGTACCCTCCCTTTGGCCCATTGGCTTGTGACCTAGGCTTCTTGTGCCAGTTTTGGGGTTGCAAGGTTGGCAAACACTGGTGCTCACCTTTAGGCCCAACACTTTACTGGACTACTCCCTAGGTGAATTTTTTTTCCACCGGGGACCACAAGTCTAAGTTCTGCCACCAAAAAACGTGCCTAATAAATGTTCAGATTAAAGCATTTCATTTCATATGCATATTTATGGTTTGGAAAAATGGTGTAGGATTGGTGGAACTAGAGTTACAGTGAAGGTGGTTATTGGAAATGTTAACTGTAATATATTAGGACTATATGTCATATAAATATCCCAATATCTACTGTTTATTGTTTTGATCTAAAGGAAAAACAATAGCTGATAAATAACTATACCAAAAAACAATATTGATGTATTTTTATTGTTCTACCAGCTATGCAACATGATCTAGCTATATCAGTATTTTTTTAAGTATTAAAAAAGCTAACAATAAAAGTACAATGCAAAAAGTATTAGATTAAAGGTAGATAGCGAGCTAAATGTCATAATATACAAATATGACAAATTCAATCACTTAATTATGCTGGTTTAGTGAGCTTCTAATGTTTGCTTCATTAGACAGTTGGTCCAGTAAAGAACTATAACTATCAGATGCTTAATAACATTAATTGTCGAGTACCAATAGGACCAGAGGCTAATTTAATTTGAGGCTTAGATAAAAATCATGACCTCACTGCTTCAGAAAAAAATTTAAATACTGAATAACTAAATTAAATAACTTTAATGGAACTATACACACACACACACATATATTAAAGTTATTTAATTTAGTTATTCAATATTAAAACATATTCTGAAACATTGAGGTCTTGGTTTTTTATATCAAAGCCTTATATATATATATATATATATATATATATATATATAAATATATTTTTTTTTAATTAAAGTCCATATATATTAAAAAGCAAATGTATTGGCATTTGCAGTCTTGCAAATCCAGCCTAACCTCTGTACTGATATTTTCACAGAACAGATCACACAAACAGTTGTCATTTGACACTATTCAGGAACAAAAGGATTTTGTGCTACCAGTCTTAAAAGTCTCACCGAGTTATTTTCCCTTCCTTACTATCCATTACTCTGTGGAAATCATGATGCAAAGTGAATAGCTCTGGGTTAACAAATTTGTGAGATTCTTTTGACAGGGAGCATTTGAATTAATTCAGGAAATGTTTCACATGCATATACACAACCCTCTCAAACTGATTCAGACTACAGAAGCATGGGAACCAAGTTTCATCTGAGCCTGTGAGTAAAAAGGTGGTGACTGATGGAGACTTCCAAGCCACAGCTGGCTTCCAATCAAACAGAAACTCTATAGAGACACCTTTAACAATCAAGGGGCTATTACAAAATGTGGCATTCACAGGAAGGCATCAATCTGTACTTTATGCCAAAAGAGCACAATATCCTTCTTGAAAGCTTCTCTAACAGGACAGAGAAAGTATTTGCAACACGCAAACATGTTCTACATTCACCCCTCCTCCCTCTCCCTCTTCCCTGTTCACTAAAGAGGCTTAGAGGGTTGTGAGGAAGAATGGGATAAAGCAAAAGCTTCATTAGTGTTGAAAAGCTTGCAGTCAAGATGCAAAAGCATAAGGGGGATGCCACAAAACAAGCAAAACCTGATTGAACACAATGCATCATCAACAAACTAGTCAGGAAAAAGAAAGGCTTACCCTGGACAGGAGTCAGGCTGACCTGAAAAGAAATTTGCAAGTTGACTCATACGATGAGATAATGTCTTGCATATTCATTCAAGTTCAAGTTCACAACTTATAAGACATATACCATTTTTTTGTCTAAAGTAAACAGACTGTAGAATTAAACAGCACTAGTTATACTAGAATTAGAAAGCAACCATTTGTGCATTACTGACAAAGGGGAAAGTCCTCCCCCTCCTTTACAAGATCTGGCCTCTCAGTGCTGTCTTCAGTAGCAAAGTAGGAAGAACACAAACATGTGAACCACCCTGTGCTTTGTAGAGGAATGGTTTTTGAGTACATATATGTGACACACAAAGCAGCAACATGCAAAGATAACCAAGCTAGCTCTAGAACTGAAAGTACTGTAGTACTAGGTTTATACTAATTAGCTCCACTAAGCAGCAGATATACCTGTCTGGGCACATAGCCATGTAGACAGGTCTATATTTCTTTAAATTCCAGAGTTGGCATGTGTGGAGCTAGCTTGGATATCTCTGCCCAAGGCTTCATAGCATTCAGGCAAAATACATAAGCCAGCTCTTTCATGTCTAGCTTCGGGTAACACTGCACAGCACTGGATTGCACTCTACAGTCATGCCCCACATATCGGATGCATTCACAGGACTGCAGAATGGAGATTTCAGCTACCACGATGCGCCACCTCTGGCTTCACAATTATAAAACTGTGTTCTTCCTACACAACAAAGCCCAACTCCAGCTTCACCCAGAGGAAAGGCAAAAGAAAAAAGTTTTCAAAACATCTAAGAGTCATGGCCCTTAAATTATTTAACACTCAACATAATATCCCACACCTGCTAAATAGGGATCATGACAATTACCTGCTTTATAATGTGTTTTGAAGTCTACAGATGAAAAAGACTATAGGAGTACTTATAATAATTATTACTGGTCACTTTTCTTATTTCACTAGCCTATTTTTTTTATTTTATTTAAGACTCAGTTCTAGGGTGACCACTGACATCCCCAGAATACTGGACAGCCCCTTTGGCGAGGGGTGGGCCTCTTTGGCCAATTGACAATGTGGTCCCTTGGCCAATCAGCATTTGTGGGGGAGAGGGACACCACCTCCCTCTCTCCCTTCCTGGCTGACTTGGAACCCCTCCCTCTTGGCTGTGTACCGCACTACCTCTAGGCACAGCCAATAGAATCCTGAGGACAAATGATTGATATATTTCCACCAATGAACTGAAAGACAAGACTTTTTGCTGTCTGTTCCTCATTCAGAAACAGACAGGGTACAAAGGGTTTAAAACCAGGACAGTCCAGTATAAAACAGGAGTAATGGCCACCCTTCCCAGGCCCTGTTCTGTATGCAGGTGAGAGAGAGAGAGAGAGAGAGATAGCTATAGAAACACAGCAAAATCCAAATGAAAAGGAAAAGCAAACAGGATATTTCTGAATGACTTTTAAGTTTAGTTTTTTCTCAATATTAAAAAAACAATATTATATATAATAAATACCTAACTACATCACATTATTCATGCTGCTCCTTCTTCCTAGTCATACCCCTTTTTCTCTCTAAAGATGTGAAGAAACCAGATGGGTCCAACATATTGGTGAGATTTGAACAATGTGTTGAAGTTAACACCTGTCTTGTCTAAATCCCATTAACCTGCTTAACTTACAGGTTTTTAATCAAATGTACAATTCCCAAAGCAACTGCAGAAGGCACATATAGGTTGTCAGGGATATTTTGGGACTAGGTCCCCATAATGCCTTTTGTATCTATTTTTTATCTTACACTGTGCATGACAGATTCAATTAAATTAGTTTTTAATTTAAGGTCTTTTATTATATGCTCTGTATCTAATAGTATTTTGCATCTGTTGTTCTATAAATTTCTCTTGTTACTCTTTCTGCAACATAAAGGACCATCAGGATTCTTATATCATCTTCATTTTTAATACTGCAAAATGCTAAATACTGGAATAAAGCTTGAATAAAAACACCTAGGACTGGTGCTTGTAAGCCTGCAGCTGTCTTAAGACCTGCAAAGTCCTCATTCACAAAGTCAGCTACTGCAGATTATGGGGAAGAGTAGAAGAAACAATAGGTTTTCCACAACAATGTGCCTATGAACTTCTTTCTCCCCTCCTTCTGGCAGCATAGGGAACCACCATTAGAATTTCTCACATAAGGTATGTGAGGATGTGCACTGTAGAGGCTGCACAAGTAAATGATTAGTCAGAGCTATATGAGCATGAAATTCTGCACCAAGTAACTAATTCATGCCAGGTCAGATTAAAAGTTGCATTAACAGCACCAAATTGAAACAGATAAAATGGACATAATAATATTATTTCCTAATGTGCAAGTTGCCCAGGAGCCGCAGGTGGCATTCTGTCATTTATGCAAAGCTGGCTATCTCCATAAAGGCATTCAAGAGAAATGGTTCTAACTTAATTCAGACTATACAATACTGCACAATAAAACAGGAAATTTGTCTTCAAATATTCTTTCACTATCACTACTAATGCAATGGGTCATTAACTTTAATCATGTGAATGTGTTACACTAGGCCATTCAACATAATTAGTGTACAAGATAATATTTAAAAGCACACTTTGCACTGTAACTACTGGTAGATAATGGGCTTTAAGAAGGAGAACAATTGTATTACACACTGCAAAGACTATTGGAAAAAAGCTAGCTAATGATACTGAAACACACCATGGAAGTCTGATGCACCAAGTACTCTTCCATGGTGTGTTTCAGTATCATTAGCTAGCTTTTTTTCAATAGCCTTCACAGTACATGCAGCATCCGTAATGATCTGAGTAATCTCATGCTTAGATGAAACATCATTTGAGGTGTCTTGCCATTTTAAAGTCCTAATATCAGGCTTTTAAAGTCACTAATTCATTTTTAAAGGGTAGCATGAAGGGGAGGTCAATATTACTTACATTTCCTCGAACTGTTGTTAGACATTACATTGCATAAATCCAGGCCCTGGTGGAATATTTAGCTTCTCATTATAAAGCAACAGATAAAATAACACTTTTACCCCTAGTTGGTCTATTAAATTGCTTTTTCTCATGCAGCTTTTGTAGCATTTCACACAAAGTTATATTGAATCAGAGGATTTGCTATACTAAATTGTACCATTCATCCCTCAAAACTAGTATTATGCCTCTGGCAGTGACCAGTATTCAGTGATCCAGAGAGAAGTGGGAGGAAAACCCCCAGTAAATGGCACTCTTCGACAATTGCTCAACTCTGGTCATGGAGGAAGTGTTTCCTGATTCCTGCAATAATTAATTTTGTCCTACATCTGGGTATATATGTTCAAACACATCTTTATGGGTGAGTTTAGGAACCACTCACCAGGCCTTCTCTTGCACCTCAGCCCAAGTGTCCTTGTTCCAACGTAGTCTGAATGTCCTTGTCCTTTAGGACCTTTATGTCATACTGTCTCAAAGTCTTAAAATGCAGTGTATTTTTTTAGGAGGCAGAAAGCACTTGTCCCCACTTCATGAAACAAAAATTCAACTCCTCCTGTCAAAATGTCAGTGACTCCTATTCATCTTGGGAATGTAGACACTCTTTGATCTCATACAGATAGAAAGGGATTCCTAGTTGTTAAATAGTAGGGAATGATCCTTACTATGCAAACACTAAGAACCCACGCTGTTGGGAACACAAAACCAACTAGGAACCCCATTGTCACTGAGTCCAGGGTGCTGTTATCACAGACAACCATATCAGATAATTCCTTTCATTAACTCAGGAAGTACCATTTTAAAAGCAATTCTCCACCTTTGTTTTGCTCAGAAAAACAAGCTAAACTCCATTAGGGCATGTCTACACCATAGCCTGGCATATCTGCAAAGAGGCAAGCCTGAGCACACCCTTAACAGTAATCCTTGATGGACATCTTTGGGACACTGTGTGGACATATCCTTTGTCTCCTCTTATATAAAGTCTCTCCATTCTTTTGGCTGTGCTGGTAACCCTGCTCCAGTTTCATTCTCTCAATATGACCAGAAAAATTCATAATTTTTTCTGACATTGGCACTAGTATTTCCCTGTCTCTATTGGCAATACCTCATCTGAGACATCATAAGATTGCATTTGCCTTTTTAACGGCCTCATCACAATGGCAGCTTAGTCATCCCATGATCTACATTATTACCTGATTCTTGTTTAAAGTAGTACTATTTTCATTTCATCCTTATTAAAAAAATAACATTGTGTTGACTTCAATGGGAGTTTTGCCTTTAATAAAAATAAGTAATAGCTTCATAATTTAAAGTTAACTTTGTCAGAGTGTAAGCAATTTAAAATCAATCCATTTCTGTTGTTTTCCAGTTGACAGTTGTTCCTCTGTCTTATAAGTCATGGCTTATCTCTTTTTTTCCTGCTGAGGAAAACTAAAATTCACCAATATATGTCAACATTAATTACTTCAGATCTGTAATTGATGGAGCTTCAACATGTAAAAAAAATGTTTCCAGTGCTTTGATAGAACTAATGATGTTTCTACAATTGGTAGAAAGAAATGTGGTAAAACTCTTTTTCCCCTTCTTATGCTGCATTGCATACCCAGTTACAGTTATCTATAAATCCAGCAGTATAAAACAAATCTGCATTTCATTGACTCATATTTATATGTTATAAAAAGGGCTCGTGGTAGCAAGCTCCTTCTGTAACTATTGCTTTTTGGTGACTCTATTATTATACCTTGTAATAAAAAAATGGGAAGCTGGATTTTACCTTTCGTGACCCCTACCACAGTTCCTAAATTATTGTGGTTTTTTACATCTAAAAAAAAAAAAGATGGCAGAGTCTTCATTATTTGCAAACTAAATGTAAAACAGGCAGCAGCTTGAAATGGGAGGTAAATGGAATATTTAAATACCTTAGCTCACAGATAAGTGCTATATTTAAATCTAAGAAGTCATTTCATACAGACGAATGTTGTTTAGCTGACCATTCCATAATCCAATTGCCGAGTCTATTTACTCAATGGTGAAAAAACCCCAATAATAAACCAAGATTAACATCTGTCCACATGTCCATATACTCTATGGAGTGGCATTATTTACCATCATCATTTTTAAAAATTTTTTATAACAAATAATGCATTATAACAATTGATTCTTTTGTTATATGACCGAGAATGTTGTTGACAGAAATTGGTGAAAAATTTCCATGCTCATTCACACAAAAGTTTTAGGCAGTTCATTTAGCTGATTCTTGATTCTGCAGTGCTTTCTTTTGCCTGAAATTAATAAGCCTACAAAATTTCTGTAAATTAGTATCTATAATTTACTTTAATATTTAAGTAGTAAGTGTTTGTGTATTCAAAATGTCACACAAAAATGCTGAAGACTATAATACTATTATAAAATAATAAGTTGATAATTCACTGTTCAATGTTAGTTGGAAAATGAAAGATCATACAATAGCCAGCCCCCACATGCCCTACAAAGACCTGGCCAGATGGCAGGTCCAACATAGTCAGCAGTCCTCCCTAAATTGGCACCATTCTGGTGCTCTGTCAAAGGGCACCCTTCAGAGCTGTCCTTCAGCTTTGACCAAGACAAGGACAGTCTTTCTTTGTTGAGAGGTATGGAGGGGGATCTATCTGTGTTGTTTTTCAGGAGATGGTAGTCACGGACCCTCTATAGGAAAGCGGGTGCTGGTTTGGAAGGGATATTAGGGAAGGATGAAGAGATCTTCCTTGGGAATGAGGTGGGGGAGTGGAAATAGGTGTGCAGGGAGTGGGGGAAATAGGAAGAGGTTTCTTATATCTGGATGTAAATGGCAGTTGGGAAGTATGGTTGGGACTGGCTAGACAGTTTGCTTGTATGAGGTTTTAGGCAGGAAAGTTGTAATTGTGGGGAGACGACGAAGGCAAGAAAGCCATAATTGTGGGGAGAGGAGGATTTGGAGTGTTTTGAGGTCTTGTTTGGGGAATCCTAAATGTAGGTTGTTTGTTTGACATTTGTTGTAAGCCTCTAGGCCTTTTGGATAGGGTGGGATATCAAGTGAATAAATAAGTAAATACATTTAAATATGGTCTACATATATAAGTACATTATAAAACCTCATGTGTCTTTATAACTCAAAGTTACTGGGACTCTGCATGGGAACAAGGGTCCCAGGACTTAATATTATTTCATATTTTACTTTTCAGACAAAAAGTGCTCCCAACCTGTCATGCCAAGCCAACAAAAGTTTAAAAATACAAATCATTACAGACAACTGAGTTTGTTTTCCAGATGATGCCACTCTGCTCACCTGCTTGCAGATCCATTTTCTTTATTGTTATCTTGGATCTAAAGGACCATAAATCCCATCAAATAAACTCAGATTTTTTTTCAGTGTGACCTTTATATCGTATATCACACAGACACTGCAGGTATTTTGGTTGTATTAGATAATTGCCAAGAGAACACATTATAAATACAGCTCATTATTACTGTAAGCAAAATCGGTTCTAAAGGCTGTTAACTCTGAGAGAAATTGCTTATGGAGTCCACTGCATCCCCAAGGTCTTTCCATTCTGTTTGCTAGTCAAAACTTCAACAAGTACAGTAAATCAAAGACTTACTTTCCAGAGACCTCTTAGCTCAGTCCCTTGAATACTATCTTAAGATGTATCTCACTACGTACTTGAACATGTTATATTGTTTGTACTAACATGGGGCCTTGGAGTCCTGATCATAGGCCACAATTGCATTCTGCTTCGCATTGTTCAAATACAAATAAAAGAAATTATCCTGCCCAAAAGAGCTTAAAATCTACATATAAGAGCAGAGATAACAGATACAGGTACTTGGTAAGGGAAGGACAAAGAAACAGTGAGATAATGTTGATCAGCATGACCGGCAGCTGTCAAAGAACACCAGCAATGTAACCATTGTCAAGTCCTTTGTGGCTTCCTCGACAAAGCTTTTTAAAGAGGATAATAAGGCAGCTTTGCAGATGTTTATGGACAACTCCAAAGCATGAGGGACAGTGCAGAACAAGGCTTGAAAGTGGTTGGGAAAAAAGTAAGTTAGCAATAGAGACTGGCAGCATGAGCTCATCAGAGGCAGGAGTTAACACCTTGATAGTGAATGAGAGATCACTGTGGTGACAGCTTGAAAATGAAGACAAGTTTGATGCAAGAAAGGGGAGCCAGTGAAGTGCTACAAAAAGAGGGATGACATGGGTCAAAGTGACAGATAATCAGACTTCTGGATACCTGTAGGGCAAGAGCCAAACCAAGACTGTAAATCCAGTGAAGAAATCAAAGTAAAAAAACATAGCCAAATAATTTCACGGGTCATCAGCTTGGAAGCTGGAGAGAAGCATGGGGAATTGTAAATAGAGGAAGACAGAGGAATCAAATCAGAGAGAAAGGCAAGGATTATAAAAAGGAGTTGGGTAGATAGTAGATGATGTCATCACAGCTAAGTACAGGTGTTCAAGAAGCCCAAGGCAAAAGCTATCTAACTTTTGAGCTAAGTGCCTAAGGTTAGGTCAGGAGCAAACAAAACACATATTAGTTCAGGGCAGGGGTCTACAAGCAGTGGATTCCAGCTTTGCCCAGCTCCAGATCTCACTGTTACTGCTGCAAGATCCTAGCCCCACCCCTGGAGTAGCTCTCTGCCCAGCCTCATGCCCTGCCAAGCATTGCTGGGGCTGGTCTTCATAAAAACCCTGGCCCTACACTGTCATGGACCTGCCACTGCTGAGGACTCCATGGAAACCAGCTGCAGAGGTGCAGGCAGGGGCTGCAGGGAAATGGAGCCTGACTTCCAGCCAGATCTGCCATTTTGCCCACCCCAATGTTAGTCCTTCTGGGGAGAAGGAGGAGAGGGGCTAGAAGCCTGCCTTCATGACCCAAGCCCAACAAGTAGGGGGCTATCGCACATCTCTTAGCATGCCCCATGGACTCCATGGACTGCTAACAACTCCCAAGCAGAGCCAAATGGCCAAACCATGCAAGTGGCTGGCAGGGACTTCACTGGCTTTTATACTGGCATGCAGAGCCTGCTCCGATGTACTGGAAATCCAGCGCATTAGACCAGAATGAATTAATTGAGTCTGATGGAGTATGAAAACTGATGCGCTCTAGTAGCCTTCCATGTCACCTGTATCAGCATCTCCACGTGTCTCTGCACTGAAAAAAATGGTGGTGGGGCACTTTGAAATAAAACACATTTGACGAGCTTTAGTTCAAAGCGCCCTGCTGCCGTTTTTAAAGTGTGGAGGTGTGCAGCAACGCTGATACATGTGATGCGCAGGCACTTTTAATTAGTGCAGCTCACATCTGGTTCTGTGTTCCATAACACATATAAAATGCTCCATAGCTGCCATCTGGACCTGATGCAGCAGTGACTCATCATAGTATGCATCCTCATGGCCATAAGCCACCAGCCAGCTATTCCACACGTGGCCACCCAGTGTACCCTGCACCCGTCTTGTGTGTGTGTGGAATATCAGAGTAGGCAACCATATTCTTCCTTATGAGCATATCCCAAACTACCAAGGAGTCGCATTAAACCATTCCTTCATCTATAAACGTCACATTCAGAAGGTCAACGGTAAAGTCACTGCACAGGCACCTGCCTTAACTTATTTAGCCAGCATGACATGTACCAATTTCACAGTGCTCAGAACAACTGCACTTGGAATAATATACACTCCAGAAGATTATTGTGCTCCTGCAAGGTCCAGCAGTTGTTTCATTAAAAAGCTTGATGCTGTACTTAACAGTACACAGAGACTAATAACAGGCTGTACAACTTGCACACACACAGATGTATTGCCTCCACTCAAGGACATTAAACCAAGTGACATAATAAGACAGACCGTAACTGCTTGCCTGATGCCAGGTTTCTGGGTCCATGGAGTGCCTGACAGGCCAAATACCATGGCCTTGTGTGTTGCTAAATTTATATAAGGGGTGGGGCAAATGGAAATGAAATGATTATTCAGAGTAATCCAGTCTAAAATATATTCCTACAGCATTTTATACTAATACCAAATGAGATACCAATTAAACATGACCTTGACAGAGAAGTATGGGTCAAGCTGAACAGACTGAGATTTGGATATGAACATTTCAAAACAACACTGTACAAAATGAGCATTTTGGACAGTCCTGTGTGAATGTGGTGTCCAGCAAACAGCACAGCACTTAATCAAAAGCTCCAATCTTTACAAATGCCCAAATGGGGTAGATGGAATCTCCACACTGACTGATAATACTAGACAGTGGCTCATACCTGGCTGCAGGGAACAAAGGTAGGGACTGGGGAGGGTTGAAAACAAGGTCTTTGCCACTTCAGGTCACTGGCAGCCCAGGAGCAGGGCTGGCCTGATGCAGAAAAGATTCAGAAAAGATTTGGTGATTCGGAAGGTGTTCTTGCAGGGAAAGAGAAACTGAGGAAGGAGTGAGGAGGAGGGGAAACACTGCTCTGATATTGACATCTGTAGCTGGCCAGTGACTATGATCTTCTCCTGACCTCCCTTCCAATCACAGTGGTCTGGTGGAGGGACATCAAAAAAGTATATAAGGCTTTATGTAAAGCCTTTCTCTCGCTTCTGTAAGCTGTCTGTCTGAAAGCAACAGCATGTCAAAGGTACTGGCTTCCTAGTCAGTCTCTTGCTAGTCTCTCTTCTTGGAAAGGATTGGATACACCTTTCTAATTACCCTTGCCTAGAATCCCTCTACTAACCCATATCCAATCCACTCCTTTCAACTTATTTTTCCCCAAAAATCCTCTTATTTGTTCTTGTTATTTTTTCCCCACAAACACTTTTTAAAAATAAAGCTGTGCTTTCCCTGACACTGTGTTATCCATCACTGTGCAGGAAAGCACATAAATTACACACACACAAAAATTTTAAACACACACAAGATATATTACACACACACACACACACACACACACACA
>JAGPOW010003395.1:30196735-30223429 GCA_030014935.1 Caiman crocodilus
AAGTCCCTTTCCCCTTGATTGCCTTTTACTCTAACCCAGAGCACTTCAGAGTGCCCTCCCTTGCTAATTGACGAGGAGGTGTATTCCTCCTTGATGTAGTGCCACTCCCCCACCTTTCCTTTCTATGATGTCCTCTGGCCGGCCTCTAGAAGCGTCGTTGGTTCCCATGAGGACTACCACTAATGGATGGTAATCTGTGGGCTTAACAATCTTCCGGATGCACATCCTGAACCCGTGCTCCAGGCAGGCAGCAGACCTCTTGGCCCAAGGGATCAGGATGGCAGATGGGACCCTCCGTGCCCCTCAAGATGGAGTCCCCGATGATCAGGACTTGACGCTTGCTCCTCCTTTGGGACCGCTTCTTCCTCTCCGCTCACAATGAGGGTGCACAATCAGCATCGTGAGGGGGTGCTCCTCAGAAGTCTCCTCCAGGGTGGCAAGGGCCACATACCTGGTTCCCAAGTGGCACCTTGGGAACAGGTTCTGCAGCAGCATGGGCTGCCCTGGATCCAAGGGGAAATTGCTGCCACCGATGAGTCACTCTTCTGGGTCTGGGGGCACTCCTTAGTAGGTATCTGTCCCTGCAGAGAATAGAAGTACTTATCAATTTTGTCCTCTGCCACCCGGATCCCCCGCAGCCTGTTCACCTCGGCCTGGAGCTCCCACAGCTGCCCCTCCAGGGCCTGAAGATGGTCACAAGAGGGGCAGCCAGGGGATGCCCCAGGCATCTCCCCAACCCCCGGGGGCCCCGCCCAGCCACCACCTCCAGCCAGGGTGGGGCAGGCAGACAGCGAAGCCCCCAAGGGCTTGGTCTGGGTGGCGGCCTCAGAAGAGCACCGGGGGGGGCAACACCAGGGAAGGGGGGGGAGGGGCCAGGCCCCTGGCAGTGGCACTACGTGTACTCACCATTTTCCTAGAAAATGAGATCTTCCCTGTGTCGAGTCCCTCTTCTCTTCCTCCTTGCACTCCTCCTGTGCAAACACCAGCACAAATGCCAGTGCATCCTTACAGAGCACACCTGTTTCTGCACTCTGTTCGCATGCGGCTCCCTGCCGGCTCAGCAATAAGCTATCCGGGAGGCTCCCCTCCAGATCAGCTGCAGCTGCCGGCACTAACCCCACTTACTGCTTCTCCGCTGCTGCTGCTGCTTCTTCACTGAAAGGGCTCGCGTGAGGCCGAGACCACACCTGAACCCTATCGGGGGTTTTCCTTGGCCCCCTGCTCCACTCCTAACTGCCAAGCAGTGAGTCAGACCCCGCCTGTAAGTTACAAGGTTTGAATTTCCCGCGGTATTCCCGCGGTTTTTTGGCTGCCAATCAGGAGTCCCGGTTCCCCGGAAGTGCCTGCCGGCAGCCTCAGCCTCTGAAGCTCCCGAGTTGCGGGGGAACGGGTCCCAAAACAGCAACCCGCCTCAGCGGGCTGGTATCGCTCCCCAGAGCAGCCTCCAGGGATGCTCCTAGCCCACCCCTGTCCCCTTGCCACTTTCCTGTTTGCGCGCAGGCCTGCCACAGGTGCTTTCAATGTGGGCCAAGGGTATGGCTTCAGTGGTAGGGTCCAGAGGAATCAGACCCCAGCATCCAGCAGGTAGCATGGAAGTGCAGAAGCCATACCTATCTGGCCCCCTGTTACAGGCTACCATCCCTCTTATTTTCATCCCACTCTGCCTACACAGACACATGTGACACAAGTTTTGCTTTCAACAGTTTGAGGTGCAGTTTCACAGAAACCCCTGTACCTATCTCCTTGAAACTTGGCAGGCTTCTTGCCCTCAGAAGCAGCTACCTTCCCTGGTGTTTTCATCCAATTCTGAAAAAAAATGTACAGGGTTATAGATATTTTAGTGATTCCCCTTTATAGTCTATGGCTGAATAACCAAATCACATCAAATCAGTGCAAAATCTTTCAAATCTGATTTGGCCAAATTGATTCGGGACAGTGATCTGAATCACTGAATCAAATCACTGTCCCCTAAATTGGGTGAATCCAAATCCTAATTGAATATGGGCTGCTTCACAAAGGCATATTCATTATGGCACTGTAACCTACAGTGCTGAAGTCTGATACCGCATTCATCCAAGGATACACCATTTTTACAGAGCTTTAGGTGCCTTGATCATCTATTCAGTTATGGCTGTAGATTGCCATACAATACACACAATAAATATAACTTCTGTACCTGGCCTATGTGGATAACAAGAAAGAAAACAGAGATGCAGTGCTGTTCCAAAGAAAAGAAAGGGGTGCGGGAATGGATTGGAATAGAAGGAACAGAAGGAACAGAAGTTTCTCAGCCTATGTAATACATTAGAAAAAAATGCTCTACTTGCTGGAGATGAATTTTTTTCTGTAACCATTGTACACTTTCTGAATAAATTTAGCCAACATAACACTTAAATGCTTAAGTATGAGCCATTAGAGAAGTGAGGGGAGGGACAGTATAAGTGGATAAACAGGCAGGCATCACATTTTATAGTATATAGTGAATATTCCCAGGTAGATCATTTGTAACATTGGCATTAAAGTTGTAAACACAAAACTTCTAAACTAGTAGAATTCTGTGCTGCTTCAAAGGTCTATGCCAGTTATTCCCAGTACAAAACCAGGACAAAAAAACAATTTGTATTTTAAACACTAAGGGTGCCTATACATGAGTGTGGAGGCTGTTCTGATGTGCTGAAATTCTAGTGCATCAGAGCAGACTCAATTAGTTGAGTCTGCTGGAGTGTAGCAATTGCCATGATCCAGCAGCCTCTGGTGTCTCATGTACCAGTGTCCCTGCAGTTAAAAATGGCAGGGGGGGAACTGGAACTAAAGCTCACTGAACAAGCTTTAGTTCAAGTGCACCTGTCACCATTTTCAAGCGTGGGGATACTGATACAGGAGACATGGCAGTGCTTTATTTTGAGCAACTCTCAGAGCCACTCAAATTAAAGAGCCACACTCCTCCACCACTAAAGCATGTGTAAAAGTGCCCTGAGTGGACCTCTCATATCAACAATGTAAAAGTAGATTTAAAAAGCAAATTATTCATATAGCTAGCACTCTCCCTACCAACCCAACCAGATCTCTGAGATCATCGTATAAAAGAATCATAGAATCATAGACAATAAGGGTTGAGAGGGACCTCAGAAGGTCCCATCTAGTCCAATCCCCTGCTCAAAAAAGGAACATCCACTACTAAATCATCCCAGCCAAGGCTTTGTCTACCCATATCTTAAAAACCTCCAAGAATAAAGATTCCACAACCTCTCTGGGTAACCTGTTTCAGCGCTTTACTTCCCTCTTTGTGAGAAAGTTTTTCCTAATATCTAACTTAAATGGCCCTTGCTGCAACTTGAGACTATTATTTCTTGTTCTGTCATCTGCCACCAGAGTCATCCCTAGGTGTGTGTGGGGCCCAGGGCATATCAGCCTGTGCAGGGCCCGGGAGGGGGAGAAGCGGTGAGAAGCCAGAGCCAGCAGTGCTCAACAGCAGCCACACCAGCAGAGCTGGCAGTGGTAGGCAGCAGCAGTGTGTACCAGCTGCAGCAGGACTTATGCGGCACTGACTGCAAGGCCTCCCAAAGTGCAGGGTCTGGGGTGGTCAACCCCAATTAGCCCCCCTTAGGGATGGCCCTGTCTGCCACCACTGAGAACAGTCAAGCTCCATCCTCTTTGGAACCATTCTTCAGGTAGCTGAAGGCTGCTATTCAATCCCCCCTCGGTCTTCTCTTCTCCAGACTAAATAAGATGAGTTCCCTCAGCCTCTCCTCATAAATCATGTGCCCAAGCTCCCTAACTATTTTTGTTGCTCTCCACAAGACTCTCTCCAATTTGTCCACATCCTTGCTGTAGTGGGTGCCCCAAAATTGGAGACAGTACTCTAGATGTGACCTCACCAGTGCTGAAAAGAAGGGAATAATCACTTCCCTCGATCTGCTGGTAATGCTCCTACTAACGCAGCCCAGTATGCCATTAGTCTTTTTCACAACCATGGTACACCGTTCGCTCATATTCTACTTACTGTCCATGGCAACCTCCGGGTCCTTTTCTGCAGAGTTGCTGCTTAGCCAGTCAGTTCCCAGCCTGTACTGGTGCATAGAGCTGTTCCATCCCAAGTACAGGATTTTGCAGTTCCCTTTACTGAATACCATGAGATTTCTTTTGGTCCAATCCTTCAATTTGTTGAGGTCTCTCTGAATCCTAGCCCTACCCTCCAACTTATCTACTACTCCCCTCAATTTGCTGTCATCTGCAAACTTGCTAAGGGTACACTCCATTCCATCTTCCAGATCACTGACGAGGATACTGAACAAAACCAGCCCCAGAACTGACCCCTGGGATTCTCCACTTGATATTGGGTGCCAGCTAGACATTAAGTCATTAATTACTACCTTTTGAGCCAACGATTCAGCCAGTTTTCTATCCACCTTACAGTCTACTCCTCCAAATCCTACTTCCTTAGCTTGCTTGTGAGACTGTTGTGGGAGACCATATCAAAAGCCTTGGTAACGTTAAAGTATATCACATTGACTGCTCTTTTTGCATCCCCAGAGCCAGTCATCTTGTCATAGAAGGCAATCAAGCTGGTCAGGTATGACTTGCCCTTGGTGAATCCATGCTGGCTGTTTCTAATCACCTTCTTCTTCTCCAAATTCTGATCTGCAGGCCAGATGTCATGGCTTTGTAAGCCAAAGGTGGGGGTTGAACACCCGTGTGCTAATGTAACTGATCAGAACTCAGTAGGCAATTTTGTTGCTGATGCATAGGAAGGAAGACAATTCAGTTCACTCCTTAGGTGTACTGACTTTGCAGAGTTAGCAAAAACTGAAAGCAGCAAGAGTATATGTTTCTCACTAAATGTGGCAGACACAATTTCAATGCCTACTGAAATAAAATCCATTGAACAGAAATTGCCACTTTCGCACAGACACTTTTTAGGGTACAAACACACTTTTACAATATAATGCTCTTAAAAAAACAAATTAGACAGGTAGTGAGAGCATAATGGTCAGCAGCCATTGTCCCTGGGAACTAACAGGAGTTCCTAACAGTAGGAATAATATAAGATCTCAGGGAGTACTACTTTGAGGTAAAGAACGAACACCTACACTCTTTCCATAAAATGGATACCTGTCAATTAACTAAAGATATGCTATCACTTTAAACTACACTTTCTCCAAAATGTCATGCTACCAAGAATCAAAAATGAGTTAGACTCTCAGAGGTAGCTGAGATAAACTTGTAACACCTAGGACATCAGAAAGTGGATTATACCTATGCCTATGCCTATACAATGAGGAAGATATATATTCCTCAATTTCTTCCAAACACCTGAGAACTGAAGGGATAATTGAGATGATCCATTTAATACCCCTGAATGTATATTCGCCCCAAATATGTGCCAGAAAAACTTTAGAAGACAGCTTTATATTATTTTCTCCACAAAGAGCTACAAGGCAAGTAATGGATTTTTCATCTACTACAGAGACAGAACACTATAGGACATACTTTCTTAAAATAAATTTCAATGCCAACGTTCCACAAAAGTCACTCATTTGATTTTTGTTTGGAATATGGAAGCAAATGGCTACAGCAGCAAAATGTTAAAGCTCCGGACCCCCATTCCTACTAGCCACCAAACTGATATCAAAATATTTGTCTTCCTAAGAATCAGGAACCTACAGAAAAGACATGGTACATTACTGAAATTAGGAAGATAATTATGTTAGACCATGCCTCAGGCTATTCAGGACTAGATTTTTCTGATAGAAATTTAGCGCATGGGCAAAATCCTGATGTTTTTATCCAGTTTTCTCTCTATCCATATGTAAAGAAAATTCCTATTAATTTACATGGAATTTTGCAGGCTAAATTGTGCCTCATGTAAACCAATGCAAATCTATTGTCTTCAATTTACACCCTAGTTGCTTCATTTTATTTGGAAATTCTGTAACACTGGTTAAAGATACCTAGTTTATGTATCAAATGAAAAGAACCATTAGTTACTTTTCTTGAAAGTATCAATCCTGTTGCCTTCTGGCTTCTGCAGTGCTCCTAAAACCAAAGAAGTCTGGATTATTTCTCTGAGTGATCAGAAGCTGACTGAAATTGGTGGGATGGCTCTTACCACAACTATACTTCTTTAAAAACAAACAAACAAACAAAATTATTGCAACCTTCCTCTTGAAAATTAGCTAAGGGAGGCCACACAAGTTTTAGAAATATGATTAATGTCTACAAACTGGTATCTATTATTCGCAAAACAAAATCCTGCTGAAAGTAGCACTGCATTCTCTACAATCATCATCAGATTTTTGGTAGGGGCTCTCCAGGACTATTTTCTTACAAATGACTATATTGTTCACAAAAATGCAAATGCTGAATAAAAAAAGAAAGTAATTGGAGTTATATGCATCCATGGAGGAGAGGCAGAGGAAATAAAATCACTCCCCATAACCTATGTGTACAATCTAAATAGCTTCAGTTTCAGATTTTGAATACTCGTAATAAAGAACTATTCACAAGCAAGTTACAAATCAAATATTATTCACTAACATTATTCAGTGACTACTTTGAATAACAAATACAGTTTATAACATTTTGATCTGCTCATGGACTATGTATAAACAGAAAAAGCAAAGTTAAAAGCATACATTATCCATTATAAATAACTTGTCCAATTCTAAAATTGAGTCTCGCAATAAGACATATAAATTCAAACAATGGAAAGACTACAGTTGCTGAGAAGTATACCAGATTTTGGTTAGACCACCTATGCAATAGTGAATCCAGAGAGGGGGCAATGGTAAAGCCAAACCCCCTGCCCCTCTTTCTGACCACATAGCAGGAGTAGCAGCTAAGAAATTTTTCTAAGTCTCTTAAGGCTGAAGATAAGAATTCCTCCCTCTCTTCACCTCCATAGTCAGATGCACTTCTCTCTGCTTCCCTCCCATTCCCACCTACCCCACCTGCTACTGCCACTGTATCCCCACTGTCCCAAGAGTAAGGAGACCTCCTGTCCCACTACTGCTGGGCTGTAGGTGGGTTGGGCTCTGCCTGAGACAGCGGCAGCAGCAGTGGGTGGGTGGGTTCCCCCTGCTTGTCTGATCCCACATCAGGTGCTTTCTGGGAGCAGGCATAGCGAGGGGAAATCCACCTGCCACTGCCACTGTTCCAAGCTGAGTCCAGCATTAATGCAGCCCAGATGGAACAGAACAGGAGCTTCCTTCACCCTGGAGACAGAGGAAACACAGCAGCAGCAAGTGGGGAAGAAAGGGAAGGAAAGAAGAAGGGACATGCCTCTGAGCAGAGAAGGGAGATGAGGGGGTAGAATTCTCACCTGCTTTGGGGACTTAAAAAATCCCTACTTGCTGCTTCTGTGGTGTGGTCTGCCTGTCCAAGTGGGAGTGGGGGAGAGGAATGTCAGAGTGAGAGGTAAAGTCCACCCAGCAATGCTGGTTGCCAGTCCCACGCCCTGCTTTTTAAAAACCTTGATCTGATTATGCACTTATGCATGTTGATACCATTCTTTTGTGCTTGATCATCCAGACTGTCTACTATTCTAAGAAAAGAATATACACATGATTCTGTTAAAAATAGAATATAATAATTTGCCCTACTATAGTATTTACCACAAAAATATATTAAAGTATGTTAAAATATAAAAGAATCAATTCCCCCCATGTTGTAGACAAATATTAATTTGCCTGTTTTACAAATGGCAAAGTTAACTGTGGCATAGAGAAGGTTAATATTTTATCCAACGCCACATAGTAAGCTTGTAGTAGAACTGGGAATAAGAGACAAATCACATGTTCCTCACTTCTGAACTTAAACTCAGGACATCCTTTCTTTTCTAATTTATTATTCAAGCATTATGAATAACAAATAGGTTCCATTACCAAGACAACTGGAATTAAGAGGGAAATGTGGCATATTATATAGAGAGAGATATATAGCTATATCTATATATATATTGAGGCACTGCTGTAGTGGAAAAAATGTCTTCATTATAAGGTGATAGCGCAGTACCTATTTCCTAAGAATGGACCTGTATAGAACTGTTAGCTTGCAATGAGAAAGTTAGAATGCCTTTTAACAGCTTAAGTTCTTTTCTTCCCTCACATCGTTACTTCTACTTTCCAATAACAAGAAATAGTTCTAATTTAGTTTTCTATATTAGAAACCTAAATAGTTTCCATGTCCATAAAGTCACATCTAGATTATACCACTACAAAGTGGGCACATCTACATGTGCAATTGATGTGACTGAATATATTCCAGCTCAATTTGAGGCAAAGTAACTAAGACCAATGTTGCCATCTACACGTGCATTTAAGCACAGTAATTTACTGTGCTGCTGAATACCGCTTGTATCTGATGGGTCTATTCAACAGCACAATAAATTAGTCTAGTGTGCCCTAAGTGCTGTGCACACATAGATGGTGACACTTTACTGCACAGCAAATTAGTCTGCTGCACAGTAAAGCATTTTGTGTAGATGTGGCCAGTAAGAATTTTCAGTCTTTTTTTTTTTTTTAAGTCTAAAGAAACAGATACTTTGGTTGTTAGATCCATGGGTATTAATGAAACTTCTTATCATCTTGAACTGATGTCACCACAGAAGATTCGAGTGTCTTTAATGAGGAAGTCTACTGAAAATAAACTTTCATTTAAACTGTAATTTAATTCTGTTTGTAATGCTGAGCCTTAAGGAAGGCTGGCATGGCTGAAACATCAGTTCTGCTGATAAATACAATAGTTTGTCTCCAGAAGTAAATAAATTAAATTCTTTAAGAGGCAATGTTCTGAATTTTGCAAGTTTCCTTAATTTTTTATTCACTGGGATGACTGCAGAAGATGTTAAGTAGCACTTGGAAACTTTTTTTAAAAGGTACTAAAAACTTTGATCAAGCATTGTCTTAGAGGTTTATCCTTTCTTCTACTCATGAGTCCCAAGTAAATAATACTGAAGAAGATAACTGAAATACAGATATAGAACAACCCAATACCAGATTCCAATTCTAGTAGGCCCACAACAAAATACCCTAATAGAAGTTAAAGCTGGGCTGCCTCTGTTTTAGAATGCTACAAGAGCAATGGATATCTGGAACCATCAGCTACCAGAATCCAACTGAGATCTTTACTTGGTAGGGGCAATTAAAAGAAAGCTATCTAATGAGCTGCCAACATTTTGAAAACTTCCCATACCAAGTGAACAGGGCAGAGGTCCGTATCTTGACAGTTTGCTCTGACATTGCATTGCCATTTTCTGGCCAGATTCTCAGTGATACAAATTAACATACCTCCACCAATTTACACTGATTAATGCCAGCAGAGGACCTGGCCCTTAACATGCAAGTGGCTGAAAGCAGCAGACCTTCCTAACACAGCTTATTGTCAGCAGGGAGTCTGGGGAATTCTAAGTTAATTACTGCAAACAAAAAAGACTCCAAAAGTAATATTTTCCTGTTTATTGTTGTGTTTAAAATAGCCTGCCTAGGAAAGACCTTTTCTCAAATATCTGTTTAATTCTAGGGTATGCTAGCATACAACAAATTAACCTGCTTTAGAGTCGCATTTAAAACATTTCTAAAAGTTCTTATTTCTAGGTACACTGAGAATCCATTATGAAGGTATTCAAAATCCCCTGATTTCAATATACCCTGCTGGTGTTAGCCTTTTCATGTTCAAATAACATTTAAGCACCTCTGTTTAAGTGAGGTTGCTATCAGAATATGGAAAGAAAAGAGAAAACAGAGGCAAAGGTTCATGTTACTGGGTGAACACAGTTGAACAATAATTTCACAGGTAGCTGAATAGCTGATCAATGAGGATGTTCAGGATGCACTCACCAACCTCAGTAAAAGTTGATCAATTAGACCCACATTTAGAAGCAGCAACATTTTTGGTAGCAGGTGTCTCGACCGGCCAACCGGTCAGAGCCAGCCGAGGGAAGCAGTGGTTAATAAGCAGACATCAGGCGGCCTGGCGGATGGAGAGGCGGAACAGTGTTTTGGGTTCAAAATAGATTTTACTTAAGTCGCTGATGGCAGCGACACAGGCTGTATGCTCACTTGCATAGTTACAATTTGGGTTACCGCATCAAGTGTACAGATGAAAGGTCGCTAATGGGGAGCTGTTGGTGGGTGATCAGTCCGCCAAAGTCACCCTGCCATGTGCTCAGAGCTCTTCGCGGTGTGCTCAGAGTTCTGCAAGGTCTTTCCTGCAATGTGGTCAGAGTTCGCTCCACTCCAACTTGGGCAGAAACTATGCAGATTTTTATACCTTTAGAATAGCCAATAACAGATCACCAGGTGGGAATGACTAATGAGGCGGAACATGACCAAATTTAGAACAATGCCAATCATATAGAGGGGTGGTCTATTGTGTCAGGGACACTCACTTGATTTGGGTTGTGACAGCAGGAAGAGACTTGGAAAACAACCCAGCAGCTATTGGCAAGGAAGACAACAAAGACATAAGATCTGGAAAGACAAGAAGGAATAGGGAAGATGAAGAAACAGACAAGGAAAGAAACTGATCATAAAAATTAAATAAATAGGAAGCACACATTTATTTTTACCATTCAATAGAAGTCACATTGTAACATTTCTGTTTAATAAGGAATAACTAATGGAAAATGGGCAAGACATGAAAAAGACATTGGTAAATATTTCATCACTGACCCAAGGAGATGTAGAGCTCTGGAATATTTTTATATATTTTATTATACATCATATAAAGTAATATACAGAGATCACAATTAAAAAGTCAACATTTACCACTAGTCATCACAAAAGAGCATATGAAGTACCACTGTTTTGACTATGTTGAAAGGAACAAGATACAGATACCAGTCTATGCAGCATGGTAGCAACTGCTGACTTTTTAAAATCACGTACTACCTTACAGTGCAGTTTAAAAAAATATTTTTTTAATCATGATTTCTTCATCTTTAAATGTTTTTGTTCCTATATAGTCACTTTGGTTCTCTTACCAGTATTTACCCCTGGGTGACTTCACTGCTTTCAGAGGAGCTATTGCTATTGTTTGTTGATGTAATAAGAGATAGCTAGGCCCATGTTTCATATAGTCAAATTAGCAGACAGAAAAAAGGTTTTAGTGTGAGATTCTATGCTATGCCACTATGTAACTGCACATGAAACCCACAGGCCAATCAGAACAGAGACTGGTAATTCGAGCTACTCTGCTGCTAAGTAGGGCTGTTCTAAGGACTCAAATGGCTCTCAGCACAACTTAAATTGCTCTAAACTCCAGTCTTAATTAAAGCTATGTCCCAAGTGCTACATGGTGTGACCCACCCCTCTAAGATATCCCTTATAACAGAGCATAAGAAGCATAGAAATCACCTTGGGAAGTAGATTTTCAGCTGTGTTTTGAAATACCTGTATAAATGAGCATCCACCATGGACAGATACAGAACTTTCAAGGGCCCTTTTTCATTTTTGGACTCCTTTCATTTTCCAGAAAATGTTGGCACCTACATCTAAAAATCTCATATGGAAGGTGAGGGCTTGATTAAAGTTGACAATCTGCTATCATTCTAACTGCATTGAAGTTGCAGGAAAGATACTGTATGGCAGACAGACTAAAACTAATAAAGTGAAAAATGATGGGTAGAGAAACATGAATAGTTACAATTTCATCTGCCACACAGCTTAGCATTACCAAGGGGGAAAATCAATCAGCTAGCATTTGATCGGTGTTTTCTTGATTACATTAGTTGTGTGGCTTATACAGCCTCAGAGGAGCTACAGCTTGTTTTCCTTACTTGTGTTATTCATTTATTAGTTTAAATTTACAGCTGTCAACATAGATTTACAGCAGTAAACCTAAGCTAACACACATTCTGTTGCTTTCAAGGGCATGCAGTTAAAAACCTAACACAAACACAATGCATTGAAATTTCCTCCTAGGACTGCTAACACATTTCTATTTCAGTCATGTCAGAAGAAACATAACTAAATTCCTACAAGAAAAATATTCCGGTCGATACTTCTGAATTTTGTTTCCATTTCCTTTCTTTAGTAGAATTTAGTCATGTCCTCTGTTAATAATCTCAGGTATCATGGTACAGTCCTCAGAAACATTTCTGAGTTTTACTTCATTTCTTACAGAAAGTTTGGAGGAATGGTTCAGATCTTTTCTGTGGTTGCAGCATGGCTTTGATTCTGGCAAATTGCTCTATTTTCTGGCAAATTGCTGTATTTTAATTTCTCTCTAGAAACCAATACACACAATATAGGGGAGAACAAAATTGCTACCCATGTTCAAAGACAAAATTCTATTAGAGTAATTTTTACTACTTATCTGACAGCTTTAATATATAAAACAGAACCTAAAGAAGCCAGTCACAGATTGATGACCTGTTGTGGTAGGCACAAAATGATACAGTCACTACCACAATGAACTTACATGCTAACTGAAGACTAGATGAAACTTGAACTTTAGAGACAATGAAAGAGAAAGCATTAAGAAGAATGCTGAAAGACCAGGTTTAGGAAAGGGTCGAGATGAGTCAATAAATACCAGCAATCCACAAAAATGGGATATGTGGAACATTGGTTCAAGATATCTGGGCAACATTTTAAGCAAGCAAACAGTAAATCTCAGCACTCAATGAAAGCTCTTGATCTGAGCATATCAGGGAGCAGGGATGCCCAAATGTGTTAGAAAGGAGAGAGAACTAGAAGCTCTCTCACCCAAATACCCTGCTTGTGTCAAGGTACTGGTACAATCTTGTTGGAGAACTAATAACTTCTTCTTACTAACATACATTAACTCAAAAGGGATAGGGAAGATGGCCAAACATGGAAAGGGAACTCACACCCCTTTTGAAAAAAAGATGGAGTTTCCAAGCCAGGCTGACTTCCAATGAGCCCACAGAAGAAAGTCTGATAAAATTAACTGATCTCCTAGTAGTCGTTGCTTTAGCATAGCCACGTCAAAGCTTCTCCACTGTCAGGTACAGTTAAAGGGCTCTGTTTAAGCCAGAATATGTTCTCCTTACAATACCCAGACAAACTTGTTCCAACCTGTGAGAGAAACATTAATGTATGGTGTTTTTGAACATTATGGTAATGAAATGGGCATTGGTGGAAGCAGATGCTGCAATCTGTATTACACTGCTGAGGCCATTCTTTGAAGCACATCTGACAAAGTGCTATGTAAAATGGCAAAGCAAATCGTCTATAGCTAAAGTGATATTCAAATTATACCTAATCATAAAAAGGCATTAATGGTATCTAGAGGAGGTTGATTATATCCCAGAATTCTGAAGTGGGAAGCTTGCATGCTCATTTGTGCATCATTTGATTTGATCAGTATAAGCCAAATGCCACACACCCTCCCAGAATAAAGCTGCTTCATACAACGGCTCTCAATTTACCTCTGAAAGGAAGGAATTTATTTTACTCATTCTCCAGTACTGAGATACCACCAATCCTATATATTATGGTCCTTATGGCAGTGCCAAACCATTGTAATAAAAATATAATCAGGTTAAACAGCACAATTCAAAATTATAAACTATTTTCAGTACGAGTAGAAGTCATAAAATACCACAATTGGTATTCAGTGACCATGCCATATGGAGGGATGTAGTCTCATAAAAGATCCTGAAAGCTAGTAAGAGTCTCTATTGCTTTCACTAATGTAAGCAAGCTACTCCAATAGACAGCAGAGTAAAAAAAACAGCACTTACCTGCATTACTACAAACAGTGTTTGGGTAATAATTTCCATGGTAGATGGATTTAGTGCTGGCTGAATGAAGGAAACAAATCTAATTTAGTTTTCTGGTTAGGTATGCAGCAGATATCTTTTTCCTGTCCTTGAATGTTTGCATGCTTGAAGGAAAATCAGGTTAGCCTTATATACTTACAATGATGGGTAAAACAGTTGCCTATTTAGACAAGTCTGGCTACTCAACTATATCATCTTTTAATAGGTTTGTGGTTGTCTGGATCAGGTACCAGTATTCCAACTCAGAGAGAGCAAGGTAGGAAATCAGACTGGACAAATCGACTGCCATTGTCCTAAAATACTGTTTGGCATCAACTTTTCACAGGACTGATGTGTGCTTAAGTCAGTACCAATATCAGAATATCCTACTCTGTTACTTATTATTACTTCCTCTCTTACCGGGTGCCAGTACATGTGCCAGGAGGCTGCTTCAACATGGTATAATTACAGTGTGTCAGAGCAGACTAGATTAATCAAGTCTGCTGGGGTGTGCTAATTGGCATGCTCCCGCAGTCTCTGTGTCTCATGCATTCAGTATTTCAATGCTTCAAAATAGAGATGGAGTTGCAGCACCCCGCCACAATTTTGAAGTGCAGGATCCTGAATATATGAGATGCTGCGGGCACTTAAATTACAGCGGCTCTTGGAGCTGCCCTAATTAAAGCCCTCCCACTTCCACCCCCAGAGCATGTGTAAAGATACCCATTGTACCTACCTGCTAAAATTTACTACTTAAGTGATTTTCAGTGTGTTCAATGTGATATGTGAAACACTCCACTTCGTTTTGGGGAAAAGAATGTGGGGAAAAATCTAAAGAAAAAGTTGATTAAGGAAAAAACAAACAGAAGAAAAGCAGAAGAGAAGCTAGGTGGGAAGAGGACCAAGACAATAAACCTATAGTTCCATTTTTAAAAACCTTGCCATTGCATTTCTATATTTTCTCCCCCTTACTTCTCTGTAAACAGATGTGTTCAGGGGCACTTTCAGAGGTGCCTATAATATCCTTTGTTTGATTTTTCACAGTTTTTTAAAATAAATTTTTTAATATCTAAGAGACCAGAAAATGTTGTGATCAAAGAAGCTGCCAGGTTCCTTTCCACTCATAACACTCCAGTCTCCTCATACTGACTTCTGAGTTTCTCTGTCAGTGAATTTCACAGCAAGGGGCTATGGCAGACACAGAGTGAGACCTTAGAAGTTAGTGTTCCAGTAGATTGACACGAGTAAAATATGCTGTTGTGAGGAAGGCAGATGAGAAAATACATGAAAATCCAGGACATGGAGATGGGATCTGTAATGAAGAGTGGGGAGTTGGGACTCAATCCTCTAGCTCTAGAGACAGCTTTCTAAGCCACATGTATTTCTATGGGATGTGCCTAGGAATATTAGATCTATTTGGCTTTTTTAGAAGAGACAAATTTAGCAGGAGTTTTTTTGCAAGGACAAAAGAGACAAAGACTGGTCTGAAACTTCAAGTAATAGAGGATTTTTATCACCTCTATTTTACCACCTACAGAAAGAAAAGAAAAAAATCCCCTGGGGCTGTGATGACCTTGTATGCAAAGCAGGGAAGCTCTCATGGTTTCTGACAGGTGCAATAGCAGGCCATTAACTTTAATCATATTTTATCTGATTTGGTATTAACAGACATAGCACATCTCAGTTTTTCCCAAAAAGCATTTAGGTCCCATCTATCCATTAATGTTAAAGAAGGTAATTTTAGTACTACCAAGAGCTCAAACTTCCTTTGATTTGCAGGATTTTAAAAACACAAACAGCAGTGCTATTTCACCAAAAGTAAGCATGCATTCAATTATCAACTTTACATTCTAGTGACTTTTAATAATCCTTTTCTAGCAGTTCAAAGGGCAGTATAATAGAAAATTGCAACATAGAAATAAAAAGAAACATGGTGCTAGGAACTGCTTTTAAAGTAGAAACTTCTTAGCAAGAGAAACTCAAACCTAGGAAGAGAACACTGACCAGGAACCAGGTGCCATAAAACAAGATGGGGAATACATAAAGAGACAGTGACCTACGTGGTGGGCCAGTAGGAGGCACTCCTGCATTGAGTGCTTCCAGGCTCCAAATGCCTCCCTGGAGATGCCTCACATCTGGCCAACCCCCTTCCTAGAACGCACCTGAAAGCCTGGGAGTAACACCGCCACCACCCAGGGTCTGGATTGACTTTGGCCCTGTGTCCCCTGGGAAACACAGGCCTAGTAGTCCTTGAGAGTACTTGACCAATTTGCAAGAACTTGGGGTGCTTCCCTCACTCTGAAGCACAAATAGTGGTCTCCCTTAGTCAGCTGAACCAAGAGGATCCCAAGGCATAATTTAGACCCTCTGCCAATAAGTTTCCGACACTAGGTACAAAGGAGGATTTTATTAGTTACGAGTAGGTTTGGAATAGGGTACAGGGTAGAGCAATATCAGAGAAATCCCTTAGAGCAGACAATGGCATGGTAGCCTTTGATTACACATCTGTGTTACTGCAAGCTATATATCTAGTTAGATCTCAAGTAGCTTACTCACAAGTATCATTCAGAGGCAGGTGGAGATTCCCTCTGGAGGCAGGCAATTCATTGATCATGAGTTTCAAGAAAAAGAAGGAGATTCCGATGATCCAGCTTTCATCATGGCTGTTGCCCCAACTCTTGGGCAGTCCTTAACTTATATAGACTGATCCAATGAAGGCCAGCAACTGTGGGCTGCCAGCCAACCAATTTGTATCACTGGTTGCTGAGTAGACTGGCAGGCTCTCTAGCCTCCTCTCAGTCATGAAGACATTGCTTACAACAATAGGGAATTTAAGCCTCCACCCAGGTGTGTGAGGCCAGTCATGTGGGCAGAGGGAACAGGTTTCCCCCTCCCTCTGGAATGTACCCAGCTCAGGTTACAACCCAGGGTTACCTGAAGCCAATGGGACCTGAGGTGTCTTCCCTCTGCAGTGACCGTGGTAACCAAATTATCAGATTAGGCATCCACTTGATAACAGAGTTTGGGGTGAGACAGAGATGGCATTCTGCCTTAACCTAAACCCAAAAGAGATGAGAATACTGGGGAACACTGTTTGGATGAATATTACTTTCTATAGATCTATAAACCTCTTGTGCTTTCCTCGTCTATCTTAAGAGTAGAGGTGGGCAAAATATGGCCTGTGAGCTATATTGGCGCCATGGAAGGATTTTGTCCAGCCTGAGTTTGGTCCTTCAGTTTCACCTGCCGTAGGAGCCATCTGGCCTGTGGTACATCCTGTCACCCCCAGGCACACAGAGACAGGGGTGGTTCTGCAGGTGGACCCTGACCCTTGCCCCATGGAGACTAGTGGGAACCTATGAGCATGGCCCAGGCCTGGCCCTAGCCTGACCCATCCCATGCCTACTCTGGACCTGTCCCAACCAGAGCAGACCAGACAGAACCCAAGGGCACAGACCCAACCCCAGCCTGTCCCACACCCACTCCAGACCTGCCCGCCCATGATAAGTGGTGGTGGTAGCAGTGGCAGCAGCCAGGCATAAGCTGCTGCGGGGCATGAGGAAAAGCAGCCATGTCCTCCTCACCACTGCCAGGCCCTTCTCTCTTCAGCTGCCCAGAGCCTGCACCCAGGCTGCCCTGCAGCTCCTCTCTGCTGCCATCACCAACACCACCTCCAGGCCACCCAGTGGGCCAGCATGGCAGTGGAGAAGAGTCAAAGGGCAGCCTAGACCTGGGCTCCAGGCAGCTGCAGCAAGAAGGGCCTAGCAGCAGTGAAGGGAAGGTGGCTGCTTTTCCCCCTGTGCCCAGCAGCAGCTTCCACTCAACTGCCACTGCTGCCCATCATAGGCAAGCCAATCTGGAGCAGGCACACAGTGAGTGCAGAGCCAGGGCTGTGCAGCTGGTGTGCTCCAGCTGAGGCAAGTCCAGAGCAGGTGTGTTGTGGGTCATGGCCAGGGCCAAGGCCATGCGCTCAGTTGCTGCTGGGCACTGATGACAGTAAGGAACTGCAAGGCACTTGGGCTCCAGACTGTTGAAGAGGAGGCAGTGCTGACCGGCTCGCAACAGCTCTCCAGAACTATGTGGCCCACAGGCCCAAATAATTGTCTGCTCCCAGTTAAGAGGCACTTTGCTGTCCCTTGGTCCAAAAAAAGTTAAACATTAAATTGGAGAGCTTACATAATGGAGATCTGGGGAAGGCATGCTTAGCTCCTGAAAAGAATTGCTGAGTTTCAGCACTTGTCCTATGGCTGTGAGTAAAACATTCTAAAAAGGATTATCGAATAGGGAGTATATGTCCTGGGAACACGTCTGAAAGGCAAAACTGAGAATCTGGCCATGTACAGGTATTTGGGGAGGTTAGGAGAATGTTAGAGATAAAAGGTAAGGTAAGTTGCTAATGCGGGGGAGGCTTTGGGGGGGTAGTTCAGGGAATTGCAGGGCAAGCAGACTCCAGGAGAAGGATTGGAGAGTCCCACAGAGAGATGGGTGGGGGCAGGCAGGGTCTGCAGAGGGGATATGGGAATTAGGGGGCAAGCAGGGTCAATAGGAGGGATCAGGGTGGCAGGCAGTATCTATGGGAAAGATTGTGGGGGTGAGTGGCATTTCCAGGGTCCCTGGGGGGCATGTGGGGTCCAAAGGAAGTATTGGGAGTCAGGAGGGGTCTGCAGAGGGCGTGCTGGGGTCCAGGAGGTTTGGTAGGATCATGGGGTCTGCAGTAGGTCTTGAAGGGATGGAGGCCTCTGTCCCTTACCCCCTAGGACCAAGGGCTATTTTTAACCCCATATCCCTCTCACCCACAGATGAACAACTTCCCTCTCAGCAAACCTAACTCTCCATCCCTCCCAACCCTCCCCTGCTCAGGACTTACTTCCCTGGCTCCTGGCATCTGCGAACACTGGTATAACTGGAAAACTGGCACCAGGAGTGGCTTGTGGGATGGGGGACTGGTGGCCTGGGAGAGGAAAGGGAAGGCTGGTTGGTCTGTGGGGAAGAGGAGGTTATCTGTTTAGCGGTTGGACAAAGGGCTGGAGGGCTAAAAATAGCCAAGTGCCAGTGGGGTAGGTAGGAAAAGCACAGCCCCAGGGCTGAGGCCAATGGTTGGGTTTTCCCAACCCTGGGGCTATGCTGGGAACTGTACATAAAATCTGGATAGTGAGACTGGTCTAAAATGGCCAACCCTATCTAAGTTAGATTACCTTGGAAGTAGGGTTTACTTAGATTGGGTCGGCCATTTTTAGACTGATCTAACCTTCCTGGAGCTTCTGTACTGTTCTCACTTAGATAAACTTAACTAGGGCTCTAAATGTAAGGTCCACACTGGGCATATTAAGTTAGATTGGGTGGCCATTTTTAATGTGATCTAACCTGCCCCTAACTTTGCCAAACATCTGTATGCACCGACAGGATGTGTCCAGACAAGCATGGCTATTCAGTGCCACATACTGCACATTCAAATGTTCTACATGCTGCAAAAGAACACTACCCTTTGCTCCACCTTTTTTCCCTTAGATATCCAGGGGTAAAAAAAAAAGCCAAAAAAAAAGGGGAGCAGTGTACGCACAGACAGCACACACCGCTCAAAAGTGGAGCTGGGCCACCCAAAGCCAAGCTCCGGCTCCTGGCCAGGCTCCATGAGGCAGAATCGCTGCTGCTGCAGGTCCAGGAGGCCCCCAGGATCCCAGCTAAGACTGCTGAAGCCAACACAGTGCTGGTCCCAGCCTCCCCTACCCCACCAGGGGTAATTTACCACAAGCCAAAGTGCGCATGGCACAGGCATTCCCCAGGGTCAGGTAGTAGCAGCACAAGGTGCACTGCTACTAAGAGTCCCCGGGGGACCAAATGTCCATGCTTGTATGGACACGGCCAAAGTATCTTGAATTGTACTCAGACCCAGCTGCCTGGGAAACATACAGGATGCAAAGGTTTGTCCAATAGTGAATCCTAGCTCCCAACCACAAGCAGAAATTAAGCTACTTTCTAACACCCTTACTTCACAATGCTGAGTTTCTGCTAATATTTTTTTTCCTTCTGTTCTATTTTAAGATATTTTTGCTTCCCATCTTCCTTCTGGGATTCCTCCCTCCTAATCTTCAGTATGTCTACCTGCTAAGGACACCTTTTTCCCCTGCTTAAACACCTTTGGCCTGTTGTTTGTTTGGGGGTTTTTTACCATCTCCTTAGACTCCTTTTTGCCTCACTTCAGCTTCTTGCTCTGATTGTCCATCTCAAGAAACCTGTTTGCCTTAACTCACTTCTGTAGTCCAAGTACATTATACAGACCCATAGCTTAGCTATTTTGAAATCTGCTCTAGGTAACTATGCTATATTGAACAAAAAAAAACAAAACTGTAGAGATCAAGTGTTTGTAGTAAGATTCTGAGAAAGATCTAAAAGGAATAGTAAGTAATTGCAATACAATGTTAATTCTTGGGGCCTTATATGGCACCTCAGTTCCACCTACAGACTTTTGATATGCAGTATCCTAATTTCTGCACCAAACTCAGACCTACATTTGTGCTGCATTCCAGACAGATATTTTGATTTTTATAAAAGGGCCCATTAGTACTTATTTGCAAGTTTTCTTCTACAGAGGCATGCATCCCTTAAAAGCGGGTTTTCATTATTATTCAGAGAGCTCTGAAAGATTACAAGATGTTTTACAAAACACATCATAGACAAGGGTCTGAAGCAAATTTATTTAAAGACTAGCACAGGAAAGCTTGGCATGTGGAGCAAATCAAATGAAAGAAAGCCTGAAGCCTAGGTAAGAAGGCTCTAAAGATTTAAGGATGCATTTGACCAAAAGGAGTATACACTTCACTTCCAAAGGACAGCAGGAAGCGTCACAAAATTCCCACACCGTCACATCTCCATCACTCCAACACTGACAATTCATAAACATATTAATTTTAATAAAGACCATTTAAAAATGTCAACAAGCTCCACAAAAAATCTAAATGGACTGGCTAATTACAGAACTTCCATCAGCCCTTCTTCATGTTGACAGAGTAAGCCTCCCACCCTACAACATCCAACTAACATTCACAGACACAAAGATCAGAATAAACTGAATTGGATTACAATGCACAAGATATAACTTATTTTTGGTCCACACTTATACCTGTACAACCCTGTTGAAAGTTTATCTGGGAACTAAATTTGAGCCTCAAACTTTACAATATATTAGAAACAGTTAGAAACAATGCCTGAATTAGTACTCAGTATTCATATTAACTGTGTAATTATGAATGCAGACATTCTTAATCGCTTTAACAAAAAACAGCTGTGTTGTTGTGGGGCTGTCATCTGCTGCTCATTAATGATTGATGTTTTTCAGCACTCTCACAAGAGAAGCAGATTAATAATAAAGAGTTCATTATTGACTGTTAAGGGATATTAATAAAGAAAACCTTTTTTAAAAATCATCCCTGCACTCTTACATTGTGATAGGTGTTAAATATCTATTGTCATTGTTCTGATAGCGAATAACTACTTCGCAGGCAGAGCCAGGTTGCCTGATTAAAGTAAAAGCACATTGGCAAAAAAAACACATCTATTTCTGGTGCAATAAACCATTGATCACATTTTATAATAGCAATAATTTCCCCAAATAATTGCCTCAGCTATTGTCCAGTTTGTTAAAGAGTTGCCTGAGCTGCAGGTACAGATCGATTTGCTTCAGATTGTTAGTAATGGGCTATGTAAAAAGCTTATAGCTTTTGCTTCCTCCTCACCCCCCATTGTTAAACATTAATTCCTTTCACAAATTGCACTTAATTAGAGATGAGTCAGGGTTTTGTTTTATTACCCTAACTTTACTTCAGTTTCTGCTTCAGAAAACTCTTGTGCTTCAGCAAAGTTTTTAAGATGGATACTGGATTCCACATATATTGCAAGCTTCAGTCCACTACCATGAAAATGGACAGAAGCACTGATAAGCTAGACATAGGCACCCCCATAATTCAGAGCATTTATAATAGAAAATAGAAGCTTTTACTTGTGAGGAATAGATTCTGAGCCAGAACAGTTCCATAATGAAATGTAATTTAATGTTGCCATCAAACTGTTCCAAAATGAGCTGGTAAATGTGTTTTGTAGACTTTGATTCTGAAAGATACTAACACCTCTGCCCATCTTTAACCATATCACTAATCCCATTGGTTTAAATTGCTTCATTATATTAGAATCATAGAATCCATGCTGAATCCCGTAGTGTTTCACCTATGCAAGTACGCTGGTGAAGATGAAATAGAGGAAATATGTGACTATCATTAAAAATGTTTAGTACCCACCAGCAGTATTGTTTAGTTTCAGACTGATGCCTGAATAGTCATTGAATCTAGGCAATTGTCTTACATATAGAAATAGTCAGTTAATCCATATTGAATTGTTTGTGCTATGCTTTCTTGAGATAAAGAACTCTGCATAGTAGAACTGGTCCACAAAACAAATAGTCGAAGCTAAGGGAAGTTTGATATTTTGAAAGGTTAAATCAAATAGATGAAATGTTAACATTTCTGGCAGAATCAAAAGTGCTAAATAAAAATATTTAGAAATGTCAGAATATTTTGTTTACAGATTTCTAGTCGAAATTAAATATTTCCACATTCCTAAACAGGTGTTCCCTTTCAGCTTGGCTATATGAGCTGCCAACGTGGCTCATGGGAACTGTTGCTCAGGTCCTTATGCCACCATTCCCATTCCTGGGCCAGCCTCCCTAGCTTGCTTACTTTACCCATGATCAACCATGTTCACAAGACTCCTATGATGCACTATAATGCTTCAAACAAGGGGACCACTGTGGTGTGCCTTTGGCAATGTGGTCACATTTGGAAGAAAAGAAGAATGAAACACCCGAACTACAAATTCTACATCATGACAGATTGGGCATATATTTCATTTTGAATTTTCCCCAAAGAAAACCAAAGTAGTTTTTCCATAGAACACTCCTTCCTCCAAAAAATCAGGATCCACAAAAAATAGAGGTGTATGACTTAAGCTGTTTTCTGTACTGGAAGACGCATGCCTGGAGACACTGCACATACCATGCAGCTGCCAAGATGGGTGCCACTTGTTCAGCCAAGGTGAAAAGGCCGAGTCCTGTGTTAACTCTCACAACCATAGCTAATGACTAAGCAGTATAGCATGTGCTTGAAACAGCAAGGGAGTAGCTGGTAGGGACAGATCTAAAACAAGCCAGTCATGTGGCTGCACTCCCCTTTCTGACCACACAGCAAAAGCAACAGCTAATGGGGTCACTTTAAACCTTGTCAGCCGAGTTTTAATTCAAGTGCCCCCACCAGCATTTTAAAGCACAGGGATGCTGATACATGAGATGTGGAGGCTGGCTGGAATGCTTTCCTTAGCACACTCCAGTGGACTGAATTAATCGAGTCTGCTCCAATGCACTGTAATTACAATGCATTGGAACAGCCTCCCAGCACGTGTACAGGCACCCAAAGTTCCAGGAGGACCTACTCTATGTCATACAGTTGCCATTATTGTGGGACAATCTTTTTTTCCTTAGATTCTGCATCCCAAAAACAGGGTGTCTGTTTTATTTAAGGGTGCATTGTAAGCAAGGAAAATATGGCAATTTTGCAAAATCAGAATTTTCCTGTGGAAACAATTTTTTGTCTAAAAGCTTTAATCGGGTGTTCTGAGTTGAGCGTTCAACTAGTCTTTAAATCAAAGGAAAATCTCTCAAGCCTACAAGACTAGGAAATGTAAGTGCAGAATTCATTTCAAATGTACTTTGAACAGCCATTATAGCAAATATGGTACTGGTCACTTAACACAAAGTTTGGATTATACTCTATTTTAGATCATAAATAGGATATAATTCAATCCTTAAGTATGTGTTTAAACATAATGTGTTGTTGGTCTAATTTTCTTTTGCTCATTGTTTGTACATATGACAGAAAAGAAAAATAGTTTTTTCGTGAATGCTAAAAGGGCCCAATAGACTACAACTGTAGTCTACTATTTAAATATATATTTTTAAAACATGATTTTCCTTGCTAAACTGATATGTTTTACTCAATGTATATGTTTTTATGCACTTTTTAAATCACGACATTTATTTATAATTCAGATATGTATTTTCACATTATGTTAACCATTAAAACAGACACTAATGCTTTATTCAGCACTAAGAAAAGAACAAAACATGGCCCAGTGAGCACAATGATGTGTATCCAATTCCAGGAAAAAGAATTCATAAAATAATTAAAAATAAATTACATAAATGATTAAAGCCCTGATCTGAAAAAGCACCTAATCCCTTATTTAACTTTAAGTCTTATATTTTCAACGGGAATACTAATGTGCACATTTAAACACACACTTCACTATTTTGCTGTAGCATTAACAGAAGTAATAGGAACAAATCAGCATATCTTATTTTAGGCTAAATCATGACTCTCTAGCCCAGTAAAGTTCTTTGAAGACAAAACAAAACAAAAGAGAAAGCAGCACAACTTGGTAAATAAGAGAGAAGTAAAGTCTTTTCCTAAATTAAAAACTATGCATAATAAAGGGATGGAAGTAGAATTAAATGACCAGTAATCAGCATAGAAAGGGATTACAGAACAGCTGGACGAGTACTAGACATTTTTTATAAAAATGCATTTAAGTTCTTGAATTAGTTCATGCCAGCATTGTTGGTGCCACTTTTGTGTTCCCTTTGTTGACCATTGAGTGAATTTTCCTACCATGATTTTTTTGGTGTAAGTGAGTATTATCCACTTGCTGTCTCAAACAAAGAAAGCAGATTTTAGATTCACTTCCAAAAGGATTTATCATCAGAATCTTCCATATAAAATATACAGTTTACCAACATACAGGGCACATCTACATGTGAAATTAATTTGATGCAATAAACTCCAGCATGGTTTGCACCAGAATTGCTCCCGGGCACAACATGTACATGTGTGGCTGGGACCACAACACACTGAGCCAGGGCAGAGCAGCCCCAACTGGCAGGGGGCCAGGTGCCAGTCAGCCAGCCCAGGGCTGCTCCATTATGGCCCAACATGCTGTGGAGGGGCTAGCTGAGGCATAAGAGTATTACAGTACAGGATTAGACGGCAGCCAGCCCTGGACACTTGTATAGTACTACACTTGTATAGTAAATATCCCTGTCATAGGATAGTACTTGTGTTGGGCAATACTGTCTGATGGCAGAGTTAATTAGTTTACTCCAACCTAATAGTGCTGTGTGTATAGATGCTGACGCTTTGCTGCAGAGCTAAATAGTCAGCTCAGCAGTAAATGTCTGATGAAGACATGCCACAAAAACAGAAAGAACTTTGCCTTCTGATTGCAGGGAAAAATCCAGATTTAGTGAGGCTCACAGAAACCTGGTGGGATCCTACCCACGACTGGGCGGTGGGCATTCAGGGATACACACTATATAGAAGGGACAGGACAGGAAGGAAAGGCTGGGGGGGGGGTCACCCTCTATGCCAAAGAGCAATTCACATTGTCAAGAATTAGCCTTGAGGCAGAGGAAGGTCAGGCAGAGGCACTATGGGTCGAACTTCAAGGAGAGCAAGGCGAAAGGGATCTTACAGTGGGTGTCTGCTATAAACCACCCTTGAGATAGACCAAGGTTTCTCAATACAGCTTATGGAGGCAGTTGAGTTTAGGGATGTTTTTGTCATGGGGGACCTAAACTACCCAGATATCTGCTGGGAGGAGCAGTCAGCCAGGTCTGACTGTTCCTGTAGGTTCCTAGCTGAAATACAAGACCTTCACCTTATCCAGGAGATGCACAGCTCCACTACAGGAAATGCCTTGCTAGACCTGGTCTTGGCCACTGGGGATGACCTGGTGAGTGGACTGCAGGTCCCTGACCACCTGGGTGACAGTGATCATCGCCTGCTGGAATTCACCATCCAGCACAGTGTGTTGAGGGCTTATACCAAGACTAAAGCCCCTGACTTCAGAAGGGCCACCTTCAATGAATTTAGGAGATTAGTGGGGGAGGCACTGAGGGCCCCAAAAGTAGAGGAGATGGGAATCCATGAGGGATGGTCGTACCTTAAGGGGACGATCCTCCAGGATCAGAGTGTGACTATCCCTGAGAGAAAAAAGCGGGGTAAGAGTGCTCTGAAACCCCCATGGCTCAGCAAAGGCATTCAAGAATGCCTGAGGGCCAAAAGGGAGGTGTACACCCAGTGGAGGAGAGGGGCTATCACCAAGGAGGAATACTCCTCCTTGGCCCATGAGTGTAGGATGTCCATTAGGAAGGCCAAGGTGGGGGTGGAGCTCAAGCTAGCGACCAGGAATAAGGACAACAAAAAGTCCTTCTTCAAATACATTGGGAGTAAAAAGCGGGCACCGGATAACATAGGACCCCTGTTAGACTCAAATGGTAATATTGTGGCTATGCCAGATGAGAAAGTCAAAATCTTTAACAAGTTCTTTGCCTCTGTTTTCTTGAACAAGGAACAGGACACCTCTCTCACCACAGGTAGGGGAAATCTTGAAGATAGCACTGCCAGGCCTCAGGTCTGTGCAGAAGTAGTTAAGGATCTTCTGGAAGGGCTGGACGTTTCCAAATCTGTGAGCCCTGATGCCCTCGACCCACAGGTATCGAGGGAGCTAGCGGGGGTCATTGCTGTGCCCCTGGTCCAGCTGTACAAGCGATCATGGTCCATGGGCCAGGTGTCCGGAGATTGGAAACTAGCTAATGTGGTCCCCATCTATAAAAAAGGGAGGGAAGGAGGACCTAGGAAACTACAGGCCCATAAGCCTCACATCAGTCTTGGGGAAAATCCTTGAAAAAAATCATTAAGGAGCACATCTCTGAGGGGCCAGCAGCTGAGGAGATCATGCCCAGAGGTAATCAACATGGGTTCATCAAAGGCAGGTCCTGCCAGACCAACCTGATGGCCTTTTATGACCAGGTAACTAAATCTCTGTATGATGGTGTCACCATGGATGTAGTCTTTCTGGACTTTAAG
>JAGPOW010003395.1:30223529-30261613 GCA_030014935.1 Caiman crocodilus
AAGGCCTTTGACACTGTCTCTCATCCCATTCTCATTAATAAACTGTGGCATTGATGCCTACACAGTTGGATGAGTCAAAAATTGGCTGATGGGTCGTACCCAGAGAGTGGTGGTGGACAGGCTGTTCTTGACCTGGCAGGATGTGAGCAGTGGGGTCCCCCAGGGCTCAGTCCTGGGGCCTATACTGTTTAACATCTTCATCAGCAACTTGGATGCAGGGGTGGAAAACACCTCCAAGTTTGCCAGTGACACTAAGATGTGGGAAGAGGTAGGCATGCTCAAAGGAAGAGAGAGGCTGCAATTAGATTTAGACAGACTACAGAGGTGGGCGGATGGTAATGGGGTTCATTGTAGATAAATGCAGGGTGCTACACCTGGGGAGAAGGAATCTGCAGCATACATACAAGCTGGGGAGCTCCTCCCTTGTGAGCATGGAGACAGAAAGGGACCTTGGAGTCATTATTGACTCCAAGATGAACATGAGCTGCCAATGCCAGACCACAGCCAGCAAAGCCAACCATACCTTGTAGTGCATCCAAAGACACATCTCAAGCCAGTCCAGGGAGGTGATAGTCCCCCCTCTATGCAACATTGGTCCAGCCTCAAATGGAGTACTGCGTCCAGTTCTGGGCACCACACACTTGGTTGGAGGGCAACAGGGTAGGCCCTATGAGGAGAGGCTGAGGGACCTGAACCTGTTCAGCCTCAGCAAGTGGAGGCTGAGGGGGGATTTGGTGGCTGCCTACAGACTCATTAGGGGAAATCAGCAGCAAATAGGAAGATCCCTATTCTCCCCAGCAACACCTGGGGTGATGAGGAACAATGGCCAGAAGCTGCTAGAGAATAGGTTCAGGTTAGAGATTAGGAGGCACTATTTCACTGTTAGGGTAGCTAGGATCTGGAACCAACTTTCTAGAGAAGTGGTCCTCACTCCTACCTTGGGTAAATTCAAAAAGAGGTTGGATGAACACCTGTACACCTATCTGAGGTTGTGTGATCCCAGTGTGTGCTCCAACCAATGGCAGGGGGTTAGACTAGATGATCTATTCAGGTCCCTTCTGACCCCTTAACTACTATGAAACTATGAAGCTATGAATGCCATGTACCAATATGCAGGCAAAGTTCTTTGGGTAAATCTGATCTCTTTTATTAGACCAACTCAAATAGTTAAAATAATTCTTGAGTCTAATAAAAGAGATCAGATTTACCCAAAGAACCTTGTCTGACTATGTCCTTAGACCAACATGGCTACAACCTACCCATGTACCAATATGTACTTCAAGGAGTATAGGTCACATTTTGAATTTTAAACCACAAACCATGTATATTTTCCATTTCTCTTAATACAAGAACAAGTCAGGTATCACTGCAAACAGAAAACAATGAGCCCTGGACAATGCATCTTAGGAATAAAGGAGAGCATTATAATTAAGTCACCTTTGTGCTTTTCTGATCTCTAGAAACGTATGGGTCGAGTTCCCTACGAGCAACTGCAGAACCATTATAAGTTACAAAACCAAGACTGACCTTCAAAGTGCCACTGTACAAACAGGAATACTGGAGCTCCTGAGTACTTTGTCCATGACCTTTCCCATGACCAGCCTAACCTGGGATTGTATATAGCCAAGAGGTACATGAACAGTTGGATCCACCAGGTTTCTAGGTTTTTTTACAATGTGGATTGGAGTAGAGTGGAGAGGAGGTAAGGGGATTACACTTAGGATATTACACACTTTTACTGGTGTAAGTGATTGGAAATGAGTCTATACCCATAACAGAATAGACGTTTGGCACGCAAAACCAGTCTATTCCTATAACAGAGCAGTTCAGCACACAGACTTTTTAAAAATGGAGAAACCTAGTCTAAGATTTGCTCCTCACTCCCCTCCAAGGGTGAATGTGTGTTCTGTTGTAAACTACACTGCTTACATAAAACCACATAACTTAGATCAATTCTGCCTCACAATTTTTGAATGTCTGTACCTAGCCAAGGAGCTTCAAACCAAATACTTAAGGGTATAAATTGATTACCAATTGAAATCTTTGTACAACTTTACTATGAAGTTAAGAGCAATCTGAAGTATCAAAATGTAGCTTTTGGTTGTGCCTCCTTTGAAAATGTTTTAGATGCTCCAGGAAAGGAAAGGAAAGGAAAGGAGAGATGACCTGAACCACCAGTTGGATACTTCATAATGCTCTACCTTCAAAATAAGTTAGGAAACAACTCCTGGCAAGGACCTTACCCAACATGGAACAGACTCAGGATTTGGGGAGTATTAAAATGATTTAATGACTTCTTTGCAGCCCCTACTGTGCTGCAGGCAAAACTTGGGACCTGACTATTATCTTTAATTTCTCTTCCTTTCATATACATTAAAACCGCATATCAGCAAAAAGATGTACAAATAAGCATCCAAAAGAGAGGGTTTGTGACAGAAAAGCTGGCAGGCCCTTAATTAATGAAGCTGCAACAATCTGTAAATCACATATTTCCAAAAGTATTGAAAGAGGGAGACTTTCTTCAGCACATCATTAAGAGCTACTCACATTGAATTGAGAAAGCTTGATGCAGCTCTTTTAGTAACAGAATATTAAAGTCCTGATCATCCTTCCTGCAGTTAATAATTTTAGCTCAATACAGCCCCTTGATCCTGGCTTAGGTTAGTCATTACCAAATCAGCCTTTATCTACTGGTAGCAACTGGTTTGGAGGATATTACTCTACACACATTAATGTCACCATGGTAATAAACTTTCTTGTTATAAAATGTGAAAACATATTAACCTGTCTAATACAGTATAATAAGCATATATTTCTTTCTTGGAAAATGATGATCCACCAGCATTTCATATTAATATAAAAATGGATACAGATAAAATAATATCGCGTAACAAGCTATAATGCATAGAGAACATGATAATATAACAACACAGCACTGAAATTATTTTGATTAACACAATTATTGCAAAGCAGATTTTGTCTTCTATTACATTCAAGTTTGCAGGATGACCCCCCCAAAATGTTAATTTATAAATAAGGCTGAATAGTCCACAATGTTCTATGCTTGCTTGCTTGGATCTCTTGTTTGACATTAGATGACACGTAACAACCCTGACCAGCTGTCATTCCCTTAGTTGTCATTCACCAGCCAGTGTCCCCGGAATTAAAGTGCTTCATTGGAATTTATAAACTCCTATCTTATGGGTTGCATAACTTTGTCCTAAAAATTCATATTGATTTTGGTGTCAATTTGTATATACATTTTTTTTACTTATTTAAAAAAAATGAGAATGCCAAATCAGTGTTGGATTTTTCTAGTAGTTTTATTTTCTTTTTATATCACCATCACCTCAAAAGATTTAATCCTGATATTTGGTAGTCTGTTGGGTGCTTATTCTGGTAAAGGCATGTGGAGGCAAATACCTGGGCCTATTATGGAATGGAGGGATAATTTTCCCCAATTCCCCAAATCAAAAAGCATAATTATAAAATATTTTACCCCGCTCTCACATCTTAGGCCCAGTACACCAGCCAAGAATTGGAGCTGCTTTGTTCTTCCTCCTTGAACTATTAAGGCCCCTCCATTCACTGTAGATATGGTCCATTGCTAATTACATCTTCTCTGGTTCCCCTTTCAACTGTTTCTGGAAAGGGTCTAGCCTGAACAGAAAACAATGGATTTTTTTTTTATTGTATAGCATTTAAATGATCTTTTTTCTCCCTACCACATCAGTTAGAAAAAGCAAAGATTATTATTGCCCCTGGGTAATTAGGAAGTATGTGGCAATAGCCATGAAACAGTTAATTCAGTGTTTCATGCTATATATTCACATTTGGAAGGAGATTGAAGAAACAGAGCAAGGTCATACTCATAGAATAATAGATGTTAAGGTTAGATGAGAACACTGTAATATAGTTTGACCTCCTGCAGAGTACAAGCATTGAACTTCATCTTTTAATGCCTGCATGAAGCCCAATAACTGAAGACTGAACAAAATGAATATCCAAAATGGTGCACTTCCTACAGTGGAGCTGTAGCAATGCAAATCAGCTGAGCAGCTGTCCCACCACATGCTTGTCCCATCTTGCAGTGCTTCTATATTTTTTTACTCGTGCATATATGTGGACACTTATAGCCCTCCTTTTGTGGAGTAAATATTTGATCCAGCCTATGCCTTAACATTGACCTAATGTGCACAACCAACCATAAGTACATTTTTACACCTTGTAAATAACAGGTAAGCTGGATAATTATGCACACTTCAAAGTGCAAATATGAATGTTGTGTTTATTATTTGCATTTAACAAATTGAAGATCAAATTTCACTGTTAGTGTGATAACATTAATTCATATCCGTTCAGACTATTATTGGTTATTTCACTATTGTCGGTTGTTTCAATACTCAAACTGTATAGGCTAGTTACTTTAGTAACAGCAGAGGAAAAATATTGCGAGACACACAAATGAATGAAAATGATGAACATTTTCAGTATGTATGACACACTCACATATAAAATGTGAACAGTCTGAAAATTAAGACTTGCCTGATGAAGAAATTTACCAGTAATTTCAAGCAACAGACACTTGACTTCAATTCGTCTTAAATCCAACCAGTTGAAACCTGCACATGCATATGCATTCTCTGCTGCATATGCATTCTCTACTGGTTGTCATGCTGCCAAGATAGCAGCCCCACAGAGGGACTATAGTCTTTAGAAGTTGGGCCTCAGGCCATGGTGGAGAGGTTTTGCTCTACACATGAGGCTGCAGAGCTTGGAGAGCACTGATGTGCTGTGTTGGGCAAAGGGGGAATCTACCCCTTGCCATACTTCAAGACGGAGCCCACATTCCCACATATAGGCCTGCAGGAGCAGGACTCTGGCTGTGTCCTCACAGGGGAGATGCTGACCCACACAGAAGCACTTCAAAGTTGGCACCCACAGCTGCATGTATGGGCCTGTGAACACATGGCTCAAGTCCTGGCAGAGGTACTTCTCTGCAGGGCCTGGGACTACAGGTGCAGGGCCCTGAAGTGCTGAATGGTGGGATGTACCCTCTCATGGAGCACCTACAGCCACCCAGAAGAGGAAGGTAAAAGGGTCAAAGCCCCAAGCCTGTTCCCTGGAACAGGCATTCCCTGATCTGGGGAACAGACAGGAAGCACTACTCCCTTTCTCTCTTCCCCTCCTTGAGTGGTCTTTAGGGACATAGGCAATAGCAGGAAAAAGTCATTTGAGGTCGTTGTCTGCTGCACAACTACAGGGCTGTTGAAGTACTTTGAACACTTGAACACAGAGTATTTCAAATGGCAGAACTGCAACTCCACTATTTGAAATATAACACTTCTATTCACCCTTATAAGAGTTTTGAAGTTTTTTCACTAACAAGTCACAAACTAATATCTACTTAGTTGTTCATTATTATTTATTTTCCCAGTCTTACTAACAATATTTACAGTAATGCTTCCAAAAGGACCTCTATATGAAATCAAGTGAAGTCCCTTTGCATATTTTTTCTTAATTCTAAATAAACATTCTCTTTTTGTAAGTCAATGTATTTTCCCATTGAAGATTAACAATCTTTCAAAGTGTGATGGCACCTCTGCTCCATGATTTACTGGTTCCATTCTCTTTTAATATCAGACATAATTCAAGTATTCTGCTGGCATTTCTTTTCTTCCATGACTGGCATACAGACAATGTCCAGGCTTGCCACTTGGACACCTTCACTTAGGCATTATACTTCCTAAATTTGGGTATCTGGCCCCAGGAGGATGGGGTCAGAGATACAGAGGGTGCTGACAGATGTGTAGCCCCCTGATTTAACTCACAGCACTTCACAGAAAGCGCTGACTTAGACCAATGCTTCTGACCCAACAAGCAATTGCTGTTGGATCAGGGGAGTGGAGGATCAAGCTCCACTTTGGATCTTGTCCCAGGGGGACGCAAGTGGAGACACCAGAGCATCTTTCTACGGTGGGACCTGAGGCAGGGCTGAGCCACCCAAAGAAAGAAATGAAAAGCAACCCATCATCTGATGGTCCTACGGGCTTGTGCATGGCTGGGATGTAGCAGAGATGGAGCCCTAAGAATGCCTGCAAAGGGAAGCACCTTGTCTGCAAGAATGCGCAAGGGGGAGCCCCACCATTGAAGAATAGAAGGTGAGTGTCGGGGCCTTCCTCAGGGGTGAACATGACCCAATGCACAGGTCCCAGGGACACACCCTGCAGCTGGAACCAGGTGTGTGCTCTAAGGTTGCTAGAGAGTGCTATACGAGACCAGGTGGGTGTAAAGTGGTGCACTGGCCGGGAACCTGCAAGGTAACCTAAAAGCTGATGACCTCATGATGCAGCCAGCAGCAATGACCCCTCCTTATCTCCTGAGCCAGAATCTGCAGGCCTTCACCCAAATAATAGATACGCAGCAACAGATGATGGACCAACAAGATTGGCTGCGCCATAGTCTAACTGCTTTTAAGATGCCCAAAATGACCTGAGATGATGACCTGGAAGCATACAATGAAGCATTCGAGGGCCACACCCTTATGACAAGATTCGAGAAGGGGTATTGTGCCAGTCAGCTGGGGGCACTCGTAGTATGTAAAGCACAGGCAGCATGTTGGGCCTTAGTCCAGGACAAAGCCAGGAATTATGAGTGAGTTAAGGCTTCTATTTTATACTGGCTTGAGATCAATCCAGAGTATTACAGGAAGCAGTTCCAGGCCAAGAAGGCCCCTGACAAGAAACACCCCTGTGTCCTGATGCAATTGCTATGAGACCTTCTGAACAACTGGGTGAACCCAGCCAACTATGACCAAGATGTGCTGACTGACCAAATACTCCTGGAACAATTCCAGAATGACTTAAATAAATGTACTCAGTGATGGGTCTGGCAGCACTCACCAACCAACTTCAAGGAGGCCTTAAGACTGGCAGAGCCTTTTGCAGCATCCAAAATGGTATACAGCCAAGAGAAACTGGTACCAAACCCAGGAAACACTCACCCCCATGAGGCTGAGAAAAGGCAGAACCCTATCAAGAGTGGACCAAGAGAGGTGGTTTGCTTCCGGTGTGGGAGAACAAGAAACTTTTCATGGGAATACCTGAGCAGCCCCATGGAACGTTGGAGACCCGACAGTTCCCCAACAGGGCAGGCAGAGAGATGGAGGGAAACAGACATCAGCAAACCAATGAACTGCAATTATGCCTCTGGGGGGCACAGCGCCTTATGGAGCTATCCCATCGTGAGAGTATGGGTGGCAGACCCGCGCTAAGAAAGGCCACTGGCATGGTTCATCAGCCGCTTTTATTGCCATCTGAGAATGGCACCGGCAGATGATGTCAGCAAAAACCACTGCCCAGCTGATTCAAAAACCGGTGGTGGGGAAATGGAAGAGGGGGCAGCAATGTTGGAGCCAAAAGCCAAAGCTGCTCCTCAAGCTGCACCTTGGCAGTGTTGGCAACTCAACAGGGAGCTGGACGGGGACCCACAGGAGGTGTCCCTGCTCCATTAAAGGAATTACCCACCCAGATTGGCAGGGTAGCCAGGCCAAGGAGGACAGCATCAAGGGATTCCAAGGACCACAGACACTGGATCCATGAGTGGGGTGGGCTGAGGCCCATACCCCGACTATCATTTTCTTCTCTTTTCTTTTCTTTTCGGAGGGCGCACAGAGCCTGGACGAAGGAAGGGATCTCCATGTAACCCCAGGTCAAGAGGGAGAGCTGAAGCAACACAGTGGACCACGACACCTCAGAGGGAGAGCGGATGCAGAGATGAGGATGGTCCCACACCCCACAGTCATCCGGAGTAAAGGGGCATAGAAGGATGGAAAGGAAGAAAGACAGCAGATGAGAACATCAAAGGGACAGGCCAGCAAACCATCATCCGGCAGTCCTGAGGGCTGGCGCATGGCTGAGATGTAGCAGAGGTGGAGCCCCAAGAACACTCACAAAGGGCAGCACCCTGTCTATGAGAATCCACGAGGGGGAGCCCCACCACTAAAGAAAAGAAGATCAAGCCATGTCAGGAAAATGTCAGGGCCTCCCTTGGGGGTCAACGTAACTCAACACACAGGTCCTGGGGACACACCCTGCGGCTGGAACCTGGTGTGTGCTCTAAGGTCACCAGAGAGTGCCTATATGAGACTAGGTGGGTGTAGTGCTGATCCAGCAAGAGAAACTGCATGTCAGCAGCCTCTTCCTCTAACCCTGCCCTATGTCTCCCAGCTCCAGTGCTGCCTCAGATTGGGAGGGGAAGAAGGCAAGGGAGAAAGTTTCCCTCTGGGATCTGCCCAGCCTGCACAGGAATGGGGATGGGAGAGGGGAGGAAAAATGGATTAGAGTCCCCCACCCCAAGGGGGCTCCATTCCACCTGCCCCCCCCCAACTCCATCCCAGGCTGGGCAAATCCCAAACAAAACTCTTTCCCTTCCCTTCTCCCCCTCCCATTATGAAGATAGATGTGGACAAAGCTGCTTTGCTTTGGAGAACCTTCTTCTGAACCCTTATGAGGGTTCATTTGTCAAATGATCAGGCACTTTTTAAAGTGCTCTGCACCCATGCATTTCTGTCAGTCACTGATCACATGACAAACTGTTACTTCTGTCCATGCTCAGAGTTAGATGCTCAGGATCATTATAGAATCAATGGAGAGAGGTACATATCTTCAGAGGGTGAGTCAGTGAGTCTAGACACTGAGGAGGTAGTCAAGGCCAGTTCTATGGGGAAATCTATGTCAAAAAATTGCCGCCTTCCATTCTGTCATTAAACTGCCATCTCCACAATACTATTAAGATATTAAAAATAAACACTGTACAGTATAATTTTAAGTTTTTGGTAGAATTAGTCTTTTAAGTTCTCATTGGCAGGTGCATGACAAATGACATTTTTTCTTAAAGACAAAATGTTAATGTATAGTATCTATAATGTTTCTACTGCTAAAAGGATTCTTCTAATCTGTCAGTTCTTCAGACCTGCAGGTTAGAATAACTGCATAATCCTATTCATCAACCCCATCTTTTCCAAATTACAATTTGCAAAGGTGATATTATATTTTAGTTCATTTTTTTTTGCCCCTTTGATCTTTGTGAAATCTTCAAAGAAATAAAGTCCCATGAGTAAAGAGATTGAAGAATACATGGGGCTATGAGAGCTGGCAGGTCCTGGAGGACATACTATTGAAAGCTCAACAAGAAGATATTTCAAAATAGTGGGAAGATAAGGACACAAGTGTGGGCAACAAGGAACGTCTTAGCTATTTCAAAATCACATTAATGGAAAGAAGGGTGAGTCACTGAAGCAGTATACAATGAATAGCAAGAACCTACAGGGACAAAGTCAAGAAAACAGAGGCAAAATCTGAGATACATCTGACAAGGCATATTAAAGACCACAAGAGAGGGGTCTACAAATATGTCAGGACAAGAAAAACAAGGGACCAGGAATTTATTGCTCAATTGGGGGGAAAGGGATGGCACAAAGAGGGCATAGTTGCTTAATGACTAGTTTAAACTTCACAAACATATTAAATTGCTACAAACAAAGAAGAGGATGGGTTGCATATCACTAAAGATACTCTCAGAGATGTTTGGACAAACGTTATTGAATCTCAGCAGGACTTGATGAAATTCATCCCAGGATGCTAAAGGAAACAGCTGAAGAATTATTTAGAAATAATAATGCTTGGATTTGTGCAGTAGGTTGGACTAAATAACCCCTGACTCTATGATTCAGAGCCAGCCCTAGTGTTTTCATTCATAAAAAAAAAAAAAAGACATATGGGACCTTATACAGACACTGGTGATGTGAACGGGCATTTTGTTCAGGAAGTTTTGGAATCCTGCTTGGTTAGAGTGTTTTTCATAAAGAGAATTTGATATTTTTTTTCTATTTGGAAGAGTATAAAACCAGTTTTCAACTGGTGGGGAAAAGTGGAAGGTACAGGGAAGGTAAATGAGAAATTGCTCTTTGGACTTGGTATTTGAGAGATGATTGGGAACATTACCACAGCCATCCCCCAATGCACTTTGTGCAAAGGGCTGAGAGCATGGAGTCTGTTGAGATGCGCTAAAGTAACCTTGACATTTCAGTGGCTGTCAAAAATATGTCTATAGCATCTTAATATTTAGTCAGAAGAGGAAGCCTTCTGACTCCCATGGCTTTGAATACTTTCATGGGCACAGACTTCGGATTTACCAATACTGAACTGGAAATGACCACCTGGTTCATCAAATCCAATTCCCTACCACTGTAGACAACTATGTAAACAAAATGAAAAGTCCAAAAGGAGCCAAGAGAGTCCAGTGAAGGAGAGGTCCATTGATTTGAGTAAAACTGTATGTGTGAATGAGTGCCACTAAGAAAACCAAAGGCTGCTACCATTCCCAGAACTGTAATTCTATCGCTTTTCTATTCAACAGCCTCCCGTTAGCAAAGTAAAAAAAACACTAACTTGCGGAAAAAAAAAAAGAATGGCCCTCATAAGTAGCTGCAGCAGCAGTAGGATGGAGGAAAAGTTTCTTTCTACATTCTTATAAGCACAATTAAGAACATGGATGTATATTTGAAACCGAAGGTCATTTTGACATTGATAACTATATTACTCATGGTGTGACCATAAACAAGTGAAGTCCTGTTTAAATTACAGCACGCTTTGTCCTTCACTTCTAAAAAGATGACTGAACCTCCCTGACTGTAAATTTGCTTACACTTGACAATCTCACTGTAAGCAGTGAAGTGAGGGATAATAAGCACCATGATGCATCGTGTGGTATTATCCAAACACAGGCACAGGGAAGTCTGTCGTAGAAGTATGTTATTTGTATGAAGTTAAAGAAAAGGAATAATATTTCTATGTTTGACACATGTATTTGTATGAAGCTAAAGAAAAGGAACAATATTTTGAACTGGATAGACTAGACACATTATCCAATGGAACTTATTTTCCTCTTGCAGCTTTAAAGCTAAATCTCAGTGGCACAGGGGCACTATCAGATAGTATGAATCTTCTCACAGCCCTATGTTTGTTGACCTCAGGAAACCCCAGGAAGAGCAAAGAACACAGGCTTTCATCTCTCCAGGAAAAAGGACGCTGACAGCAATTTTTTGTACAAGAAAGAACAATCATTTTAACGTAAGCCAAAGAAACACCCTGCCCAATTCATTTTTCCAAAGGCGTGACAATGATGTGAACCACTCACTGTCATGGAATATTTTAGAGATTTAAAAACATAATTGAGAAACACAGGGATTTTGCTTAAAATTGAACCTGGATATTGTTGGATACTTACATTTTTCTGGCCAAAAAAAAAAAAAAAAAAATCATTCAGTGCTAATATAACCGAGTTCTGCTTAGATGAATTTGCAATTCTCAAAATTTGAAGAAAAATCTAAGCACTTACTTTGTATAACTTTCTGGAATGTGGAAGCTCATGTACATACAACAAGCCTCTGATAGCAGATTCATTATTCAGTTACACTAAGAACAAAATGCTAGTGTTTTTCTCTTCTAAATAAATTCAACAAAGGCAAATCAACGATGATCAAGCCTGATAAGATATATGTGGATTACCTAAAATGTTACACACTCAGGCTGAAAATGCTGACAAAGTACTATGCATACTCCCATTTGTATGCTGTTTCTGTTACAACGAAGAAGAGATATTAATAATCATACATTATATTCAGATACACACTAGATATTTAGAGATATCTCCTTTTTTCTATTTTTAATTTCATATGACAAATTGAGAAAAGCTGAACATATTAAATTAAAAATCTATGTAACAAAATGAGGGGAAATACAAAAAAACTGCTTGCAAACACGTGGGAATAATTACCTACACATCATTTAAGTATCAAATTTTACCTGGTTTTTAGTTTCCAAGATGTTCATGAACTGGCTATGAATGTTTTCCAATTATGCATTATTTAATAATATTTTCAAAAGTCTTTACAGCATTTTTCACCTCACAAAGAGATTGCAACTATTTGAAATTACTTATGCCTTGACATTTGCACTTTGTTTGATGGTTATGCTTTTTTTAGCATTTACTTTGCTAAGTAAAATAGGATTATTAATCACATTTTAAATAGGAACATAGGACTGGAAGGGGCTTTCCAGTAAAGGCCCCTGTGTTTGCTGACAACCATTCATCCAAGACTTCTACTTCACCCTTGGACTTCTACTCTGGACCACCTGATAAACAACAACCATAAAGCAACCTGTAGTAAAAACTCTACAGTGTACCACAGGTAAAGAAAAAGGAGACAAACGCTTCACCTAGAAAAAAATTTAGTATGGTTAAAACACATTTGGATGATCTCAGAGTATAATTTATCCTAACTGAGAGAGACATAAAGAAGAAGAAGGGGAGAGAGGGAGAGTATATACTAAGGATGCATTCCAGTTTGGATGATCTAAATGCAAGTCATACAGATGTGCAAAGGACTTAAACTGTCCAAGAATGATGCACCTGATCTAAGAAGGTGCACTAACTTAGATTGACATTGAGTTAACCCAGTCTAAAAAAGGCTTAACCTGATCTTGCGAATGCCTATACACATTTGCATCACAGCTCCTGGACTAGGAAAGCTCAGCCACTTGCCCCAGCCCTGGGACTGCACTATTTCCACTCCCCCTGACCCTGACTGCCCAATTTTAGGCTCCCCCAGCTCTCCTTTAAATCAGGCAGACCCCTTCTATGGACCTACCAGCTCCCCTGTCCCCCCAACCCTCCCCCAACATACCAACCCTACACCCTGAACCCACCAAAACCTCCTGCAACCCATTAATCACACCCCAATCCCACCTGGCTCTCCCCCCACCCCAAATTACTTATACCAGGCTCCCTGTACAGCTCCCAGGAGCAGCAAACATATACCACTCCCAGTTTAAAATAAGCCACATGGTCATAGACCAGATATGAGGAGTGATTGTACACAGCCTAAAGACTATACATTCTCAATCTCAAACAGAATATAGCTCAAGAGTATGCTAAAAGCATCACTGAAAATTTAACTACTCTTCTGGTTAGTTCTCACTATACTGATGGGGTAAAGTTCTGTGCTGGCCCAAGGGCTAACTGAAGCCCCATCTCTGTCCCACTTAAACTAGCAGTCATAGGATTATCTGGAACATAGATTGCTCTAGCCATCTCCCTACAGGTGAATTTCACCAGTAAAGGTTTTTCCATGGACATTAGGGCTGGAAGGGACCTCAGAAGATTGAGTCCAGCCCCCCAAGGTAAGAGAGATCATTATCCAGTACTATCCAACTGTGAAACTTGGAAATCTTCAATAGATATGAAACCCTCTAACTTCAAATACTTTGGACAATAGGGTTAGAACTCAAAGAGATGTTGCTGAACTAGAGTACTGGATGATAAACATGAAAATGAAATTCAACCAAGAGAAATTTATGGTGCTACACATATGGAAAAAAAAACAAAAGTGCAAACGCAGAATGGGAAATAACCAGCTTGGCACTGCTGACAAAAATCTGAGAATTATGGCAGATCACAAAAAACGAGTAATGCGATGTACTTCAAAGGTAAAGGAAAACAAATGTTGGATTACATTAACACAAGCTTTATCCTCAAGGGGATTTGAAAGTACTACTCTGCTCAGAACTTGTTCGGCCTTAGGCTTTCAAGGAAAGGCCAGATAGGATCTTTCTGGGATGGTTTAGGAACAGCAAACCCTGTATCTATGTGAAGTGTTGTACAAGATGACCTTTGAGATCTCTCCCAACCCTATGATTTTATGAAGAACCTTTACCTGCCAACATTTCCATTTTGAAGTGTCCTTTTTTGCCCATAAAATTGCCGTCCTTTTCCATATCACCTTCCAAAGACAATGTTTCACAAGGAGACCTTTAAGAAAGAAGTTTCCAAAAAGTTACTCTGAGACAAGGCTGGTGATCTTTTTATTTTAAAAAGAAGTTGCCTCAAAGCTAACCTGAATTTGTAGATACTAGGAAAAGTGGTGCTATGAGCCTGGCAGAATATTTGACAGTTTGAGCAAGCTCCTTGACAGCACTAAGTCAGTAGAGACAGACAGGCACAAAAAGAACAGAAAGTTTTGCTAAAACTGGCCACAAAGCTGCCCATTCAGCCTCCAGTTAATATCATGGAACTGTTGTCTTTAAAATATTCTTCCATTGGTAGGTCGGACAAGTTTTGCTCTGCTGTGGAGCTTTATCTGCTGCTATGCTGTCTGCACAAAAAACTAAAAAAAAAAGTTTAATTGTAATATACAGTAAAACATACCCTACATTCCTTTAAATGACCTTTTTGATGTGTTTCTTGACTATAGAATGGGTTCATTATGCCATATATACTCTGTCACTTTTACTTAATTCAAATGATTATTTCTGTCACAGCCACAATTTTCTTAGACCCTTTTAAGGATTTTTTTTTTAAATACATGAGCTTTACATTTAATTGGCCACTTCACAGGGAAAGAATGAGGCATAAAGTTTAACAACTCTTCTAATTTGTTTACTAAAAGATCATTTTAGTCATCAGCATCAGAACCCTGCTGAAATACAGTTTCAATTTCCCTTCTCAGCCATGGATAAAACAAAGTTGACAACACATATTTTTCTCTGTCAAAACATTTCATTTATTTTTCAATCTGCAGACAGCTTAAGAGCCATAAGTTCTTCAAACATTACAGTAGCATTCTTCCTGTTATCTTAATATTGGAAAGGTACATGAGATAGATCCTTAACTTAAGGCTATGCCTACTTAAAAATGTGTCAGAGATAAAGAGGGACTTTCCAAATGATAGTGTCAAATTGACAGAGAAGAATAACCGAGCTGATCACCGGATTGCACTGCAGAAGTGTAGACAGTTCTGTCTGCCATACCTAGTCCCCACTGTTCATTTATACTCTCATTCATATTCCTCAGCTGTTTGAGGAGCTACTCAAGCATCTGATCTACAGCTTGATAGATCTTGTCCCATCCATTATGCATGTAGGTGACACTTAGGCATCTGAGCCTAGATATAGACATTCAAAAAGCCCAAGATGGAATCAATCAAAGTTATGTGGTTTTCTGTAAGCGGCGTAGTTTAGATCAGTAGTGAACAGAACACGCATTTGCTCTTTGGTTGCGGGGGAAGGTGTGCAAATCTTAGACTAGGTTCCACCATTTTTAAACCTGTCTATGTGTGCCAAACTTCTGTTCTTTTATGGGTATAGACCAGTTTTGTGCCAAACTTCTGTTCTGTTACGGATACAAGCCAGTTTCTGATCACCAGGGATCCTGGTTTTCTCTGATAAAAAAAAATCTCTGACAAAACCCTCCAAATTCATTATTAAAATTAAAAGCCTCCTGAAGCACCCTCCAACCCTGCTGGTACCTCTCACTGCCCCCAAAGTCCACCCCCCAGCCCTGCTGGTGCCCCTCACTGCCCCCAAAGCTCCCCCAATACTGCTGGTGCCTCTCATTGCCCCCAAAGTCCCCCCTAGCCCTGCTGGTGTCTCTCATGTCCTCACAACAGCCCCCTTCCCTACTCATGCCTCTTGCACCCACCCATAGCCCCTGCCTCCCAGCCCAGCCAGGGGGAATGGCCCAGCTGCCAGGGCTATGGGGCCAGGACCCCAAGTCTGCAGCTCCCTGTCCCCAACAGCAGGCAGATGAGGCAGAATCCGCATAGAGCCGGCTCCCCCACTGCTGCCACATGCTTGGGTCAGGGTGGGGCCAGCTTCTGGCTCCCCCACAGCGCTGCCAGTGCCCCCAGCCATAAACTGCTACCCCCCAGCTCTGCCAGAGGGGCCCCCAGCAAGCCCCACTTAGTCTCCAGGAGAAGAGTGAGGCTGAGCTGAGCCATGGCTGACTGAAAATCTCAGGCCCCATCCTTCCCCCACCTCCGCCCTCTCCAGGCTGGGTTGGGGTTTACTGCCCTGTTTCCAAACAGCTTTTGCAGGCTGCAGCTCAACCAGCCTGCAGAGCTGCTTGCAAAAGCAGGGAATCCATGGGTTTCTCTGCTAAAAGGCTAAAAGGAGAAATCCATGTTTTCACTGATAAAAAGGGGAAATCTGTGGTTTTCTCTGTTTTTCCATGGGAAACAGAAAATCTGGATCCCTGCTGTTCACTTATATCAGTAAAAGTGTAATGTCTGTACCTGGCCGAATTATCTTAAAGAGATCCTATTCCACTCAGAGTCCCTGAAAACCTTTTCACTTTTCTAAGTTTCCTTTTATCTTAGCATAAATACTAAAATGCAAATAGTGGCAAGTAGGAGGAGGAGGATACACCTACCTTTTGCTTTCATGGATGTTAATGGACTCAAGGAGGATGGAACAGGATTGCATTTAGACATCTTAGCACCATTTAAACACTTAACAGATAGAATAGAACCTGGCCTGGAGTTTCATTTGCCAAACCATCTTGCGCAAGCAACTTATGTCAATTCTTGGACCTCAGAAAATGGCCAAATCAGACACAGAGTTTAGGTGCCAACCCACATACCATATACTAACTATTCCATTTCTAGGAAAAGGCACTCTGCTTGGAACAGATATTGGCTTTGTGCTACCATAAACATTTTTATGGCAGCCCAAAGGCTAAGCAAACAGACATCCATATTCCTTGTTATGCAACAAATGCCCAAAATTGTTGCCATGACAACAAGTGGTAAAAATCTGTGCCTCTATTTTTGCAAAGGACATATGTTTGCTTTATGACAGGAGGGCTTGGGTAGTCTGGAGTTGCCCATGCTCTACAGCCACCCTGGGCAGGAACTCCCAGGGCTTTAGGGATGAAATCTTGTGTGCCCTGGGATCTCCCCTGCAGCCCAGGTTTCCCTACCTACAGAGGCATACTCAAGAAATCCCTCAGCAGGGGGATTCTGACTCTGACTAATGGCAATTAGTCAATGTCTTTGTCATCTAGTGAAGTGGATCAGCTGTGCTGGGACACATCCCAGCACAACTGATCCTGCTCCAGGGACAATGCCTATGTATAGCCTCCACTATATTTTTCTGAGTTCACTTGGTTGAGGGGGGAAAAAGAAAGGAAGAAAGAAAGGATAACTGGTTTTGGGTCCCATAATAGAAAATAGTATAATTGCCCTTAAAATGCTTGATATTGAATGCTGAATACTGAATAGAGGGAATGTCAATTAAATGGAATATTGTGCCTGGATAATGCCCTCCTGCTGCAAGATAAATGTTGAGGCAAAGCCAGGCCAAAGCATTTGCAGAAAACAAATACTGAGAAAAATCCAAGACATTATTTACAAAGTAGAAAAGCATTTGCCAATCACAAAATTCAATTACATTCTCTCCATATTACAAAATATATAAAAGAGATAACAAGAACACACCAGACTGGTGGAAGGACATGCACTTTCTTCTGAATTAGCACTGAAACTGCCTAATTGAAAACCATTGCACCAGTAGAACCAGAACATCAAGACCAATGTAAGGCTTTACGGCCAAATGCACAAGTCAGTGCACAGCTCAAGTAGAGGAACAGGCATCTGCTTAAGGAATAAAGGATGGAAAAGGAATGCTGCCTCACTGTTCAGAGAGTGGTATTTAGGCAGAGGCAATAAGGCTATTTCATTACAGCTGACTCAACACATCCCACCCACTTACCCAGAATCTCCACAGCTCCAAACCCTACTTACACACAGGCCAGGTACAAAGATTATGTTTCTATTGGGAGAATCACTGCTCTCCCAGTAGAAATAGCAAGCATGCAAGCAGTCTGGGAGTGGGACAGTACCTCTGGAATAACTGGTCTGGAAATAGTTTGCACCACTATTCCAGTCCTCTTCCAGACTGGTCCAGGAGGTGACTGGAGAAGCCCCCAAGGCTCCCTAACCTCTCCCCAGACTGGGCAACCCCAGTCTGGAAAACAGATAGAGGGCTTTGCCTTGCTGCTCCCCAACCTTCCACAAATCAGGATGACTCTGGTCTGGGGACAACAGAAGGCGCAAGGAAGAGGGGACAGCTTCAAACTGAATGCTTGTATGCTCCCTCTCCTGGAAAGATTTCTAGCAGTGGAACTAGAAACAAATTCCTGCCCAACACCACACATGCTTCATTTACTTCTGCACTTTCCTACAATCCCAGACTTTTCCTTTGCACAGCAAAACAATATTTTCTTAAGCCTTGGTTATGTCACAGTAAAGAGTATAAAAACCCTAAAATGTAGCTAAACTGTTTATGTAATGGGAATGGGATGCATCTGAACATGATCAAAAACAGTGGTCAGAAATAAGTTAGTATGGGAACTGAAACAAGTGAGATCTAATTCTTTCAAGCAAAGCAAATGTTTAAATTTATCCTCTGTGGTACAGTGGAGACCTCCAGACCATGAATTCCAATCTACAGCTTGCCTGGACTGGTTGATCTTCTGACACTCCACCTAACTCTCAGTCTTCTAAGAAGACTCTTGACGTCTTTATTCCATCTAAACTGAGACCTGAGGCTTCTGCACATTATCCATGTCATTCACCAGCACCTCATTGCCATATACTTTAAGGTGAAAATCACAAAGTGTGATCACAGGTCACAGCGTGATGCAGCTAAATGTCTACTGGGAATTATGGGCTATTAAGAGTTCTGAATGGTTGATAATAGCAATTGTAGTCACAAGGTCTGGCCTTGAGCATATTCAGTCTAGAGCTTGATCATTTTGAATATTTCATATTACATACGATAATAAACCTACTGTTATCTTTTAGCTCCATCAGTACCAATCCTAGACTTCTACTAGTACATTGACACACTAATATTTAAGCATATTTTAATATGCTAGGGTCTAAATGCTCATCTCATTATTGCAGACATTTTTTGTATTTTTTCACTGCCCCTTCTATCAACTGCGCATTATTTCTGTGCACCTTTGAAGAGCAGCCACATTTCACCTGAGAGATGTCTGCATTTCAGTGACGGGTGAAATTATTCCATTCCTTTAGCAGAAATGGTGGTTTAGAGATTTAAACTCTTTTTATTCATGTATTCTTTTCTAAAATCATTTTAACTGTTATAGGTAGGCCAAATCAAAAAGATACAGAGTCTTAATTTTCTCTTTTGGCATCCATGTGAACAAAAATATCACTCTCTATGGATTAATGGCTCTGCCCAGATCACACTGACACCTTAATTTCACACATCATGATACTCATCTGGATTTAACAAATCATGAATTGATATTTGCTTGTCTCAAATTGCCGTATCCCTATATCTCTTTTCTTTTTAAAACATATAGTCGATCCTCAATGTTACTAATGGACCCTGTAAGTTGACTACTGCTCTTTCCCTCTTAACATAATTCTAAGGCTTAACTGCCTACTTTTCCTACCTTTATAGTTCTGTTTAAAAGAAGATTGGATTAATATAAATAATCTATTTTGCTTTTATCTTTTATTTGGGGTGACTTTTTTATTATAGTGACAAACAACAGCTAGTGCTTGGTTTAGATAAAGACCCAGAAGTTTGTTTAACAAACAATCTAGATTTCTTGGGTCTACAAATCAGATTGCTGACCTTGGGGGAAAAAACCCGAAAGCTCCCTCACAAAATTTCCCATTCTTCCTGTTTGTGTACAAGCTGAAAATAATAGCTATTCAAAAATAGTTTTTCACATGTTTTTTGGGCCAGTCTTCCTCAGGCCCTCACCTGAACCATGAAAGTAACAAGGCATGAAAATGAAAAATATATATTTTAAGGTTAAGGTTCAGTTTGAGTTTAAGCAAACTTTTACTTAAGTTTTTTTTTTTTCCTAGAGGGTTAATCCATTTCTAAATAACCTCTTCCCTGCCCTATTCCAAAGGCTTTGGCAGACTTTGTACATTTTCCTTCTTTCTGTTTCTCTGTTCAGTTGCTGCACAGCTTTTCTCCTGTATGTAAGCCTATTTTCTCTAATGTATGAGCCACTAGATCTCTTTTCTCTTGCAGCACTTGCTCTTTTGGGACCAGGTTCATGTCACATTTCTTCATATTTCTGCTCTGGATACTGTTGTTCTGTCCTATTATTTTTTAAGTGATAATAATGACACTAGCGAAGACCTGTAATATTGCAGCTAAGCTTGTGATCCATGCCAAGTCCTTTGACTTCCCTTTTTCTCCTGCTGGTACAAGCAGGATGGTCCTCTATTGTCCCCACCAGTAGTATTGATGCAAGGCTCTCCCACACTGCTGAAGTAAAATAGACTCAAGTTAACTAGGCCTGGGCAAATTTTTTTTCCATCAAATGGAAGTTCTTACCAAAGACATCAATTTCATAGCAAAAAAAATAGTTTTCCAGTATCATAATGGTTCTTTTAAAAATGAACCCGATGACAAAAACATTCCAATTTGGGGGTTTGCTCGTTTTGATGAAATCCTAAAACATTGAAAAAAACTTTGTACAAAAATTTAAAATAATTCACGATGAAAAAAAATGTCATTTGCTGACCAGAACTAGCTTCAGCCCTGAGGAGGAGGAACCAGCTAACATTCATTGTGAGACAGTGGTTCAGTTTACATCTATTTGCTGGTTACCTCATCTTCTTTTTCAGTTATGATCATTATATTTGTTCCTGAAAAAAGGCTAATAGGCCTTAGCATTACTATACACCTTAGGTGACTAAATTCCCTAGGCCTTCGGATTCATGTACACAGTGTACCTGAGGCAAGTATTTAGAGCCCATTAATGTACCCCCTGTCATGTCTTATCGCATTATTATTTTACATGCTGAAAATCCAGAGCCAGTCCTTTAACAATATTAATCTAAAATGACTGATGGGTGTGGAAGAAGTAAATCTGTGGATTTTTGCTATGGGCAAAACTTCTAAACTAGAATCTCTTAATAAATTTAAACTATATGCACTACAGAATAGATACCGTGCTTCATAATTCTCATTTATTGCATGTAGTGTTGTCAAGCAGAAAAGACATCAATAAGTTATATAATTGCAAGGATCACTTGCTATAGGCCACCCACTGCTCAGCTGCATCAATGCAAATTCAAGGGAATCCTAACAAAGTCACCAGAGAATAGGATTTGTCTCTTTCTGCCTCATTCAGTGTACAATAGATCTTTTTCAAAAACTTTTCATATTTACCTTGCACATTCACTCCCTAATGAAACAATAACCATCGATTCAACCAATAATAAATGCTATCAAATATCCTCCACAAATAGTTAGTATCTTCAGAGTAGAGGACAATGCCATATTGTTGTGGAAATCTGGGGTAGACTAGATTTTTCCCACACAACTCAAAGTGACAACCTTGGAATCTATTGTATTTGATGTATGCTATTTAACACTCCTGCAAATTAGCTGTTGTTAATTAGGCCACCCTCAATGTCCAATTTTTCTACTAGCAAGAGCTCATTTTTCATTCATAATAGTGGAAGATACCTGCATATACCAAAATAAGCTAGAACAAAACCCACAACACACACATTACCATCTCATGCACCTAAAACACGACAGAACTCAGTGTAGATTTTGTACATTGTCAAAATTGGCCAAGTTTTCCAAACATGAGAAGTGTTTTGGGTATCCCAATTTTTAGGGAACACCTAGAGACACCTCAGAGAAGCCTGATTATGAAAGGATAGATGCTCAGCACTTTATTAACACCTGTCTCCTTTAAATTGTCTTCATTTGAGCACTTGAAAATTGAGATATATCCAAGTTCACTACTCCCTTTTGAAAAACACAGCCAATGTGACTTCATCCAGAGCCCTTCTAAACTGAGTTTTTTGTTTTTCCTTCTCTGGTCAGGGTTAGTAATGTTGCCAGTTTATCTGTGCTCGTGAAGTTCCAGAGCAAACAATGAACTAGTAAATTAGCAAAATTTCTCATTCATTTTAGAGGGACTATTCCTGACTACCCGCAGACTCGTGCAATTATCGTAACAATTGAATCATATCAACAAAGACTCTTTAACATGCTTCTGTCATATTTTTGGCATATGTGACAAGCCTTGACAGCCTCCACAGGGTCACCATTTATATTAGCCTCAAATAAACATCTCCAGCCTTTTTTTAAATATTTTTTATTCTTCTCACATATCCTTTTTAACATAATTATCCACAGGGGTGGCTAGCTTGTGGTGTCACAAGTGGCATGAGTAGCCTGTGTGGCACATAGCAGATTAGAGGGAAACAGGCAGCACAGTAGCAGATAAGGCAGGGAACAGAAAACCGAGAAAAATATTGAGCAGAGAGTACAGATCAGGGAGCAGAAAGCAGAGCAGAAAATTAGGTAGGGAGCACAGGACAAGGAGCAGAAAGTAGAAGAGTGGAGGTCAGGGAGCAGAAAAAAGAGTAGTGGATTGGGCGGGGGAAAGGACACTAAGTGGCACTTGGGGAGGGTGCTGGGCTTAATTTTGTGGCCTGGCTGGCAAAACGGTTGCCCCCCACTGACTTAGGAAATACTTGTCGATGGCAGTGGCAATCCCTTGATTCAAAGTTGATCTCTACCGCAGCTCACTGATGGGTCTTGAGATGACTTAAGAGTCCAATCCTTGAGCCACAGATCCATCCTCAGAAGTTGCAAATCTTTTTACAGGAGAGAGTAGGCTGCAGGCTGAGATTCCTCTTCTTTTCCTTCCTCCACTCTCTCTTCTCTGCTTCGAGGACAAGACACTTTACCTCAAAATAGGCTACCACTTGGTTGGGGTTGCAGCCATTGGAGTCAGTCAGCAGCCAGCTCAACTCTTGATGTCACTGTCCATTTTCTTAAGGTATGCCTTCAAAATATCCTGGTAGTACCTCCTTTGGCCACAGTGAGATCTCAGGGCATTACTAAGCTGGGAGTACAGCATTTCTTTTAGGAATCAAGAGTCATGCATTTGCACACAATGTCTATTCCAGTGAATGTGATGCTTGAGGATCACTGACTCAATGCCAGTAATATTACCTTCAGCAAGGATGCTGGTATTTGTGTGGTGACCTTCCCATTTGATGTGGTAAGTTTTACAGATGTATCATTGGTGATACCTCTCAAGGCTAAGATGATGTGACAATAGCTGACCCACATCCATAAAGTAGGATGGGAATGATGACTACTTTGTAAACCTGAACCTTGGTGTCCTTCCAGAGGTTGCAATGAATTAGCAGTACTATCTAGATGCCTTTTAATAAATTCCCATATAGTACTGAAAGGTCCTCCTTAAATTGATAAAAGGCATTGGAAATATATTATCTTTATCACCATCACCCTGTGCTAATAGCCTTTCATAGGTGTTTTTTCAAGGTTTGATCCTGAGCAGCAACTCTGGCAAGCACTGGCTTCATACAGACATTTTCTCCTACAAGACTTGCTGCTCTCTCAGGAGAAACCATGAGTATACAGATGTTCAGGTTTTTCCACCCAAAGTAAAAAAGGTTTCTCCAAGAGAAAAATAACCTGGGAACAACCAGAGCTTCTCCTAGGAGAACAAATGTCTGTACAAGCTACCTCTGAGAAAGATTTTCTACCAGAAGAACACACCGGGCGAATTCTCCAAGATTATTTGAAGGCATGTATGCAGCCACTGTCAACCTTTTGTCTGATACCAGACAGATTCCTTCCCACAACCCTAGATTAACATATATAATATAGCTCTGCACTTTGCTGTATTGTTCTGTAATGAAATGTTCTCAAGTGTGTCTTCAGCCAAACACATCCCAAGTTTTTCAATTTACAAGTCACACACTTCCATCTGAAAAAAATAAATCTCTGTATTCTCCAGGTAGGGGGGCAAAGCCCTGTTTAACAATGACAATAAGTTATTTACAGTCCATTTTAGCTAGCATTGTTCCCTGATAAAGAAAACTACAAAGTGTTTTATGCTTATGGACAACTAAGCCCAAACTCTTGTTTCTTTGAAACATAGCATTGTGCCAGTACCATATTTAAAGGAGTCCATAGACAACTCAATTTTATGCTTCCTGTCATAACATCCCAGGACTGAGTGCTTTTTTGTTATTTTTTTCTGCTATTCAGACTCCTCAGTAAAAAAGATTTGCATTCTATGTTCACTGAGCATCTTTGCAAAGTTGTGCTCACATGCTGTGCTCAATCTACTGGCTTGCAAATTCTTGTGAAGTGCTATCTATGCTCTATTGCAGTTCTTGCACATCTTTTCCCAAATGCCCGGGTTGTCTTGACTCAGATAATTTGCCAGGAGCTCCATATGCTGCTTGATATGAACTCTGATTTTCTGCATCCTTTCTGCTTCAGAACTCTTTGCAGTAGGATTTGATGGCTCACCAAACCAAGACACTTTCCACTGCCCATAAACTTCAGCCTAGACTGCATGATTTGCTTTGCTTGGGTTTTTGTTGGTGGTAGCCTTTATTAAGCAAACTGTATAGTTGGGAGGGATGTAGACAAAAATTTGGGGTACCATTTCTCAAGTCTGAGAAAAAAAAAAGACAAAATTTGAGCTAACTAGTTCATGTAAAAAAGACCTGTGCAAAACAGAGTATAAGAGACATTATCAGGTGACCTAGAGACAACAGAAATACAGCAGAAAGGATACCCTGATAAGCGGAAGAATAAAACCATTCAAGACAGCCATTATCAACCGTACAGCATAGAAAGATTAGTGGGGATCAGACATATTATAGGAAATACTTTATCAAGGAATATTTCTAAGTCTTCCAGTTTGCCTCCAATTTTTTTTCTCAGATCCCCTTCATGATCTGGTCTTTTGTCACCAACCCAAAATTAAAAGCTTGGCTCTCTAGCCTTAGGTGAGTCACAAACTTCCACATTTCCACATTTGTTTTGTAATCCCCATAGAAATATGCTCATTTTTTGAGGAATAAAGCACTTCTCATTTTTCTCTATTACAGTTTCATAGTTATCCTCTGCCTTTGTTAACTGAAAACAATTAAGAACATCAAGTGCTTCAGAGCTGGTTATTGTCAGAAATAAGTTTCTGAATGCCTTCTTTTTATCTGGGTCTTTTTGCTTGCAGACAAAGAACAAAGTGTTAGTTAAACTTTCTCTCCTGTCCTTCACATTTTCTTATGGTTTTGACTCTGGTGGAACTTTTAACTGCTCCATTCTTCTATTCAGAGTAACTTTCTAGTGCATTTACTTCCTGTTACCATCTGCTGTTCAGTAATAATCACCCTGAGTCAAGAAGCCTCACAGAAATCTGCTTCATTCTGTGTCTAAACAATAACTGATAATCACTGCATTGTAAAAGCCTCTGGGTAACCTACCCACTGTACCAGAGGGTCTCATGCAGAGCCTCTTAAGGGTACAGTTCCACATAAATGTAATGTATGACAAATGTACAGCATGAAAGCTCATTTCCTTACCCTATCTAAATCCAGAGTTCTTACTTATGGCCATCTGTTGCCACATGATCCTTGGTTCAGGACGTGATTAGTGCATATCCCAAATGTAAGAGTAAAGGCGGCTTTCTTTTATTTCCAGAGACAATTGTAGACCTCTAGGTTACAGAAGTCTCAATATGTTCTAAACTATTCTACTTGGGAACAACCCATTATATGCTGTTACGCAAGCACGTGATTACCCGAACACAGTATCATTCTGCCTTTCCCTTCTCCCAACCAGCTAAATCTCATAATATACTCCCCGTGTTGCTTTGTTACTTGCTTGGCTTGAGCAGCAAAATAGTTAGACTTCTTTAAGACAGCTGTTCTAATAATACAGAAATTATTTACTTTCACTTATACCTGTTTTGCACAGGTGCAATTCTATTGATGACAGTGGGGTTATTTCTGATTTACAGAGTGACCTTATACCATTGCACACTCCAGCTGAACTGTCCTTTCTCTAAATTGCTTCATTTTCTGCATTGGGAATGTTTTAAAGCAAATACAGATCAACATGCCTATATGTATTCTGGTAATAATAAACTATTAAAATAATTCTCATGTAGTTTTACTAGGCTAGTGACATAGTTAAGCACATAGCAATATGTCACATGCTGCATGCCCTTACTCCAAAGCCAGCCAAATAGTGACTTCCATTAAGAATAAAGACCCCTATAAATATGCATTGGTACATAATTGTCATGCTTGCTGTGGAATGAACAGGAGATACTGGAGCTGAAACACCTTCCTTGATTTACCATCAGTAATAGTTCTTTGCATTATTATAGTAGAAAAGGTAGCACAGTAGGAAAGAATTACACTGCGTGCAATGTTTTGCTTCAGAGAATGCTTCGGCTCATTTTCTTGCTGTCTGTGTGTGCTGCAAATGAGAAAATGCCCAGCTGGCAACTTTGCTTCTGATTTATAGGAAAGGTCAGTTAATCCCAAGTAGGTATTTTGTTAAATATCAAGATATCTCCCCCTGTGTTTTCTCTGTTTAGCTCAAAGAAAGCTGAAGCATTAGTAAGGATTACAGAATAAGATGGAGCGATCCCTCTTTTAATCACTATCACTCAAGGTAATTTTGCTTCACAATGTTAAATAGTTTGTGGATTGTAATTAAGATTATAAATTTACATTGTTTCCCCATTTGTCACAGTACCCCTCCATAGACAGGTTGATGGAATGAGCATGCAGTCTTTGTCTGCAATGTGATTACTATACTGCCAAGCAAACAACACTAGGAAGAGAAAAGTACATTATGAAATCAATCCTGTAGTTTTTACTCACACAGAACTCCCACTGAGGTCAATGCAAGATCTGCATGCATAAGGATCCCATATGGGGAATGCAAGTTATCATGTCTACGACTGCTAAATTACCACTTTCACATAGATTCATAGATACGTAGATTGTAGAGTCGGAAGGGACCACAATGGATCATTGTGTCTGACCCCATGCCCCTGGCAGGAAAGAGGACCGAGGTTAGATGACCCCAGCCAGGTGACTATCTAGCTTCTTCTTGAAGACCTCCGGGCTAGGTGATAGCACCACCTCTCTTGGAAGCCCATTCCAGATTCTGGCCACACTTACTGTGAAAAATGTCTTCCTAATATCTAACCTAAATCCACTCTCAACTAGTTTACACCCATTATTCCTAGTCACTCCCTGGACGCCTTAGTAAACAGCACTTCTCCTATTCCCCGTTGACCTCCCCTAATAAATTTATAGGCGGCCACAAGATCTCCCCTCGGCTGTCTCTTGTGAAGACTGAAGAGATTCAGCTCCCCCCATAGGGTCTATCATGAAAGCCACTAATCATGCACGTGGCCCTCCTCTGGACCCTCTCAAGATTCCCTGCATCCCTCTTGCAGTGCAGCGCCCAAAACTGGACACAGTACTCCAACTGCAGCCTGACCAGTGCTGCATAGAGGGGGAACATCACCTCCTTTGTTCTATTAGTCATGCACCTGCTAAAGCACGACAAGGTGCTATTGGCCTTATTGATGGCCTCATTACACTGCTGGCTCATGTTCATCTTGGAGTCAGTTATGATAGGTGTGCTGGGGTTTCCTCCTTCCCAGGTGGAGTACCTTACATCATTTATCTTTATTAAATTGCATCCTATTTCTCTCTGCCCATTGATCCAACCTGTCCAAGTCAGCCTGAATCTGCTCCCTGCCCTCCAGTGTACTAACTGTGCCCCATAACTTGGTATCACCATCACACTTAGAATGGGCGCTCTCCACGGCCTCATCCAAATTGTTGATGAAGATATTGAATAATATCAGTCCAAGAACCGAACCTTGTGGGACCCCACTGCCCACCTCCCTCCAGGCCAAGAAGGAACCATCCACCACCACTTTCTGGGTGCAGTCCCTAAGCCAGCTGGCCACCCACCTGACCACGTAGGCATCCACTCCACAGTTTGCTAGCTTCCCAATGAGGATAGGGTGCGAGACTGTGTCGAAGGCCTTCCTAAAGTCCAGGAAGATGACATCAGCCTCAGCTCCCACATCCAGGTAGCGTGTGACCTGGTTAATTTTCCCAGGAATAGAGGTAAGACTGACTGGTCTAAAGTTACCTGGCTCATCCCTTCTCCCTTTCTTGAAAATGGGCACCACATTGGCCCTTCTCCAGCCCTCAGGGACCTGCCTGGAGCACCATGAGTGATCGAACTGTGCCAGTGGCTCAGCTATGACACTAGCCAAGTCTTTCAGCAGCCATGGATGGAGGTCTTCCAGGCCTGCTGACTTGTACCCATCCAGCTTCTCCAAGAGCAAGCACATACACATGCAAGCTTTAAAGGCAATGTTTAAGATGATGATTTCTTATGTAAGCTGTAGGTACAGTTGTGACAGCCCATACACCTACCGTCACACTGCTAATTACAGGCTGCATGCAACAAGAGAGGTAATTGGGTAAAACTGACATAGTATCATAGTATCTAGGGTCAGAAGGGGCCTAAAGCAGGCCATCTAGTCTAACCCCCTGCCAGTGGCAGGATCGAGTGCCAGGGTCACAGGACCCCAGCCACGTACCTATCTAATCTACTCTTAAAGATGCCCAAGGAAGGAGCAAGAACAACTTCCCTAGGAAGCTGGTTCCACATCCTAGCCATCCTAACTGTGAAGTAGTGTTTCCTAAACTTGACAAGGAGCACCCTGCTTCCATGGCCCTAGGCAAGCACTCCCAGCACAGGGTGGGGCATGGCCATGGGGTACCACACAGGAAGTGTACCGGGGGGTATGCGCCACCCCACAGCCATGTGCTGCAGCCAATGGGCACTGCCCATGCACCCTTGCCCACCCTGCTCGTGGTGCTCTATGACTATGTGCTTCACACCTACCCCCGCACTGAGAGCACCAGCTGGCTGCAGGCAGTGGAGTATGCTAGGAGGGGATGGGGCACACAGCTACAGGTTGCCAGAGGGGGACAGGGCATGCAAGGCATGGGCAGAGCCTGCTGCCTGTAGCATGCAAGGCAGGGCATACCCCTATGCCCACTCCCTGTGCGGCACCCTGAAGCTGCGTGCCCCACCCCATGCTAGCATGAGCAGTTGGTCCAGAGCATTACGGACAGACAGACAAAAGTGGTAAATCTCTTATTATATTAGAATAGAGCAGAAGTATTGCCATTTACATTTGCTTAGGTAAAGGTGTATACATAGAAATACAAAGCATAAATAAAAGTAAATAAAAGCTTTTCAGTCACCCTCAAAAAATTGCTGAAGTGTCCAGAACCTAACACTCCATAACACTTTCTATATTAAAATAGTATATCACACCTGCCGGGAGACCAAGAGGAAGAGAAGGTCACTGGAGATCTTTTTGTTTTGTTTTCTTATTAAACAGAAAAATTATCCCCAGGATGTGGGAAACTCTTTCATGAAAGAATCTGGATCTTGAGACAGGCACATTGGTACAGTGAGTGAACTGCGCAATTATCAGTACATAAAATTATATTTTTCCTTAATCAAACACAGGTAGTACTCCTGACCCCAGTGTATATAGCATGTTAACCTTTATTTGTGCTAAAATAAACACATAAATTCATTCTTGGCTAAGTTTTCAGTGCTAGAACCTGGAAATTGTGGCCAATGACACAAACATCTTAATGCTTTAATATTCATAGAGAGCAAAGTAATTTTCAATTTCTGAGACTTTGTCTGAAGGATCCATTCAGTTTTTGACCCCCTTATTATGTGGCATATTTAACAACAGGCCATGTCTACATGAGTGACAGACTGTGCAGTTGTTATTACACACTCATTTAGCACTTGCATACCAGGCATTAGTGTGCAGTACCATTGCCGCACATTTTTTTCCAATGCTATTGCACAATAGCATTTCATGTAAATGTTTCCGCTGACTAGGAATCATTCAGTCCCTCATCCTCATACCATAGCTGAATCTTTCCTTGAGACTTTCTTTCCTAAAAGCCACCTCAGATTTATATATAACCATCACCATTACAACATGTATTACCGGGTGACTGGCCAGAAGCTGATGAACCAACTTTCTAAGACAAGTGTTGATGATATCTATCATGTTATTCAATGGTGGACAGAAAGCTTCACATCTTAAGTTAAATAACACTGATATATTTCAGACAGTCACAGGCAGGCGTATTGTGCTACAGAGAGGGAAATACCAACACAGGGGCAGTAGGAAAGAAGTACTAAAGAGCTTGATAGTTCTTCAGAAAGGAGCAGAAAGAAAATAAAATGAAAAGCAAAGGGGCCAGAGGTTGACCCTCCCCACCCTATTACAGCAAAGTGTTATGGACAAGTATTCCCCAGAATGAGAGGATTTCCTGCATGAATACACTTCACCCTGTCAGAGCACTCAATACTTGCAGTCTTTGAGGCACATTAGAACAAATGAGGGTTGGGAAAGGCAGTGCCAGAGTGCTCCTGTGCTCTGGTGAGTCTCAGTCTGGGTAAAAGCAAAGTGAACCATTACAAGCTGGAATAGTTTAGAATACATTGAGGCTTCTCTAATTATTCCAGAGACCTAACTAATGCCCACTTATAGGATGAGTGCAATACAAAGTAGCTTAAAGCACATTTGTCCTGAGGTTTGTGACCAACACTAAGTACATGACATCCTGAAACATGCCAAAACCTTATTGCATCTACTCATGTCTAATACTATTAGTGAGAAGACACTGCATGATTTTAATTCTGTCTGTTAATATCTCTGTAGTCATACCCAGACCTAAATACTAAGTTGAATGTCCAGAAAAACCAACAAAGAACTAGAGCTGGAAGGTGGTGCTGAGAACTTTTAAGTCACAAACACAAAATGTGTGTTGAAGGATTTTTCCCTTTTCCGCTTTAAAAGGAAAACCTTTCTTCTAAACGAAGAAGTACAGTCAGATCAAAGAAAGAGGTCACAAAAATGGCTGATCCAAAATATAAGTAATCAACATCCAGCTTAAGTATGTTGTAAGAGAGCTTTTCACATTCTGAAATAACAAAAGATTCCTAAATCAAGCTCTGTTCAGTATAGTCTATACTTTGTGTCTGAGCGTGAATGAGAATTATAAAATCAGGAAATACTTTACAGAGCTTTTTGAAGGTTAAAAATTTTCTGCCTTCTTATCATGGGACGTATTTAATAACTTCAGATGGGATCTGAAGAATCATCCCTTTCTGTTCTAATTAAAATATCTTTGTCTCCCCTGAACCTTTACTGCAGACAAAGCCATGGAATGTTGCTCATTAGAACAAATTTTCTTCTCTTAATTCCACCCCTTCCCAAAAAAGAAAACACTTTCAATAACTGTGATAGGCAGCTGAATTCTCGTTATCCCCTGCTTAAAATCAGGTCACGGATCTTAAAAGGAGCCTCAAAAAGGCAACAAAGATATTTCACTTCCAAGAGACATGTCTTTTGCGTCTTTAGATGTAAAAACAGATTGTGGTTCTCCACCCAAGAAACAAGAGCCATTACTGTCAGACACAGTGTCCAGACTGTCATCTCTGCGCTGTAAGTTCAGAGTATGCCCCATTTTTCTTCCTTTTTCAGCTGCTAACCAAATTAACAGCAGGTACCTCATGATGACACATCTCTGCTCTGGAATCCTCAGACATAAAATTATCATGTCATGCATTTTAAGGACAAATGTCACATGTCTCAGAGCTGAATTATGAGACCTGGCAGAGTAGCATTTTACAGTGTTTGATGGCTTCCATAATTTTCAGGCATCAGACCCCTTAACTTAATTCAAACTGGCCAGCTGTAAATTTGCTATGAGTTACTTTCAGTATTATGTAGTTCTTAGATGAAAAAAAGAAGAAAAACGTTCAGTTCAAGGTAACCCTTGCAGCATATTTCAGTGGAGTAAAAACAGAGTTATTCCAGCACAAAACAATTCTTATGCCCCAGTTTTTTAAAACCCTTTCGAAAGGTTTGAGATATGTCAATCGTGGCTGCTCTAAATCTTGGTTTATTTAGAACAACAGTTCATAGAGTGGTCAGAACACCAGTCTAAAAATGTGCATCTCTGCCTGGCCTCTCTCATGATTATACCCAATCCACTAATTATCTGAAAAAAATGGGTCAGGGGTTCACTGCCCAAGTTAATTGGCTCTCTGACAAAAGGCCTCATTCATGAATAAAATAATAATTGTTCCAGGACTAAACTAGAAATAGCACAAAACAGACTTCAGCCCTAATGTTTCCCAGTAGTTTTATGAAACCCTCCTACTTACATGACCTTTTTCCACCTTGTGCCCTTCTACATTTGTGTGCGCGCGCGCGCGCACACACACACACACACACACAGTAACACTTTTCTTTTCTTTACTGCCTTTATACCTGAGCAGAAAAAAATTCCATAAGGAACAGGGAACACCTGAATCAAGCCATACAGCAAAGATAATAAATCATATGTCTGAATTTAAAAAGTAGAAATTACACAGCAGTTTTGGCAAAAGCAAGAGGATTTAACCAATAGAAATCCCAAGGTAACAATTCCAGGGCAGAGGGCTAATTTGGATAGCAACTTTAAAAGCAATAAGATAGCAATAGGCATTAATTCAAAGAAAGTGGCATTGAACTGGAAGGGCATAATGGGCCTCAACGATTCATTATTCCTTGGGGAGGCTGGTCTCCACCATCATGGAACATAATTAAAATATTTCATCACTCTGACACAGTAATATTCAGTTCTACTTGTCTTTTTATTCTGCTTCCCCACTAGCAGAAGGGTGACTTGTTAGGAGAACCAGGAGTCCTCAATTTCTTGGACACCTTAACAGTGTCATACATAACCTCAGGTTTCATTTTTTTAAGATGTACAGATTTCATGGCCTGTTTATTATACATGTGGGACAGATTCTCAGCAGACACAAAAGCAGATATGAAGTTGGTGGAACTATGCTGGGTTCTACCAACTAAGGACCTAGTCCCTTGCTTTCTGAAGTAAACAGACTACCAGAACTGAAAGTTTATAAGAACAGTTTCTGGTCAAATCCACTGTTTTCATATGACCCAGTTAACCAAAATTCTCACTTGCGCCCTTTCCTGCCTCCCCTAGGACAAGAGAAATGATGAAGTGTTGATCTTTTCAATGCCGTCAGGTAACCCTCAAACAAAACGTAAGTTAGAAGTATAAAACTCAGTAAAGGGAGAGGAGGAACAAGAAGCTGTAATTAAATGGTTATTATTGGATTTAACAAAAATTAGCATAATAATAAATTCCCCCAGCATCCTCCTAATTATATAAATTGCTGTTTGCATACTATTCTCCAAACTGATCAAGTAAACATATAGAAATGAGGAGTTATGAGTATTTTACCTCTTCAACACATAGATTTGGAGAACCTTAGTACTACCTTAGTACTGTCACAGTCCTCACTCTTGGGAAGTATGTGGATAATAGAATGCACATGTATCCTCTACCAACTCCAGGAGCTTCAAAGTACCCATGATTTTGTTATCATAAGTGCTTTCAGTATGACATTTAGATAGAGAAACTCCTAAGAGGATACTTACAGAAAAAGTGTCACAGTAGCTGCAAATCAGCATTTCTAGTGTTGAATGTCATTCTCAGGAGTACCATCTTCCACAAATGACACTTCTGGGAATGGTGCTGGAAACTACAGCAGATAAGTAAATCAAAGGATGTTGCAACACTGTATTTTTTGTATCAGAGACCAGCTAGTACCCCCACTAGAGAATTGCCAAAACCTTTTTACTGAATCATAGAATTACGATATACATGTGCCTGGCGCCAGCATCGATGCGTGCTAATTAGCATGTGTTAGAGGACACTCGATTAATCGAGTCTAATTAGCATGCTCCAGCAGGCTTGGCATCACATGTATTCAGTGTCCCCAGGCTTTAAAATGACAGCAGGGGTGCTTTAACTATAGCTTATCAAATTAGCTTTAGTTTAAGTGCCCCCACCACCATTTTGAAGCATGGGATGCTGAATACACAAGATGCTGCAGGCACTTTAATTAGAGCAACTCCTGAGAGTTGCTCTAATTAAAGTAGGCCCTCCCACCCTGAGGCATGTGTAAAGATGCCCATAGAAAATAGGGCTGGAAGAGACCTACAAAGGTCATCCAATCCAACCCCCTGCATGAGGCAGGATCATCCTATCCAAACCATCCTGTACAACCCTTAATCTAAATTCTACATAAGAAGACCGTCAATCCTGACACAACGCAGACCTAACACCCTAACCTAGCATAGTTAAATCAGGGGAACAATGGGAGCCAATGTCCTTCTTCTATGAAATGTTGCCAACATGTGCTCAAGAGATCCCAGGTAGAGGGTCACACCCCACCCTACAGAGGAAGGCAAAAACCCCTACAGTCCATATCAATCTATGGCGAAAAAATCCTTCCTGAACCCAAATCTAATGATCAGTCTGACCCTGAGCAGAGAGGCAAGACCCTCTAACCAGGAACCTCCATCTTTGGTCCCAGCAGGAGCACTGGCACACCCTTGTCAAAGCCCTCAGCCTTGGCAATTGCCAACATCCAATGCCTCTGAAGGAGACTTAAAAACACCCTGACACAGATTCATGGATTGTAACGGGCTGGAAGGGACCTAACAAGATCATCGGGTCCAGCCCTCCTATACTAGGCATGAAGGATTGCTAGGGTCAGGTGGCTCCAGCAAGGTAACTGTCCAGTCTCTTCTTGTAGATTTTCAGGGTGGGTGATTGCACCACCTCCGGAGAGAGCTTATTCCACAGTCTGGACACATGTAACAAAGTTGGAGGCGGGGGGGAGGAAGGAACAGGGGCAACCAGCAAAACCCAGAACCATAGGAAATACCCATAGTGGAACATAGGCATAGCTACACTTAGGTCATCCCAGTGGTTGTCCAACTACTCCCTGAAAACTTCCAGTGATGGAGAGTTCACAGCTTCCCTAGGCAGTCTATTCCACCATCTCACTTTTCTAACAGTGAAGAAGTTTATCCGGATATCCAATCTAAACTTACCTTGCTGCAGCTTCAAGCCACTGGTCCATGTCCTCCTCTCTGCAGGAAGAGAAAGAAGGTGCTTTCTGTCTTCATTATGGCAGCCCTTCAAGTATTTGAAGACTGTCCCCTCTTAAGTACCTTTTCCACAAGCTGAACATGCCTAGCTCTTTCAGCCTTTCCTCATACAACTTGCCTTCCAACTCTTTTTATCATTATTTGTATGTTTTCATGTTTATATTATTTTTGTTGCCTGCCTCCAGACCCTGTCTAACTTCTCCATGTTCTTTTTAAAATGTGGGGTCCAGAACTGCACACAATACTTCAAATGAGGCCTAACTAGTGCCAAGTAGAGAGGCACTATCACTTCCTGTGTCTTGCACCTAATGCTTCTATTGGTACATCTCAAAACCACATTCACCTTTTGTGTGGCTGCATCACACTGCAGGCTCATACTGAGTCTGTGATCTACCAAAACTCCCAAGTCCTTTCCATATTTCTGCCAAACAGCCAGTTCTCACCCATTTTATATGTATTTGTTTGATTATTTCTACCAATGTGTAATACCTTGCATTTTTTTACACTGAACTTAATTCTGTTAGCTCTAGCCCAACTTTACAATCTGTCAGGATACTTCTGAATTGCACTCACATCCTCCAACGTATTCACAATCCTTGCCAGGTTCATGTGATCCATACATCTACTCAGGAAGCTTCCTATGCCATCATCCAAATTATTAATAAACACATTGAGCAGCTCTAGGCTCAGGACAGACCCCTGTCACTCCACTCAAAACCTCCTGCCATTCTGACATGGACCCATTAATAATTACCCTTTGCTTGTAGCTATTGATCTAGTTACCTATCCACCTTATAGTAGTTTTGTCCAGCCCATATGTCTCCAATTTGTTTAACCAACTTTATTCAGATTCAAGTCAAGGAAGGTGAAAGATTTGATATATCTAGCATTGAAGAGAGGTCCTCAGACTATAGTAAAGTTGCTTTAGCATATAATATAAAGATTAATATAATAATATATAAACTATAAAAAATAACAAGAATAAAGACACTCAATAGTGATCTGGGAGAGAAAAAAGAAAATAGCAGATTTTGTTAATAACTGTCAAGCAATTCCCAAATTAAAATGTTATCCTTTGTTGGACATATTTAGAACTGCATCTTCCATGAAGCATCTAAGAAATTATCCAGCTATCAATATGGTTTATGCCTTAAAAATTTCCCTATGCAACTATGTAACTTTCTGTGTCGTTTTCTTGTTACACCTGTTCTTCTTGCTCTCATAAGGTGCATCCAGATGAGTGCAGTTATGTGGTATGTGGCACTGCAAACACATTTGCAGCACCGCATATAGAACAGTCCAGTGATCTCCATGCTGCAAAAGCATGGTGCCCAAGCATGAGCTGCTCCTCGTCTTTTTTCTGTGCGGTTTTTTGATCCCCAGATAACCAGGTGTCAAAAAAAAATGGCAGGAGAAAAAAAAATTCCAAGTATCGCACGTTCAGGCAGCATGCACTGCTGGAAAGCAGAGCTGGGCTACCCAGAGCCATACTGCAGCTGCCAGCAGGATCACCATGGCTGCAGCCCCAGGAAGCCCCCACGACTCCAGGTAAGGCTGCTGGGGCCAGCAAAGTACTGGCCTCAGCAACCCCTACTGCCCCCAGGGTAACGTGCTGTGCACCAAAGCACGCATAGCACAGGTGTTCCCCAGGAACAAGTAGCTATGGTGCAAGGTGTGCCAAATCTCTATGCACATCTGGACGTGCCCATAATGTCTTGTTATATCTTCCTCATTTCACAATGTGTATTTCCAGTAGCTGTCCCTCATCTTTTTTTCTAAATGTTAGGGACCTTGTACATTTCTGGAAACTAGGAAATATACTAGTAATAAGTTTAATGCACTGATGCGCAGTCTTGCATGGTTCAAAAGTCACATGAGCAGCCAAAGAGACAAAAAATAATCAAAGAGTAAAAAAAAATATTTCTCTTGGGTGAAATTACTACATTTCTTTATAGACTTGTTTTAAATAACTGCAAATGAGTGAGCAATTATTAGTACTTTATCATGATCAAATTACAAATATTTCACTGTTGCTTAAAACAAATGAAAATATAATATTCTTGATTAGAGCTGCAGGTGATAAGTTGAATAGGCAGTTTCAGTTCAGGACTGGTGTCCTGACTAGACTCCACCCTATTCATTTCTGCATAAAGCTGCCATCTTCTGATCAGCAATTACTAGCTGTCCAGCTTCTGTCCAGCAAAAGCTCTATGTTTATTGGCTATTAAGAGAAAAAAGCTGATTCCAGAAGAAAGAATAGGCTTGAATTCTGGTTTTGATCATGCTAGTAAACTTTACATGGAAATTTAGAGTAACAGTAAAGGAGCAGTATTTACGAACTAAATTCACTGAACACACACGCAGAGGACAACAAACACACAATAAATAGGTGTGTGTGTCTTAAAATCAATCTGAGTGGCTTTGTTAACATTAACAAAAGGATCTAAAAGTAAACATTGAAAATTGTATAACAAATACAACCAGAAAATTGGACTAATATAATAACAATCCATACAAATGGATTGCAACAATGCCTCCCTTCCAGCCTAGCTGGCTCCTGTTGGCCGTGCTGGGGAAGACTGTTCCTTGCTGAGGCACCTGTCCACCACACGTGATGGAAAAAATGTTAGAATTCTGCCTCAGCTGGAGACGATGCTCACCGAGTCAGGGCCATTCAATCAGCCACTGAGTTTCTGAGTGCCATTTGGAAGGACCTTTATGTGGTCTGGATTGGGAGCTCCTCCTCCTATACACTCCAGCCATAGTACTCTATAATTTTCCTCGGTTCCACCACACCAGGGCTCCAGTCATCGTGTCAACTGCCCTTCAGTCATGCCAGCCTCGGAGCGTATTAACCCTATCTCCCAGAACTCAAACCTGGAATCTCCAGCAGTCCATCTAGAACAAAAATAAAGAAACATGGGCAGTCTGACTGCCTCTCACCATCTTCTGGCATGTGTGTGTCTGTTTGGCATCCAGGGGCCCCTCTCCTCGGTACATCTCCCAGCTGTGGCTCATGCCTCCTGTAGGAGGAAGACCCACCTGGGCCCTAGGTTTGCTCAAGCTCAGAGGGTCAGCTGGGGCAGTCCCGGCCAGGGCCCCTCTCTCTGGCAGCTGCTGTTTCCTGGTAGAGACTTCCAATCTGCAGCACCAGGGATGTGTTTCTCGTCAGGTTAGAAGACATGACCACCTGCCAGATTATCAGTATAATATTAAGTGATATAGTCAAGGTTCATTGTATTAGTGTCGTATTAAGTGACACGACT
>JAGPOW010003395.1:30265673-30289143 GCA_030014935.1 Caiman crocodilus
TTGCAGGGCTCCAGGTACGGGACTCCCTGGGAGACAGCGACCATCGCCTGATAGAATTTGCTGTCCGGCACAGTGTAGATAGGGCCCACACTAGGACTATGGTCCCAGACTCCAAAAGGGCCAATTTCAGAGAGCTCAGGAGGCTAGTCGATGAGGAGCTGCGGGACTGTAGGGTTGAGGACATGGGCGTCCACGAAGGGTGGGCGTTCCTCAAGGAGACGATCCTCCAAGCCCAAGGGGCGACCGTTCCCACCCGATGCAAGATGGGTAAAAGTGCCCAGGAGCCCTTGTGGCTTAATAGGGATATTCGGGGGACCCTGAAGGCAAAGCGGGAAGCTTACTATCTATGGAAGAAGGGAGCAGCCTCCAAAGAAGAGTACTCTTCTTGTGCTTGGGAGTGTAGGAGGGCTGTTAGGAAGGCCAAGGCAGAAGTAGAGCTTCGCCTGGCAACTAGGATCAAGGACAACAGGAAATCCTTTTTCAAGTATGTGGGGAGCAAAAAAAGAGCCCCGGGAAATGTTGGGCCCCTGAGGGACTCGTCGGGCAACCTGGTGCTCGCGGCTGATGGGAAGGTGGAGATCTTCAATGGGTTCTTTGCCTCGGTCTTCCTGAAGGGGGACCGGGACATCCCTCCCGTTGGAGGCCTGTATTCCCCCTCGGGAATCACTTCTAGGCAGGGGTGAGATACAATGAATATTTTCAAAATTACCCTGGTGACTCAGGGATCTAAATACCATTTCGAAAAGTGACTATACATTTCATAGCCTAAGTTTTACTGAAATCAGTTGAGTCTCATTGAAACTCTCTTTTTATGAAAATTGGACTTACATTCCTAAATAACTCAAGGGCTTAAAAATAGTAGCCAATATTTAAATTGCCTAAATTTAAATAGTTGGTTTTAAAATAGTGAAATAAAGCCAATTTGGATACTATTGAGATCACCCCAACTTTTCCATACATGTACCACATTTTAGGTGTCTTTTACTAATAATTAATAGTCAACATTATTTCAGTCAGGGCTACTACCCCCACTCATAATCAGTGGGAAAATATAGTAAGCCATTAAGATTGTGATTTACAAACATGGAGATGAGTGAGCAAGCCATACGAAACTGCCGATTACTCACTGTCAGCTGTCTCAAATGCATTCATTATTCAAAATTATTCTTCAAAATATTTAGCAGCTTTTATTTACTCCATGACTTTGGAAATCTAAGATCTAATCTATACTGGTTTGATGTGATTGACATTAATCAAATTTTGTTGTTTCTGATCTCTGAAAGAATCAGTGAAACTCAGAACATCTAGGTTTCTAAAGAAAATGGTAACAAAAGCCAATTTTAGCCTTTATACTCCACAACTATGCAAACATGTAAGCTTAAAATTCACTTTGTGCTAGTAAAACTAGATCAAATGAATATTCATATGCAGAAGACAAAAAGGTATGTACACATTCTACACAGCAATGAAGTCCATTGTAACAACATTAATTCACCAGAACACAGCTAACTGAACTCATGTCAAAACTCAAATAAATAATGATATAATATTTTTATAGTGTTACTTTCCAGCATCAGCTGGTGGAAAGTGACATCTCTCCCATTTTCAAATGCACAGTACTGATTTACGAGGGGTCTAACTTAGTTTTAAAAAGTAATTTGACAGAGATTCAATTATTTCAAATTTGTTTTTTATCTTAATAAGCATCTCACTCTTTTCACTGAATTCCAGCTACTTAACAATACAGACACCAGAAAATGCTGGCTGCCAACCAGAACTGTTTTAAATAGATGTTAAGATAAGATTGAGGGCAAATACTTGTTCACATCTAGGTCCATTAAGCTGCTCACTAACTATCCGTAAAAACATCTAAATTGGTAGGTTATCTGCCTTGTTATCTTCTGACATCCAAAAGAAAGTAGAGCTTCCATTATGATACTCACATTTCAATGGAAAACACACTTCTGCAGTATTATTCCATGCAAAAAAAATTCAAGAGTTATCAGATTCCACAGTGAGAACTTCATTTCTCAAAACAAGAACACAGTAACAGCATTACAACTAACATGAATTGCTTCCAATAGCCAAAGCAGTTTTTAATAATTCTGACAAAAATATGCTAGAGGTAAAATAATCATAAATAGACACACACTCACAGGTGCAAAAAAAATCCACTCTCCTTTTGATTAATTGTTTTCTTTCCACAGAAAGAAGCAATTCATGATCATTTAGCTCAGCCAGTTAGACTTGTATACTTATCATATTTTTTTACATACAGTATGTGCCCTTTTCCCCAAAAATCAGCTGCTGGAAATTAAGGTACATGTCTTAAATAAGGAAATGCAAAGAGCCAAATCCTGCATCAGCTAAACTGCCCAATCAGCCTGGTAAGTCAGCTGAGGGCTGAGCCAGCGCGTGATAGTCCATATCTCATTTGGCACTGGGGGTCTACAGCATGCAAGAAAATATTGTATTTCAAAAAGAAATACAAGAGCATCTTTAATAAAATCAAAAATAAATAAAAGTTTTCATGATGCATATTGACTATAAACAGACACATAATTAAGTGACATAGCTTGTCATCCAAGGTCATTTTCAATGAAAAAATAAACAACTTTAAATATGAACACTTGATATCAGAAGCATTAATATGTTCTTAAAATGGATTAATTTTTCTTCTTCTATGATCTGACCTACCTCTGCAAAAAAAACCCAATCATCATTAATATTTCGTTCATGTCTTTGAATTATCTTGTCACAATCTTGCACATGCATGCCAATTTCTCAGCAATCTTTACATCAGTATTTTATATATATATAAAGTATTTATATATATATAAAGGGCTTAGTCATTAAGTCTGTGTGTCCATAATGCTCTTGGGGGCTTCAGCCAGTGCTCTGCAGGGGACCAATTGCCCAACAAGAATGATGGTGTGGAAGGGGTGTGGAGACAGATGTGGACAGGGGGGAAAAGGATGATGCTGGGGACTGAGTACTGCCATGACAGTAGAGACAAAGGGAATGGAGCTGGGGGTATGAGCACCACTGGCCCCACCCCCTTTCCCCCCGGCCATGATCCTTGGAGATGGCAGCAGCATGGGGTGGTGGCAATGTACGGCTGGCCTCGTCTCCCCCACCCCTTCATCCCCTCTGTCCCTGCCATCATTTTTCAAGGGCAATTCACTAGGGTGGTATAAAATGTAAAGCAGTCAATAAATTCACCGTACCAACAACAAACTGGAGTTCCCTTGTGGTTAGTAAACCACAGCCAAGATACAAGGTAGAAGCATAGAAGGTAGAATGTTAGTGGTTGGTAAGTAGGACTGATCACATTTTTTTTCATCAGCACTGTTTTATTCATGAAAGGTTGAAAGGATGTGGACAAGTTGGAGAGAGTTGGAGAGCATCCAGCAGAGGGCAACAAAAATGGTTAGGAGACTGGGGGACATGACTCATGAGGATAGGCTGAGGGAACTGGGCTTAGTTTAGTCTTGAAAAGAGAAGACTGAGACAGGATTTGATAGCAGGCTTCAGCTACCTGAAGGGTGGTTCAGAGACGATGGAGCTAGACCATTCTCATGATGACAGATGACAGAACAAGAAGCAATGGTCTCAAGTTTCAGCAAGGGAAGTTTAGATTGGATATTAGGAATATCCTCCTCTCTTACTAGGAGGGTGGTGAAGCACTGGAACCGGCTACTCAGAGTGGTGGTGGACTCTCCATCCTTGGAGTTTTTTAAGGCCCAGATCAACAAAGCCCTGGCTGGGATAAAGTAGTTGGGGGCAATGCTGCTTTGATCAGGGAGTTGGATTACATGACCTGAGATACCTTCCAACCCTAATTTTCTGTGAGTCTATACAAATGAGGGCTTTGAACAAAATAATATTTTCACATAAGTGTGTACTTCCCAAGGTTTGTTTTTTTTTTATTTGTCACCAATAAAAAATATCACTCAAAAAGCTGAAATTAAATGTACTGTCATGGGATTTTGAAGACATCATGGTAAAGAAGAGGAATTGGAAGGAGGATAAGGACATGATTTTACACTTATTTATGAGCAGCTCCTCCCCTCTAAGCATGAGGACATCTGGGTGTTTATTTGAAAGTTGACTAAGCGGTAAAAAGCAAGAGTTCGTATCTCTAAAATGAACATGAGAGGATAGCTATGAAAGGAATAGGCTAAAGAAGGCCTCAAAAGGGAAGGCAAACAACATATATTTTGCGATGGTGAAGGGGAAACCAGTGAAAGGCCACTAAAGGAAGATGTGATATGGTCAAAGACAGACCAGCAAATCTTCGCAGAAGCGTGCTGAATGAATGTTTTGAGGGTTAAAACTGTTAGAAAAGCCATTGAGATCTGAGTAAGTGATATCTGTGAAGCACAGGATATTGCAAGTTGTGGGTTATATTCCTGGCTTCGCCACTGGCTTCTTCATATAACCTTGGACAAGTCATTTAATTTTCTGAACATCAATATCCCTGCCTGTAGCTTAGAGTTAATAATGCTTAGCTAACTCACAGGGGTGATATGAGACTAATTTCATTAAGGGTTGTAATGTCCTTTGAGAGCGTCAGATGAAAGGTACTACAGAGAGGCAAAGTATTGTTGCAAAAATAATATTGCTTCAAATTATGCCACTCAGGCAATGGCCTGTGTTGTGGTCAGCATACATTTTCAGCAGGAGAGACACAGAGGAGCAGAAACTAATTTCCTAATGCCTCAGAAATGGCTTGCTTTGTGTTCTGGGTGATAGTCAAATGTTTTATACATACCCATCAGTAACAATATATGGTATCCTTTTGGATCAAATGTTGAGAGGCCCTGACTTACAGTCACAAAACTTGTACTTGCATATATGATCCCCAACTTGTAAAAGTAGGATACACACAACTACATTACTATATACAAAGGCATATTCATCCCACATTTTTGCAGTTCTAAGGTCTCTGTTTTTTTGCAAAACTGACTAATAAAGGGCAATAGATAAGTTGTCATAAACCCTGGGGTCTATGAATATCTACTTTTGTTTATACAAGGTCTACTTTTACTGAAGATTTACTTTGTTTTACTGAAAACAGAGACATATCCATTTACTGCAAGTAAAATGGTTAGCATTGTGCCTATATATCCGTCTGTATCAGAGTCAGTATGTAACTGATTTGCACAATCTACTGTAACTGCATATTCAAATGAATCTTTGCAACTGCATATGTAGGCCTTGAGTTTTGCTTTAAAATGTAGCTCTCCACAGCTTCTGCTTCTTAAGTGACATGTAATAATTAATAGGCAATAAATAGTATGGTTTTTAAGGTGGCCTAGTAACAAGCAGTTTGATTAGGTATTTTTGAAGTAAACAGTAGTGGCAGGTATCTATTTTGCAAGGCAAAGCATTTATCAACCGTCAGCTATTAGCACTGAGCAACGTGAAAGTTTCTCACTATTCTTTTTCTATTTTGTTTTAGTTTCTTATACTGTTTCTCACTACCACAATACCTTAGAAATTTCCAATAGACCATTAAGCTCTACTGCTAGCACTTCTCATTTTTGAAGGCAAGGCCACAGAAGCATGCCTTGCACTAGAAACATAGAAACATGACAGTTAAGATGGCCCCAAAGTTTGTTCAAGAGCCTCAGTCCAATGCCTGAGAAAGCTCCAACTTCTCAAGTCAAGCTGCATCCTTCTGGTTGACATTTCTATTAAGAGCACTGGGATGCAGACTTGTAAATCAAGGTCTTCATTGCTGAACATTTGACAAATTTTGAATAGCTATCCAGGGTGCAATGTCTTGATGATAGAGACCCAGGTTCTCAGGCAGAAGGTGCAACAGTGCTGGGCATGGCAGCACCCAACCTTCTGGTAGTCTCCACATCCTCAAGTTAGGCATCTCAGATCCTTATGCTATGCATGGGAAGAGATAGGCACCAAAGAATGGGATCCACAAAAACCCATTAATTAGGGTCTTCCAAATAGGAAGTGCTAAAGGCAGAACTAAGTCTTAATCCTTGCTAAAATGTGCTAGTAAGGACCTATTCTTCCCTGTGCTAGAAATGCACAGTTCTGAACCCTCTTCTGGAATTAGAGCCAATCTTTCTTTCAAGAGAAAAGTCCTGTCTTTCCAATGCTCTTATTTAACAGCTCAGTTGAGAGCAAACTCCACAGGCTATGGAGATATGGGTTCAACTCCTAAGATCTATTTCATAAAAATTGGCAAATATACTAACTGTTTAACCACCACTTTATGTGCCTAATTTGGATCTCTGCTCAGCTGCCACCTAGCACTGAGGCTCCTACAATCTGTAAATACTTTTGTTGCCAACTTTAACATTTTTAAAAGGTCTCCTTAGGGGCACACTCAGAAGCACCTCAGTTTTGACCATGCTGAGTAGCTCATCACCTAACTGTTGCCCAAGCCCCATCAGGGTCACAAACTTGGTTCTGTATATTGCAACAGGGATTGGAATACAGATCCTCCTGCCTCCCAAGATGAGCCTACCCTAACCACCAACCTACAGAGTTATTATCTTTCTCCTTCTCTCTCTGGCACACTGACTATTTAATTATTCCATGCAAAGTGGAACTCTTCTAGGGGAGATCTCAAGAGCATCTATTGTCCCAAAACACCTTATAACCAGGTGGTTAAGACACTCTCCCAGCAGACAGATGTAGAGACAAGCTCCCTCAGATAGAAGAAGGTACTGAACTCAAATCTCCCACAACTCAGACGGGCAATCTCACCACTGAACCATTAAATCAGGGATTGGCAACATAGAGTCCACAAAAAGATCCAATCTGGCCTGTGGGAGTCCAATCCAAGATTGGTGTCACACAGCTGCACTATTCTGTCCATTCCCTTCACAGTGCTCCCCTCTGTTCTGCAGCATCAAGGTTTATCCTTGCTACAGAGTGGTCAGATATCCAGCAGCTTGGATACCAGGGGAGTGAAGTCTACTAGCCATAGCAACAACCCAGTTGCAAGATTCAGCCCACACCAGCAAAAGGCTGCCAACCCCTATCTTTGATAATAGGAGAGGGAATTCCCACATCCTTCACCCAACTGTTTTGTGTGGGGAGGGGAGGGTTAATCCAGGACAAACCTTCTGAGAAATCCTACAGTATCAATCCTTGCATGTAAGATGGATAAAGGAATTCACTGTTTGTGAATGGCTCCCAACAGGTTTTAAGTATAGGGTAGGCATCTCAAGTATAGGCTAAGCTACTCACCAGTGGCAAGACTTGGACAGTTCTGCCCAGAAGCAGACCTCTAGACATATGTCAAACTTTAATGTAGGAAACTTAGATGTCTATTGACCTTAGCTGCTTCCAGAGTTAGGCAGCAGCTGAGGGGGGAATCTAGCTTTTAGAGAAAAGTGCCTAAAGCAGTAGTTCTCAACCTCATTAGGCTCGAGGCATCCCTCAGAAAATGCCATTTCTTAGTATTCACTTGGTATTTGACTATAGAAAAATAACAGAGTGATTGTACTGTTGCAAAGAACACAGAGAGACTGCAACAGATCAAAAGATCTTAACATTTTGGATTCCTATTTGAAATCTTTGAGTTTACCTTGTAATTTATGTTGCACACCTAAAAATGCTAATATTGTATGGTACCCTGGGGCACCGTTGAATGCATCTCAAGATACCCCAGAGTGCCACAATACCCTGGTTGAGAATCACTGGCCTAAAGAAACAGTCACTTCAATCCCTTTTGATTCTGAATTTCTCTCAACAGCAAAGGTATTGCAGTGCAGCTATGTGCCCAGGGTAGCTGTGTGGTTCCTGGAGCAGTGCCAGCTGCCCTTGTGCTGGTTGCAGCAGCACAATCAGCCGCCACTGCAATCATAGCTATGCTTGTGCCCCCCCAAAAAGATTGTGTCACAGCTATGTTTGCTGCCCTGGTCACTCCTCATCAGCTATGCCACTGCCTAATAATAAGCCAGAGCAGAGAGTGGAGGGCAGGTCAGATGACCTTACTGAGACTGTGCAGCTGATGAGACAGGCTGATAGGATTTTTTTGGCCGAAGATGCTAAAATGAGATTTTTCCTTCTTCCATTAATTCCCATTTTGTAATAAAAAAAAACTGTGTCTGTTGTGTGTGACAAGAAGTATGTATTTCTAGAAGGATTATTGCCTTTCTTGGCCATGTGCCCCAACAGACACCCAAAGCATGCAATAATCCTTTAGAAATGCACTGCTGGTTTTGTCTTATTGTCTGAAAGAGCAATCTTCTTTCTCATATTTAAAATCCCCATGTAAATTTCATGCATGCCTAATTCCACATACACCCAGTTACAACCCTCTTAAACATGCATTTCCTTTTTGAGCCACAGACAGAATGTGCATCCCAGTGCTCACATAAACAATTTGTGAACAGCATGCTACACCTCCATGTTTTTATTAAGCTATTACTACCCAACTGTAAAGCTAACTCAGGAGAAGTCAGGGTTACACACACACACACACACACACACACACACACAGAGGAAGAGGGAGAGGGAGCAAGAGAGAGTTTGTGTATATAATGTGTGATAAAAATATTATAAATTTTTTATAAATGCAATATATATCTTTCAAAGTCTATTAAAATGTAACATTCTAAAAGCACTTTTATACAGTACTTTGATTTATATAGACATCTTATATTAGTACAGGAACTAAACACATCCAGAAAAAATAGCATTTTTAGCTTCTCCCATAGCCTCTCAGTTTAATCTAACAGCAAATGTCCTATCAGTTAAATATCTGTCTTTTATGGGAGATCTATATTCTGCATGACAAATGCATGTAGTAAATGATATAATAGGCCTTTTTGCCACTAACTGCTACAATTTAAAGTGGGTTTAGGGGAATCTTCTGCTGAGGGATGGAGGGTATTTTTATTTGTATTTTTTATATGACAGCAATCAGCTACCTACCACTTAGTGTTGTTTAATATAATTTGGAGGCTGACGCTGCTCTAACACTCCTAGAAGTGTAGAGACAGCACATTCTTAAAAGATACTTGCACAAAAATACTATAGTTCCTATTCACCTACCTGAATAGGAGTGTCTATATACCCTAGAGAGGCTTGAAAGTTCGTCTCAGATGCATCAATTACATGGATGCTCTTCTAAGTCTCTTTAGAGCCTAAAGCTAACACAAATTTGCCCCAGTGAAGTTTGGTAAATTCATGAGACAAGGCTTTTCAAGACTTTTCAACGTAAAATATAAAAGTATATCTATAGCAGTTCTTCTTTAGGTAGGATAGTACATTTCATCCCAGCACCTCATTTGGAGCCCATTGAAGTTAATAGAAAAACTTTCACTGGAATGTAAGGATGGGGTCATCAAGTCCAGTCCCTTTCTATCATGGGCAACCACATAATATAATTATTTTTCATAATCTGATCAAACATTTTTAAACTAGTTAGAATTTTACCTCATTATTTGTATTAGCTGTTTTGAAACCACACCCCTCAGGTGGTTAGATACCTTATTTCTAACCTATTTGTATTTATACTCATCTGTTTTTCAATTTGATTCTTTACTTAAAACAGTTATTTTCCCTCAATAGTGTTTAGCCTTTGAGGTGCTTACACTGAGCAGTCATATCCCATCTTAACTTTGAGTTTAGTTAGCTATAAAAGAGGTGCTCTTCTAATCTTCAGTTAATGTGGACAAGCAGAATTGTACCCAGTATTCCAAACAAGGTAAAATCATAGAAAATTAGGGCTAGAAGGGACCTCACAAGGTCATCTAGTCCAGTCAAAGCAGGACCAGCTCCAACTAGATCATCCCAGCCAAAGCTTTGTCTAGCCAGTTTTTTAAAACCTCCAATGATGGAGCTTCTACCACCTCTCTGGGTAACCTGTTTCAGTGTTTTACTACCCTCCTAGTGACAAAATTCTTTCTACTATCTAGCCTAAACTTCCCTTGCTGCAACTTGAGATCATTGCTCCTTGTTGTCATCTGCCATCAGTGAGAATAGTCTAACTCCATCCTCTTTTGAACCCCACTTCAGGTATTTGAAGACTGCTATTAAGTCTCCTCTCAGTCTCCTCTTCTGTAGACTAAAGAAGCCCAGTTCCCCCAGTGTTTCCTCATAAGTCACGTCCTTCAGCCCCCTCACCATTTTTGTCACCACAGTGCCTTGAGCAATATAATCAATTACTTCCCTATTTCTAGTTCCTTATGTTTTAGCCACCAGTGGAAGGGTTCGGGATTGAGAGAGTGGTCGGGGGTAAAAACATAAGAAAGTTTTATTGACTTAACAAACACACAACTACATGTAATAGAACAAAACATCAATGACAGACAATAACAATTTGCGTCAGCAACTTATTGGCAGTCCCCTCTGATGCCTGATGTGTGACAAGTTCCTCTTCTATAAAGCTCAGTGAAGTCAGGCATCCCTGATCTGCGCTGTCTGAGGGGTACCGGGAAGGACCCTGGTATTCAGTCTTTGGACTCCTCAAGATCCATGGGCCCACTGAGTCCAGGTCAGCAGCTAATTTCTAAATTAGTAGCTTCTCTTACAATGCTTCATCTCCCTTCTGATAATTTCTGGATGTGCTAGCCAATTTGTAACTTCTGAGCTACACTGTGCAAGTCTAATAGCAGTGCAAGTCTTTGCATTTTTCTGATGAGGTTAATTTCAACTGCTTCACTACATACAAAGCCTCACTACTTTCAAGGCCTCACTAATATTACAAGGCCTCACTAGTATTTTACTTTAATTAAACTCTTAGCAGCAAAATGCAGCTCCAATACATGAACAAACAACAAGAAGCACCTGGTCTAATCTTCACAGAGCATTCAGCAAGCACCTTTATCACACAGACAATTCTGAGCTGTTACACCATATTCCTACTCAAAACACCTCAACTGCTGCATCCTGGGATCACATTTGCCTTTTTATGGCTCTAACACATTGGCAGCTAACAATCATCCTAGGATCAACCCAGTTCTTTTTTTCCCCTCAGTCATTTCCTACTGGTGAGCTTTATCTGCCAGTGACATCAATTGTGTATTTAAGAAGGCAGCTGGGGCTTGCTTCTGAACTGCTGAAGTCAGTGATAGTATATTAGCTGACTTCTTAATGTAATTTAATAACTAAATGAAAGAAAGAGGAACTTCTCCTATATAAACATCCATCTGTCAACACATAAGTTTGCCTGGTAAACCCTGAGTATAAATAGATATTTTAGTTAATCAACTTCAGAGCCCCACTCTGTGATCATGGAGCTTTAATTAACAAGTATATTACATAACCCTTGCTTTGGAGCAGGCAGTAAATGTACACATGTGGAAAAAATTGGAAGAAATCCTGGCCTCATTGAAGGCAATAGGAGTTCTGCCATGATTTCAGTGAAACTGGGATTTCATGCTTTGATTTTAAGACAGCCAATGTATGTTTCTAAAATTCAAAGAAGGTTCTAATTTCAATCCTGGCCACAAGTCTGGCTATTACTTTCTTTCAGTCATTTCACTGCTCCCTCGATCGCAGTGATGAGGAAGTAGATATCATCTTGAATTTTTAGTCCAGTATTATACGTGTTCATTTAGATATGTTGATTCCAGGAACTGGAAAAACTGTAACTATGTGCAACAACAGCTTCAAAACCACTAATAAACCACTCTATGCAGAGCCTGAAAAACCATGAAATTTTCTCTGACCCAGACAACAGTTCAGGATCATATGTAACCAGTGTAGGAGTTAATAATTCATAAGAGGCTCTTCCAGTTTGGTGGGGAATGAAAATGAATAGATCCATGTCATATTTAAGGTGATTTTGCTCACTTGCAATAAAATTACATTTACTGCCCTTAAATTGAGGGAAGCCCTTCTTTCTTGTTCAACCTATTACCTAGGGTAATGCAGTCATGTAGTATGCACTTGGTGACCCAGTCACTTTTCAGCTATCAATCATCTTTCAATAATTTTCTATCATATTAAATCAAAAAGTGAAAGCAGGTTCTCCCCAACCCCCATTCCAGAGATAGCATCAGTCAATAAAGAAGTCCACTCCAAATATGAGATTTATAGCTGTCAGGTTTTTCATACCATCTACTTCAAGTTTCCAAATGCAATATTCATGCTGGTAGCAAACATTCAACAGCTACCTGTAGCAATATCTAATGGGATTTTCTGTGCATAACAAAAGTTTGAATCCTGTCCAGGTGTCTGTTAATTGACCTAGAGAGGAAGCATTTCATTGTGTGCAGCCAGGTGGCCTGGTTTAGATAAATCAATACAAAAGAGAGAGTTTAGGGTTTTTTTACACAGAGGTCAGGGTTAATCCACAAATGTGTTTTATCCTTTGAAGGATTTATATTAATCCAGTTTTGTCTCTGATGCTGTTGATTTGAAGCATTCATTATAACAAGAAACCTTGATTTTTTCTTTCAGAATACAATTGAAGCCATTTAATAGCATATTACTGATGCCCAACAGGAATGCAAGTACGCTTTCCAGATGCAGATTTAAGTAATGCCAAAAAACCTTTTACTAAATGGCTGTAGTTGGGAGGGAAGTGGAAGATTGCTTTTAATAATAAAACCATATTTTTCTTCTTTTATTTCTGTTTTATTATGCCTAATATTACACAACAACAAAGATGCATTGATTGAAGGGTGTAAGCAGGTAGCACAGTCTACAAAGGAATTCGAGACACCTTAAAATCCTGAAGACCAAGACAAAAATTAGGTTCATGCCTAAAATCTCAGATATTGGGGTGATGATAAGATTATGGTTCAAGGTGAACTCCACCCCGATTTCAGGGCTTCCCTTTTAAACATTTCAGATGATGCATATTATGGTTAGAAGTCCAAAATGACAGGTAACTGCTGCAATTGCCATCCTATCTTTTCAACTAATCTTGATAAGAATGCTGTAGTAGGATGCAAACATGTCTTATTTCTTCATTCTCTGGGGCTAACCCTTAAGAACATAACAATACAGCAGCATTACCAAAATAACATAATTAATTAGCTATTGGTTCAGACACTGTAGTAATGTTCTGAAACAATGCCATCTTGTGGAAGTTTAAGGGCATCAACTCCAGCAATTCCAACAGTTCGATATTTTAGAAACCATTTAGAGATTGTGCCCCTAAAATGCTGGCTGTACTATAGCCACTTTGCAGTCCTCCAGTGATACAATAAACCACCCTACAGCCAGTGTGGCCTGTCACAGAAAGTGTTAAGAGGATTATTAGGAATTTTTAACGTGATGATTACCCCAGCCTGTGGAGATCCCTTGGGGTTATAGGGATGATGTGGTGACTCTTGTACCTTCAGCCAGCAATAAAAGGCATGACTAAAAAAAAAGGGAGTACAGCCAAGAGTCTCTTTTGTCCTAGTGACCTTTCTTGACAAGTGCTTTTAATCACAAGGTGCCTTTAGGCTGCTTTATCTAGCCATGGGACATGTGCAGTATAGAGCACAGAGCGTTTTGGCTCAAGGTGGTTCCAAAGGCTGCAGGAACAGAAAGGTGGTTTAATGCCACAAGAACTGTCTTATATATCCACAGTTCAGCAGCAATAAGCAGAAACAGAGCATCTCAGGAGATATACCATTGTGTTTAAATGACATGTTTATTACACTTAACCTTCTATTTAATATGCTTCAACATAATTAAGCAACTGTTTAACTTGTGAAACTGCACTCCCTCACCAGTTCATCTGTCTGCCTTTTTTTCACATATCTATGAAAAAAGCAACATGTATCCACATTTGCAATCATTATGAACACATTGCTTACCTTCTCCAGTGTATTAAATATATCAAGACTGTGCAATTAAAATGGGATATGCTTACAATGGCACTATTCCCTTATGGCTTTAAACATTTTAATTTGCCACAACTTCTGCTAATCAAGCCTTCAGTCAGTTAGCTGTTGATATTCATGTACTCAATCTATGATGGAATTTATGGTTTCCATTACTTTTAGACAGCCTTTGGTCTATTCCTAGAATAACAGCATGTAAATGAATTGTTCTTCAAAGACAATGATGTCACTTCTCTCTGTGCTTGTACAAAAGATAGAATTAAATGGAACCCAGTATATTCAAGAGCTATATGAACTATGCATCCATGTGTCAGTCACTGTGGAATATATTATTCTACTTCAATCTTTTTTTCAGTAAGTATAAGGACCATTATTATAATGAAAATTATTATTTCTCACTATTATATACTTAGGGCCCCTAAGATACCTTTACAAAATAGAGAAAATCAAATTGTAAAATGGTATGAACAATAAGGAATAAGCCCTCATAAGCAGGTATCTGGAACTGAAGTGTGCTGTTTCTGAAACTTCCAACCCTTAGTGAATACAATGAACACGAGCAAACCAAGCCAGCCTTCCAGACTGCCTAGAAGTAAAAAAGGGATGCACTAAAAGTCAATATTCAAGATGGGATACTAATTCACCCTACAGCCTTCAGTAACACTGATTTCCACTGGTTTAACCCAGGTCACAAGGCGTTTTCATAAACTAAGTGTGTTTGAAGGGAGGGCACAATGGCAAAAGTCAACTTGGAGGCTGGGGAATCAAGCAACATAGCCCAGAAGCAGGACTGAATAATACCATAAAGCTGCTCTCTCAGACTTCCCAAGGAGGGATACACAATTGAAAACATTAACAACAGTCCAGCTACCACATGTTTGCAATATTCCCTACACTTGTAAAATGCATCAGTACTTCACTTAGTTACTGTGAAGAGTAGAGTTCATGCTAAGATTACAATGGTGTCTATCAGGGTTTTTCAACAACAAGAAAAGTTCAAAATCATAAGACCAGAAGGGAGATTGAGCATATCTGCCCAACATTTCTTGCTCAAACTTAGCCTCTACTCTATTTTGGTTTCTTTCATATACCCTGAGCATATTCACAGTTTCATATCTATTTCTCCTAAGGCTCATCTGTTTCACAGTAGAAATGCCCTTTTTAAGAACTAATGTCTCTTAGAAAATCTGGCTCCTTCTAAGATTCATTTCATGCTATTCTTGCTCCTGAGCCTGACACACACTCACAAAAAATTTTAAGGCGAGCAGGCATAAATCTCAATTATCTCATCTGGTACACTAAACATATTTCAGAAACAACCGATCTTGGATCCTTTATCATCTGACCTGTTCCTTCCTTGCTTCATAGTTTACATTGTATTGTAGCACCCCATCATGATTGTGCTGCATTGCACATTCTGCACAAAGTTGAGAAGACTCTCCCTGCTTTGGGCAGCTTAGAGATAAGTTTTTCTATAGTATACTTCAGGTGTGTCTACGTCACCCTGAAGAGACGTAGCTGTGGCATCACAATATGGCATGCTACAGAAACATAGTGATCATGTGGGTCTACACGTGATTGGCACATTCCCCTGGTATAGCACGTTATTACAGCAGCATAGCAGCAAAATCTAACCATGTGCCACACTCACGGTACAGTAACTACCTGTATTGCAGCCATGCTTTAGCACTTCTGAAAGGAAGTATTAAAGCACAGTGCTGCAGCAACGTCACTATACAACGACATGTCGATGTACCCTTCCTAGTGTTTCTTCCAAAACTGGACTTAATGCACCAGTTAATATCTCACCAATAGGACTGGGAAAAAAAATTTTACATTCCAAAAATTATATACAGTTAAAGTAGTTCAACAAAATGTTCATTAGCCATTTGTGGAGATATTTAGTGATTTCCAAACACTACTTCTGATGCCAGATCCATTTTGGTAGAGCCCTCCTCCTAAATGAAGCCCTGTATAGATCAGCTTTATAAAATACTGGTCCTGGTTTGGGTAAGGGAGACTAGAGTGTTTCTACTTACAGCTTTCATCATTTCATTCTACTACCACTGCCTACAGTATATTACCAAAATAAAGAGGAATCTATTGTAATGCCATTGCACTAATGAAGTGTTGCTGGCAAACACTAGTATAGTCTCTAGGAACATGACACTGCGAGATAAGACTTACACATACGAAAAGGCATAAACATTGCCTACCTGTATGAATCTGTTAAAAGTAAACTTTTATAACAGCAGCAGGCAGCATTCCACCCATTTCAGTACATATTTTTCTGCATCAGTCTCTCGCTCTCAAAGAGAAGATGGCAGGGATGCAGGTCTTCATGCCTCCATAACCTCACCACTGTCTGAGGTAAAGCCTCTTTGTTTATTAATTAACATCCATACTAACTAAATTGTTCAAGACCCACTTTCAGGACATACAGAAAACACCATCATCTCCATTATGGTAGCAATCAAAGCCATACAAGATTTTAGATTGTTCGAGAGATCAAAGGCGGTCTGTCAGACTTCATTACAAGAAGAAAAAAAAGCACTCTGACTTCAAAAGATATTACACTGTCCTTTGTTTCCTCTTCAAAAATAATTTCTGAGAAGGTTGTGAGCCACCTCAGAAGAATCTAAATGAACAAATCTTTTGACAGTATCTTCTGACTTTGACTGCAGTTTGATCTTCCCTCCTGCTCTTCCTTTCTTCCACCATGAGTGAAAGTTAAATTGTTTGGCTTGCTAGGTTATCCACAGGGAATGTGAAGGACCAAATGCTTAAGCAGTTCTTCTACCTGCAAATCACCTGATGCCTCTCTTCCCTTCTACTGCTCATTGCAGGATTAAGAGCCTCTGCAGAAGACCACTTGAAAAATCATCTGCTCTGATTGAAGTACCTATTCGTGCATTCATAGTCCTGAAATACATGCATCTAAGCACAGAATACTCACTGCAAGGGATCTAAGATTACATTACTTTGGATAATGCAAAAACATCAGGAACATTGTAAGCCTTTGATCTCAGGCTTGTTTCTCTGATTCGGAGGGTGAATGTTTTACCTGTATTCTCTGAAAGAGCTTCAAAATTGCCATGACACTGACCCAAACAATCAAAACCATCCAACAAGGAAACTGTTACATATATTAATGGAGCAAAACATCCCATTAAGTGTAGTGGCTCAGAACTGGAGTCTATGTTACCTGCCAGGACAAAATGCTATAGAAATGCAAGCTTTGACAGGAAGCTCAAGCATCTCATAATAACCTATGCAGGGGGACTTGGTAATGCCATGTGATCTCCAGGAAAAGATCTCAATAGCCTATGAGTTTGCTGAAGCAAAACTAGCAAGCTCATGCTCAGCTTCATCCTGGCCCTAATACAGAACGGAAGGGAGCAGAAACTTCAACCATTACTTCCTGTCTGAAACTAGGCACTCAGATATCATCTACATGTCCCATTGTTCTCATTCATCTTTGGGAGTTGTTTTTATCACCTGCTAAAGCTCTCAGCATTGCAGGTGATCACACTCTGTTCCTAGAGCTGCACAGATGATGCCAAAATGAACATGGGCCGACAGTGTGGGGACACAGTCAGGAAGGGCAACCACACCTTGTCATGAATCCACAGATGCATCTCAAGCAGGTCCACGAAGGTGATCCTCCCCCTCTGTGCAGCACCGGTCAGGCCACAGTTGGAGTATTGCATCCAGTTCTGGGCACTGCACTTCAGGAGGGATGTGGACAACATGGAGAAGGTCCAAAGGAGGGCCACCCACATGATCAGGGGACAGCAGGGCAGGCCCTACAAGGAGAGGCTAAGGGACCTGAACCTGTTCAGCTGCCACAAAAGAAGGCTAAGGGGGGATCTAGTGGTCATTTACAAACTAGTCAGGGGGACCAGCAGGAATTGGCGGAGTCCCTGTTCCCACGAGCACTACCAGGAGTGACAAAAAATAATGGTCACAAGCTGGCAGAGTGTAGATTCAGGCTAGACAACAGGAGGTGCTACTTTACTGTCAGGGAGGCTAGGATCTGGAACCAACTTCCAAGAGAAGTGGTTCTGGCTCCTACCCTGGAGGTCTTTAAGAGGAGTCTAGATGAACACCTTGCCGGGGCTGTTTGACCCTAGTAATCGTAATCTTCCCTGCCATGGCAGGGGGTCGGACTCGATGATCTGCTCAGGTCCCCTCTGACCCTACCAACTATGAAACTATGAAACCTTGTCTGCTTTGGGTAAGGCACAGAGCCACAAACATTTGGCATGTACCTAGAGGTGACTAAAGACATGGTGCCACTTCCAAAAGAAATAGAGGATCATAGACAACATCTCCCCCTCTCAGAATTACAGGGTTAACATCTCACGCTCTCTCTGACATATAAAATAGACACAGAAGACCAACTTCTCAATCTACCTGCCCAGACACTGCACTTAAAAAGGGTATATATACAATACATAGTACATTAAATGGACAGGCCATTAATGGAGACATCGTAACCATCCATACCAATGTATGAAAGGAGATTAGTATGCAGTAAAGTGGCACCTACTAATAAAGCAATACACCAACAAATGTGCAGTGAAGATAAGGCAGATTAGGAAAGCATTCAGCTAAACTGCTTTGGGCTTCTCTTTCTTTGCATCTCCCAGAAGGGCTACTCTGCATTCAGTGTTTAACACACATGCTCTTGCAAATAAAGAAAGATTGGGGGAGGGAGGGTTCCTCCCTTATATCAAGAAAATAAAACATCCTTCTTAAGAATATTTGTTTGCACAATACTGCAATCCACACAGGTCAGATTTAAATCTGATTCAGGCACAGTGATTCTATACACTAGTGTTCTTTAACAGTTTCTCCTGACATACATCAACAAGGCAGCATCTGAAACTTGACAGCAAAGCCAATAATAAACAGGCAAAATGGAAAAAAAAACAAATAATAAACATGGAGCTTTGGACCTTGGCTGTCCCTTGCTTTGTTGACTTCCCTCAGACCTGCTCTGTCTCATGTGTTTTGCAGATTTATATATTAGGGCTGTGCGAAGCTTCGGTCACTGATTTGGCAGAGATTCAGGCTGATTCGGTAGCTAAATCTCTGAATCTGAATTGAATCAGGACACCCTTTAATCTCTCTGAATCGAATCAGAACCCTCTGAATCAATTCAGAGAGGCAGCTTTAAATGTTTTTTCTACATACCTCAAGGTTCCAGGAGGCTCATAAATGCTGAGATGGTGAGGTGGATGGAGCATCACACAGGAGCACGGGGGGGAAGGGGTCCATGAAGCATGGGGGGGAAGTGCTTCTTGTCCACTTCTGGGTCCACCACAGAGCATGCAGGAGACCCCTTCCTTCCCACCCCCCAGTTTGGTGACTGGTGCCTCTTGGGTCTGGTGGGGGCACCTGTGGTCCTCCAACAGCCGATCACCGATTGCCAAGCCGAGGAGGTGCAGGGGATGGAAGTACTTCCAATCCACTTCTGGGTCCACCTCTGAGCACGTGGCAGGCTCCCTCATGCTCCTGTGGTATGCTGCATCTGCCTACCATCTTAGTATTCACAAGCCATGCCTGGTACCTCAAAGTATGTCAAAAAAAACATTTAAAGCTGTGTCTATGGCCGAATCTCTGGTTCTCTGGAATCAACATCAAATCTTCAGATTTGGCCAAATCGAATTGGGACAGCGATCCGAATCAACTAATCAAATCACTGTCCCCTTAATCAGGCCAAATCCAAATCCGAATTGAATACAGCCCACTTCACACAACCATAATCTATGTATAGGTGTAGGTATGTGTGTGTGTATACATATCTATTTATATTATATATATCTATCTATATAGACAGACAGACAGACAGATGCTCCCCTACTCCCTTAAGGTTTTTCCTTAAAGGGTTTTTTTTTCTTAAATACTTCTTTTGTTCTCACTGCAGGATGGTTGGATCATTTCCAAAATTCACTTTAATTGTTGATTGGATGCCATATTTAAAACCCCAGGTGAAGTAGTTACTATGGCTGGAAGTTTTAATGGCTAGGCTAGGCTTTTAGGGTCCTCCTGTATTGCTGGAATGGGCATTGGATTTACCACACTGGTGTTCAGTCAAAATGCCTGCTATGGGCTTCCCAGGCAGTGATCCCTGGCACTGAAGCTATGGCCTCAGTAGGAAAGGGACTCTCTATGCCGCACAACCCCAGCCCTACTGTCAGTCATAAAATATCTATTGTCTATGCTGATGCAGGTGCAAGCCTCTAAAACAGGGATGTCAGACATACAGCCTATAGGCCAAATATGGCCCATGGAATTGTTTCACGTGGTCCACATGGCCCCTAGAGGGGTCAGGATGGGTTCCACTGCCAAATTTCCAATGACAGAGGCTGGGGGGCCAAGGAACAGCTGGGTTTAGCCCCACACCATCACCATTCACCACACCCAGCTCCAGGGCTAGAGTTTCAAGCTAGATTGACACCCCTGCTCTAGAATATATGACAGAGGAAACCAAGAGTCAATTAAGAGGGAATACTTAGTAGTAGGAACAGAACTAAAATATACCTAGAAAGCACAAAGTTAGTCAGAGGGAGTGCCTATACACGAGCATGGAGGATTAATTGAGTCTACTGGAGCGTGGCAATTACCATACTCTAGAAGCTTCCTGCGTATTGTGTATCAGTATCCCTGCACTTAAAAATGGCAGCAGGAGAACTTGAACTAAAGCTCATTCAACAAGCTTCAGTTCAAGCAACACCACCACCATTTTTAAGTGCAGGGACACTGATATACAAGACACAGTTGTGTGTTAATTAGAGCGGCTCTCTGAGAGCCGCTCTAATTAAAGCACTATCCCTCCCTACCCCAGAGTATATATAAAAGTGCCCAAGGTTATCAAAGGCAGACAAGGTTCTTTGGGTAGATGTGATATCTTTTATTAGGCTAATTAAAGAGTTAGAAGAATCTAGAAGAGTTCTTAGCAAGCTCAGGCACAAACACCCTTCTTCAGGAATAGGGAGAGTCTGCTGATGTTTTATGTTCCCCCAGATAGACTAGAAGCCAATATGCAAAATGCAGGTCTGTGAAAATACAAATGCATGGCAGTGAGAATCAGAGGTGATGGAAGACAATAGGTGTGAGACAGGTTCATAGTCGGGGGGGAAGTGGTGAATACTGACCTGGTGATAGAATTTAGCTGGTAAAATGCAGACACGTTACCTGGGGTTTTTGGATAGCAGACATATTATAAAGTGGCATAAATACAATGTCTGTATTTAGTCCATGATTTTTTGTATCCAGTAGATTTATGAAGTTAAGTTCATAGGTTCATCCATGAAAGGTATTTTGTAAATTCCCATGGAGGATTAGAACTAAGAGAGAATGGAGAGAGAGTGATTGTCTTGTGTAAAGTATACACCCAGAGGTAATTGGGTATTTTTGTCTTCGATAGATTTTGGGGTGCATTCATTCTGGTATGCAGTTATTGTTTATTTTTTCCTACATATTTTCCATCATGGCATTTAGTGCACTGGATAAGATATATTACACTTCTGGAAGTGCAGGTGTAACATCCAGGAACAATCACAGTTCCGTTTTAAGATATAGTTATTGTGGGAGTGGTGGAGATGCATTGATAGGTTTTACATTTCTTGTCTTGGTATGGTCTGGATCCATTTGGTGTGCTTTGCGCCATAGGAAGTTTGCTTCTGGTGATGAGGTTAGCACTGTTTGGTGCTTGTTTAAAGAGTAGGATAGGTGGTTCTGGGAAAATCTCTTTAAGAATTGGATCGTCTTCTAGAATAGGTTGCAATTATTTGTGGATTTTCCGTAATAGGTTCCAGGGAAGAATGTTATGTCAAAACTAATGGTGCATGATTCATGGGGATTTTCTTTTTGTACTGCAGCAATTCTCCACGTGGTATCCGGGTGGCTCTTTTAAAAGTGTGATCTATCTCTTGAGGAGTGTCTTTGTTGGGTGAAAGCCCTTTTCAGATTTGTAAGATGATGATCACGTCTTTCTCCTCACTGCAAATTTGGTGGTATCAGAGAGCTTGTATATTACAACTTTCTTGATGTATTTAGGATGATTGCTGGTTCTGTGCAGCTATGTATGTTGGTCTGTGGGTTTCTTGTATATGGTGGTTTGTATTTTACCATTCTCAGGATTCTCAAAGGGCCTTTGAACTGAATCCTTACCCACTCCTCACCCAGTCCTCTTCAGCAAAAACAAGGATTGAACAGAGTGACAAAAATTTAGTCCATGGGTGACTGGTGCCCCGAGTCAGGGGAGGCACTTGCCTCCCAAGTGGCCAGTCAACAACTTGGGGGTGTCCTCCTGAGACTGACTGCACTGACACAGAAATGCCAGTGTCACACCACTGACATTTCCAGGTGAGCAAAATAGGCTGTGGGGGAACCACCCCTGCCCAGTCAGTGCAATCAGCCATAGGTGGACTGCAGGGATCACTTCTCCTGGCACCCACATTCCCTGGCCAGCACTCGGGATGGGGGGGAACGGACTGTTCATTGCCTAAGTGGGGAATGCTGCTGTCATGGGGTGCACCAGTGCTCTCAGGGGGGGCACATATGCCCCCATGGACCCACTGATTTAGCCCATTATTTTGAAACCTGTCTAATCTATGTTGTAGTGTATTTAGTTTTTAAGTAGCAACAAAAGAGTAGTCTTCTAAGCATCTACCTCTCTTTCCAACCACTCCCCTTCCCACCCAAAAACAAGAGATAAATAACAATGACTCATCTGCTTTGTACACACCGCCCAGAAGGAAGACTCAGCCCACAACTCAACTGGTAGCAACTGTTTTTCAAGTGCATAGCTGTGAGTCAGGATTGCCTGTGAAGCTGATATTAAACTACTTGAGGCCAAAAGAGGTAGTTTACCATATTAATCTGAAGTCAGACAGAAGTAGGGAAGCGTGGTATCTTAGGGCACAGAGAGAAGTGACAATTTTCACTCAATATGGCCACAGAAACCAGTTTATAGCTGTGACAAACACAAGTGCATGTGGTTGCAGACAGCTTAAAAATGACTGATCAGGTGAAAATCAGACCCCTCATTGCATGTTACAGAAGATGCTCTGCTTCAAAATGTTTTCGTCTGATTCTTGATCACAATGAAGGATCAGACAAAGAAGTTTCAAAACAGAGCATCTTCTATAACTTCTGTTTGCACTGCCCTGCCAGCCTTGAGCTGGTTTCAGAATGGAAGGGTGGAAAGGGAGCAGAGGGAGTTCAGTCTGGGGATTTAACAACCCCTGCTGGAGGGTGAGGCAGGAGTATTGGAGCCCCACTGAGGTGGGGTAGCTCCAAATCACACAGTCCACCCTCCAGCGCTGGCTGAAGAACTCCAAGAACAAGCTCTCTCCAATCCCTTTTCCCCCTCCCATTCTGAAAATTTTGCAGCCTAGCAGGGAACAGGAGCCATTGCTAGAGGAGACTGGTTGAAGACTCATATTTACCCCTCTCCCCTGAAACCAAAAGTAAACTTCTGTTTGGTCTGGTGGATCATTGTGTTATGCTTCAGCCCAAGTCTGAATTTGTTGCCCGGTATGCGTGAGCCAATATACGAATACCAGTTGGAAGTTTGAAAGAAAAAAAGGTTTTATTGCTAGCAATAAAGGTGCAAGGTAGCAAGTACACCAAACAATATTTCTAAGCATCCTTTATACTAAAATCTACAAGCATAATATTCAGTGATT
>JAGPOW010003395.1:30289243-30353952 GCA_030014935.1 Caiman crocodilus
CCTATTTTCTAGTGTATTTTGCTGTTTATCTTCGAGGCCCCTGGCCTGGTACAGCTGTCTCCTCCTTATCACTGCAGATGGGCATAATTCACAAAACAATCTTCCAGTCTTGCCTTGTATCTTGTCTTGGGAGGATAGCTCGAGGCCATTTATTAGGCCTTTAGAAAAAATGGCTCAGTTATTCACAACAATTGCAACTTTGAACTTTTCCTGCAAAGTGTTTTCAGTTACAGTGGGGAACTGCACTTCTGCCTGTGCCCTTAGAAACTAGCTGGTACAGCTGGTTTTTAAGTCCATCTTTAAAGGGTTTTAACAGAAAAGCCAACCTGAATTTGAAACTGCAGAATAAGACTGAACTGTATTCCTTGTTCTCAATGGGGACTATGAATTCTTATCCAATTACCTTAACCAGCTACTTACTCCCCTGTCCCTCTATGTGTGAATTGGCTTGTTCATCTTAATTGATCTAATCAATCTACTTAGTACACCTCTTAGCAGTGTCCCCTCCCCTTACCCATTTCCTTCCTATAAAACCTTTGCTTTCTGTCAGTCCATTCCTAGCATCTGATAAAGTAAGTTGTTCCCTACAAACACTCATGGCTGTCTGAACCAGTCAGTCTCATTCTGCCTTACTTTCCACTTTATGCCAACAGCCAGAATCATCAGAGTATAACACTTTCCCTTGGTTTCATGAAGCATGAAACCTCACAGAAATGTATATTTTTCCAAAAAATATAAAAGGCAGGTTTCTTCTTCCTGCAAACTTTTTTCCCTTGGGTCTAATTCTGGATTTTTATTAAAAAGGATTAAAATGATACTGCATTTCCTAGGCCCATGGCATACGGTCATGTAACGGCACAATGGGATCTGTTTCCTAATCCCAACAAATGTACCTTCTGCTGTGCCAGTCATGCATGGGAGGACATGTGATTCTGGACAAGAGATCAGATTCCAATTGCACCATTACTACTAGCTTGGTCTGGGGAGCCTGGACCTTTCAACCAACAAGTTAAAAGTTGGGAGTCAGCAGCATACTGTGAACTAATGCAGTCCCAGTGCTGGTACCAACAACTAGCTGATTCCTGATCCCAGCTCTGGGAACCAATCCCAAGGTCCTTGTGGCTGAGATGTATCAAGTGCCTACAACAAACAGTGTCAACTTCCTGGGAGTTGCAGGATAAGTCAGCCAACCTGCCAGGTAGCAGGGAGCCCCACCGTTCCCCATGACCTGGCACATCAGCCTAGGTGATGAGCTCCCCTCCATAGTATCATAGTAGCTAGGGTCAGAAGGGACCTAAACAGATCATAAAATCCAACCCCATGTCTTGGGCAGGAATGGATGCTGGGGCCATATGACCCCAGTCAGGTGTCTATCCAGTCTCCTTTTAATGACCCTCAAGGTAGGAGCAAGCACCACTTCCCTTGGAAGTTGGTTCCAGGTCCTAGCTGCCCTAACCATAAAGTAACGCCTCCTGATGTCTAGCCTGAACCTGCTCTCTATCAACTTGTGGCTGTTATTCCTATGTACACTGTGTGGTACCTGGAGAAACAGGGCATTCTCCTTGCTGATCCCCCCTGGTAAATTTGTAGATGGCCACCAAATCTCCCTTCATCCTCCTCTTGTGGAGGCTGAATAGGTTCAAGCCCTCTAGTCTCTCCTCGTATGGCCTGCCCTGCTACCCCCTGATCATGCAAGTGGCCCTCCTCTGGACACTGTCAATGAAGTGTGGTGCCCAAAACTGAATGCAGTACTCCAACTGCAGCCTGACCAATCCTGCATAGAGGGGGAGGATCACTTCCCTGGACCTGCTTGTGATGCATCTATGGATGCATAACAGGGTGCAGTTAGCCTTACTGACAGCTTCCTCGCACTGGTGACTCATGTTCAACCTGGAGTCATCAATGACTCCAAGATCCCTTTCCGCCTCTGTGCTGACGAGAAGGGTATTCTCCAGCCTATAGCTGTGTTGCTGGTTCCTTTTCCCTAGAAGCAGTACCCTATGCTTGTCCACATTGAATTTCATCCTATTCTCATCTGCCCAACACTGTAACCTGTCCAGATCTAACTGAAATCTTCCCCTCCCTTCTGGTGTGCCCGCCATGCCCCACATCTTGATGTCATCAGCAAACTTGGACATCATGCTTTCCACCCCTTTGCCCAAGTCATTGATAAAGATGTTGAACAGTATGGGTCCAAGGATTGAGCCCTGGGGAACCCCACTGCCCACTTCCCTCCAGGCTAAAAATGACCCATCCACCACCACTCTCTGTGTACTAACATCCAGCCAATTAGTCGCCCATCCACTTAGCAACCTGAAAACACTGCCTGTGTACTGCAGCTCATGCAGGCCTACATTACTTGTGCCTTAAGTGTAATGTCTTCCAGGGCCCTAGACAACTTTCATTATTTTGCTGCACAAGAAGAGCCAAGGACTGTCAGAGGGTCTCTATTGTGCCTAAGTGCTTTTTACTCATGACAACAGGTAAATGCCAACTTCAGTATATTCTTAGACCCGCTGAAGACCATTAGAATTAAGAATTAAGGAAAGTGGCATCCTGAACTAAGAGACTTCCCTCATTTGGAATCAAGTTTCTGCTTTGTCTACATATTACATTCACATGGTCATAAAACTTGCCCTAGAATATGGCCTGAGGAATATTTGGACCCAAAGTTTCCTGGCTAAATCTGGTCAAATAGCCACTAATCTTACTCTAATCTGCTTACTGCTCATCTTCAAGTTTCTGCTCATTCTACCTTCCATGGGGCCTATTGGTAGGCTAGTTTGACTGCTAAGAAATTAGTGACAGAATTTGCTCTCTCCAGATTTTACAACTGTTCTGAATATAAACAATATTTAATTCCTAAATAATTGCAAATGTTCTTAAGAAAGCCATATACAAAAAACTAGAACTCTCGGTCTCAATATGATACCTTTTATTAGACCAACTGGAAAATGGCAAGAAAATTGTCCTTTTCTGCAAGCTTTTGGGATTGAAGTCCCTTTGATGAAGTTTATTTCCTACCTATGGGGATTTTTTACCATCTTGTACCATCTACACTTTTCCCAGAGACTGACAAGGGGACTTTGATCCCAAAAGCTTGCAGAAAAGGACAATTTTCTTGCCATTTTCCAGTTGGTCTAATAAAAGGTATCATTTTGGAGCCAACAGTTCTAGTTGTTTGTATGTCTTTTTGTCTCAGACCAACATGGCTACCAAGTACACCCCTTAAGAAATCCAAGCACTTCAATCAACTTAGGGAAATGAACAAAATCTTAGTCTAATAACTATCCTATTTCTTAGACACAAACTGATTGGATGCAACACCCTCTTTGGAACAAATGTTATTTGCTGCCTGACAAGATACACTAGTTCACAATTCCAGGTAATAAAGGATCTCCTGATGCTATATTGGGGATACTCAAGGTTTATAAAATAGATATATAAAATGGGATATATAAGGATATATAAAATGGCTTCCAATAAAACAGTGCTTACGTAAAGCAACTTAATAACAATGACGGCTGAAGTTCTAATGAAAGTACTTATCTGTGAAATTTCCTTTTCAGATTTGGAGTAGGACTTTAGATCCAAGATCATGATACTCTCATAGCTCCTTGGTGGAACATAGCAGCACTTTTTGTTGCCACAGGCTTCATGCCAGACAAGCAAAAATTATTTCCCCTCCATCATCCATTTGCCCAACATGGCTCAAATGACAGCTCTCCCCAGGAGAGAAAAATACTGGAAAACTATTCAAGTTGTCATCGATCATGGGCACAGGAAGAAAGAGAGCAACGTGCCTCCAGAAATATCTTGAAAACACCAGATGTTTAAAAAGGGAATCTCATAAACAAGGAGCCCTGTCTATTTAGAGAGGCAATCTGTAAGCAGCTCATCACAGATGTGTTTTGTATGGCAAACAGAGTTTCTGCTCTTTGCAAAATGTTTTTTTAAGTATTCCTAATGAGTCTGACTGGAACCCATAATCAGCAGAACAATTTTTTTCTTTTTGTACAAGTAAACATTATTGTCTCATATAACAAGCATGAATTGCTTGACATTTTTTAAAAACATGAACTTTGAAATGAAAAGGATGTTGAAAATATTTTTAGAGGGGAGCCAGCTGGCAATGACACAATCATCAGAAACTCCTTAATATCCCAAAAATATTTCACCTACCCACACAGACTTTTTGTGAGGTTGTTTCAGGGAAAGATATTACACACAGTTGTTTCTGATCGTGATGGAAAACAAAGTAGTAGGACTCACCAGACTCAGAGGAATAATACATATGCCACAGAGACATACATACATGTACACACACATGCATGCACATACACTCCCCCAGCCTGGAAACAAAACTCATGCATCTTTCACCATTACTGCTCATAGCTTCAATTTGAGGTTCATCTTAAAATCTTTCAAAAGGAACTATGCAAAGAGAAAAAGACGTCTCCTATATGGCTTAGATGCTTTTGAAAATGTTACTAGCCAACTTGTTTATATTACCCTTATACATAGGGTTCCTAATATACCATATTCATGATGCACTATAGTTTTTACATACTTCAACTATATGAAAAATCACATTTTCCCAAATGTAGACATTAATGCAAAATACTGACAATCCAAAAAATAAGATTTAGAATCAAACTTGTAATGTTACTAATAATTTATTTACTTGAACAATGCATTACATTTTGGGTGCCTAAAAAATGTTGGTACCTTCAGGTTAAATTTTATTTTTTGGACTGAGTCTGTTTTTCATTACATGACCATATCCATGTTTGACATGAACTGCAGTTTGAATCATAGATGCAATACAAATTCACAATAATGATGTCAAACTCAAGCCAATTCAAACAGCACTATTGGCAAGGACCTCAGGAGTATTTCAATCCTGCCTTCAAGACACAAGGAGAGATCTTTATTGATGTCAAAGACATGCCTGGTCCATCATGCCCAGTAATTGGCTGTCACTTACTCCCCAAAATTAGGGACCAGGAAGCAAGTTTAATGCATCTTAGCAGAAGTCAAGCCAACTTTGAGGACTCTCATTTCTTGTTTGGGACTGCAGGTCAATAAAATCAATTTAAGCCACAACAGGAAGTCATCACAATTTGACTTTTTGAGTGAAAGTCAAGGACTTTTCATTAAGTTCTCCTTGCTTCATATCTTTAATATATGTGAGTACTAAAATAACACAAGGATGGATGCCACCTAAGTACCTGGATATATAGGTCAACAAGCCTGAGCATTAAAAATACCAGCTGGTCACAACTACCTGGAGAAACTCCTCTTAAAATTATTTTGAATAACAAGGCTTTAGAAAGAGCTTTAAAAGGTCATACCAACTAAAACCAATGCATTCTATTCAATACAAGTAAAATGTGCACCCTAAAATAGAACAGATTTCTATCATCTGTTGTTTATGGCATTCTACGTTATGTGAATTATGATAAATAGATAGATAGCAAAAGTGGGTACCAAAAAGCGTACACTGTAAAACTAAAACATTAGACACAAAAGACAAATGCAGGAGAACTTTAAAGCTGATTCAGTGAATCCTGGTGCCAAAAAGCCAGGTGGCTTTAGGTGGAATACAACAAAGTGAATATATGTCTACAGTTGTATATTTTTCCCATTGTATGCATAAGCATGGAAAAAATGGTCATGCAAATGGCATCATAATGCATTCAACCATGAAAGATGAATTCAAGCTTCACAGACTACATTAATTCTGGTATTTCCAAGTGTTTCATGCTTGACTTTGCAACCTTACAGTGCTTTGAACATATATTGCTGTGTGTATAATATACAATATACATGCCACAGCATAAAAGAGTTCCACTTTCACTTTCCTTGAGGCTGTATTTAATATTATGCTAACTGATGGTTTGGAGGCTTGTTATTAACTCTCTGATAGATGTCTATAGCTGGGCTTGAAGTCTTAATAGTTCTATTATGTGCAAGACAGGTACACAGATGGCAATTTGAAATTCTAAGCCATATTTTTGCTTGGGGAATCAGCATGTACTGCTTCATGAAAGGGGGAAGGACTGATGCCACCAATTGGCTTAAGAGCAGCTTTGATGGGTTATTTGATAGGGCAATTCTCCCGCAGGAATGAGGTAAATTCACTAATGAAATTCACACCCTCAACACATAAAAGTGCTTTTCTAACTTCCAGAATTGGTAGGGTTTTTATTTGCATATTTATACGTTTGCTTGTTTTGAGGACAGAAGAAAGAATATAGAACAAATTTAAACAGCCAAATTAAAAGGCCAAGAAACTTCTCTCATTTTTTGCTTAGACTATTAAGGCTTTAAAAAGAAAAAAGGACTGTTCATTGCCCCAGCATTTGACTTGTTCTCAGAAAATGCCACATAAGAAAGCCTTGGGTCACTGCACTTGCAGAGAGCTGTGTGTGACTTCACTGTACTGCATTGCTTATTAGATTTGATTGAAAGGAAGTCAGAAAGGCAGACAGATAAGGTTAAGAAAACCTTTGACCTGAAACTTTAGTTAAGCAAACATCCCCTGGTTAATCAACATGATGGAGAGTACTTTCTGGTCGGATTACTTTAATCAAATTACTTTTATTTACTATGTGGTCTGTTTAATTTGAGAAAGCCTTTAGCCATAAGTGTTATATGATCTGTCTAATTGCTCATATAAAAGGGAAAAAGGGAGTCTTTATCTTTAAATTATAACACCACATTACCCCCAGACAAAGCATGGGTTGACCTTGAGAATCCTTCCCCACAAATTCAAGGCACTGTGCAAGGAGCTGGCTATCAGGCACCATCACCATTTGGCAGCACAGGTGCTGTTTATAGCAGGGAGGCTGCAGCAGCTCTTTGGCATGCTCTTTACACTACAAGTCTGTGCATGTGTATTGGGCTACATTTACAATCAGAGCAAGATGCTAAATCTGTCATTGTCTGTCTCTAACTTGAGTGCAACTGCTGTCTACTGGCAAATGCTGATATCCAATGCCTGAATGGGGTCTCTGTGAAGTAGGCACTTATTATTGTCTGCTCCACCCAGCTCGTATTTCACAGATGGATGAGATGTGGAACAGCCTTTCAGGAGCGATCAGCATTATATGAGAGACGGCAGGCCTCACCAAGTGCAGCTGGGCAGGCTCCATTTTTGGATACATAGAAGAATTATCAATCAGCAACTGTTCAGAACCTACGATAAACATGCAGCATCCAGACTGTCCCCAGCACATACACAAACACATTCAGAGCATGAATAATAGATCCTACTACTTCCAGTACTCTCCTAAAAACCCCAAAATGCAAAGAAGGGAAAAGGTTTTACAGTGAGTTCATTGTAACTGATGTGCTTCTAAAATGAAGCAGATTGAAACTGCATGGCATGTTGTGCCATAATGCTCATCTCTGGATTATTCCCTCTTTCAGCAGCTATCAAATAAGGTTTTATCTTTTTTAAAGTAGTTTTTGCTGAGCGAAAGTAATACAGTCCCTTTGAGGCTTCTGAGGCTTATAAAAAAGGTACTTTATTTTTTTCATCTGTGCATGCACACTCAGAGTTCCTAGATTTTGTGCTCAATCAGTAAAACTGAGTGGAAATAAAAATGAAAAAGGGATGATGTAAAGATAGCAGATTTACTTTTGTCTTGAGAATCTTCAAGACGTAAGATTTTTCAGCTTCTAAGCTTAATGATACAGCAGTCAGGAGGACTGATTATCTTTGTGAGCTTTATACATTAATTAAGATGTACTGTATAGCCTTGGTATGAAGTACAGTCCTCACTACCAGTGCTTCTGTGCATCTCCTTCAAAAAATAAATATCCTAGTTACAAAAGGATGCTCCAATTAAACAAGCTAATGAGAAAAATCAGCTGTAGCTGGGCAAAATTAATTTCACCATAGATTCAAAAGCCAAAGCTGTTTAAAAAAATGTCCTGATGCATGTATGTATGAGTTAGACATTATAAAAGGGAAAATTACTCTCCCACTGAAATCAGATACTGCGTGGGCAATTTGTGTGGGCCACACTGGTCAGGAGATTCATTAACTAACAGTAAAAGAAATGCAACCTAATAAAAATAAGTGCAGTTATATTAAGTATCCAGAGCTTTTAAGTAATCAGAAGGTCTTGACTTTCAGCTTTGTGACTCACCATGTATTTAGGGTATGTGCGCATCATATGTAACTGTTGCTGATGTCACATTAAAGTTTGCTGTACACATACATCCTTGAAGAGGGGACATGATATGTTTTTTATTTAGGTAGAGGAAGAGTGTGCCTGGGGAAAACATGGCTTTTACCATTCAACAAGCGTGTGTAGATATAGGCACATGTCAGTGATTCTGTGACTGCTTTACCACTGCTCCCCGCCCCCCCGCCGCACTTTCCACCACACACTGCATCTCCTCCTTTCCTGACAGCAGGGCCCTTGTCTTCCCCTGTAGTTATTTAAGACTGTTTGTCCCAATTTCATGTCCTCTTCCTGCTTGTCCCCTCCAACTTGGCATCTTCTCTTCAAGAAAAACCCAGGAAACGTTCCCCACTTTGTTCAAGAGTAGTAGCTGAGTCCAGAAATTCTGGACAATTAAACGACACTATTCCTGTATATAAATGCTGCATGTAGCTATAGTCTCCAGATTACTCTGCTTATTGCTGAGAAAGACTGGGCTCCAGAGAGATGGAGAAGCAGGATTCTTCACCAAAACATTTGGTTTGAACCACTGGCATAGGCTAGGGTCTGCTCAGTCTTCCCCAGTAAAATGTCATCCAGTACATAATTGGAAATGTTAAAAACTGCAGTGCAACTACCATGAGATGTTTAGAAGAAACAGTAAAAGGGGATTCTTTTACTATCTTCATTGTTCTGAAGTTATGCCATCTTCAATTCAGAAAATCCACAGAGAACGTGTCCAAATATTTGTCCCACAAGAAGATAGCATCCTAAATGGATTAGCATGTTTGGTGTAACTCCAAGAAAATGAAGCACCTTAAAAAGTTATTAACCCACATGCATAGCCAGTTGGGAACTACATGTTCAGTACAATAGGCCATACTGGTTAACTATCTTTCTATGGTGCACAGAATTATCTTTACAGTTGCTCTGGACTGGTGTCGTAAGGGTGCAAGTGTTTCAAAGTAGTTTACAACACCCTTCAGTCCTGTAAAATCTTCTGAAAGTCACACCTAAAGCACCTTTTGCAAACTTTTTTTTATTTTGCCCTATTAATGTCAGGCCAGGCCTCTCTTGCCTACTATCTGGTACCATGTAAACCAGTACAGCCTGTTCCATGGTCTGGTTGTTGGCGACTAAACTAGCATCCCAATCTGGGCTTGTCTGAGCGAGAAGGGTGTGTGAACATGCAGCAGGACTAAAAACAAGACTTGTCAAAGAGCAAATGTCAAAGAGCCATCCATACCTGGAGAGGAGATGGGCGCCACCAGGTCATGAGGCCCAATGAATCATCAACGATGCAAAACAACTCAGGGCTGTTACAGCATTTAAGGTGCCCCAATGGTCACAGAGGCCTCAGGACTGACTTGACCTATTAATGTGGTATGATATAAGGTTTCAGTATACTAAGCTGAGGGTACTCAGTATTTTAGAAGAAAGAGTAACACAAACAGTTTTCCACACACCTATTTTTCTTGGAAAAATTAAGTTTAGCTCACTGTACTGAAGGGCCCTCTCTTGTATGATGGTCCTCAGGGATATGTATTTTATTTCATATACCCCTAAAGTCTTTCTGCTATTAGGGAACATGTTGGTAAAGAATCTTGATAGCACTGGGACAATAATCAATAACAATCACAAATCAACCAAGCCAGAAATAGATTCTGGAAACAGACTTGTGTAAAATGAAAATTATCATTATTTACAAGAAACAACATGCAAACTCAGTCACAAACAAAAAGTTTATGTACCCTGCAAAAGTTTACAAAAATTTTCTGAGTTCCAGTTTTGTCAAAGCAGCACCCTCATATTGTCAAAAAAACCAGAAAAATAAGATTACATTTTCTACCAGCACTTCTCCCCAGCAGTTTCTGGCTGAATCTGCAAAGCCTCTCCTCATTGTCTGGTCTCAGAAAAAAATCCAGCCCCTCCGCCTACATATGTCAGGCAAATAAGCTTTTCCTCTAATCATGGCAAATGATGTATACTACATGTGCTACAGACAGGACAATGATTAAGCCACTGAACTCCTGTTCAGTTCAAAGTGTAGGGTAACTGCCCCTAAGACACTGACCCATACTTAGGTTACTTTAGAATTGTAATGGGAAACAAACATCTAGAAAATACTTGAACTCTCAAAGGAAAAGGTACGGGTCAGTGGCCATGTTCTGGGAGTAAGCCAAAGCAGGCAAGAAACTCTAGTTAGATCTCCAAGTTTTCAGGAATTGTCTAAACTCATTAAGGTGAGGCCTGAGATAGTGGAGGACACAGTGACGTTGTAATAATTTGCAGCCCCGAGGAATTCTCCCAGCACATCTACCAATCACCAGGACATTGAAGCCCTACCGCTCCTCATCTAAAGAAACGAGCCAAAGACATCTTTGGATATTAATAGAAAATGGAACCAACAGAACTTGAGCCAAGCATCTCTTAAACACATCAGTTACACATCTCCTTCACTCTGCTTGTTTGCTAATTTAAATGTACTTTTGGAAGAGAATATGCCTTCCTATGTTTTGTACAGCACCAGGCACAATGAGCGCTTCTATAAATCAAGTCATAAAGAAACAAAGTAGTTGTACCAATTCTCCTCTTTCATGGAACTGGGCAAATCAACACATGCAATTAATGCAACACAATAAACTCCAGTGTATATCATGTCAGAATCTATTGTTCCTGGGCACCACGTTTACACACACACCTGGCATGTTGAGCTGGGTCAGAGCAACCCAAGCTGGCAGGGGACACAGGGGCTCAGCCTGCCAGCACAGGATTGCTCTCACCTGGCTCAGTCTGCTGCAGACGGGTTAGGTGGGGCATGAGGGTGTTCCAGTGAGGGGCTAGCCAGCTGGCAGCTCCCACACTGAAGCACCCTCATGCCCCAGTCAGCCCCATCAGCATCTACACATGCACTGCTGCACACTAAAAAACACTACTGTAGGATAGTACTTGAGTTTACAAGTACTAACCTACAAAGAGTTAATTAAGTTCCTGCAGCCTAATAGGGCTTCACATGTAGATGCTGAGACTTTACTGAGAAGTTAATTAGGCAGCTCCACAGTAAACATCTCATATAGATGCACTCACTAAATGTGACATGGAAAGGACCTGGTGGTTATAGTGGAAAGCTGAATATGAGCCAGCAGTGTGCCCTTGTTACAAAGAAGGCTAACAGCATACTGAGCTGCATTGGTAGGTGTGTTGCTGGAAGATCAAGGGAAGTGATTATTCCCCTCTAGTCAGCACTGGTGAGACCACACCTGAAGTACTGTGTTCAGTTTTGGGCCTCCCACTACAGAAAGGATTTGAGAGAGTCCAGAGGAGGTCAATGAAAATAGTGAGGAAACTGGGAGGCTTAAAAGAGGATGGAGCTACTCTTCTCAGTGGTGACAGGTGACAGAACAAGGAGCAATAATCTCAAGTTGCAGCAAGGGAAGTTTAGGTTAGATATTTGGAAGAGTTTTCTCACGGGGAGAGTAGTAAAACACTGGAACAAGGTACCCAGATAGGTGGTGGAAGCTCAATCCTTAGAGGTTTTTAAGACCCAGTTAGACAAAGCTTTGGCTGGGATGGTCTAGCTGGGAATGGTCCCACCTAAAGCAAGGCATTGGACTAAATGACCTCCTGAGGTCTCTTCCAACCCTAATTTTCTATTATTCTATGATACTCCTGTAAGTTACTTCTAATTTATACAAACTTTGGCAAGAGGAAAGTCAGCCCTAATATCTACATTTAAGTAGAATTAGCAAAGGTTAGTTCGTGAATTTTTCTCCACATACATCTCCTCTAGCCCACAGAAAGCTACAAAGTCCCCAAGAGGCAGGGAATTTGATGGGTCATATCTTTTATTGGACAAACTGTATGCCTGAGATAGGCAAGCTTTCAGATACTTTCAGGTCTGAGTACTGTGTTTGAAAGCTTGCCTAGGCATATCCCAGCCATGCAGTTCATCCAATAAAAGATACCACCCAAAAAAATCCTTGCCTCTTGCATATTTCCTAATCATCATGGCTGCAACATTACTTGAACAGTAGCAAAATACCATTACCAAGACTAATTTTGCAAAGAGATCTCGGAAATGGAACAATTTCAAAAAAAGGAAGACATTTCTCATTAACTACAGGAAATTTGAATTAACTGACGTTTCATCTCTAATTAATTCATGTCTCTAATTAAAGAAACATGCAGAATATTATCACTGACCTATCCAACACTGAATTTTCACCTTGTTATTAACACTTAAAATATTTAATTGTCCATCAGTATTGCTGTACATGCTGTATCTGATAAAGAACTGAGATAATTCAGGAAGGTTACAGTCAGTATCACTGATTCCCTCCTACTCTACAAAATGGTAAATGTAACTGACACCAAAATCTTGTTTCCTTTTGACTGCTTTAGTTAGAAGAGGAAAGAAAATTGTTTTCCTGCTCTGTTTTAATGGGGACAAGAACGATCATATGAATTTTCTGTTTTAATTGAAATCAAAGTGTAACATCTCTACATTCTAGACATCATTGATCAAGTTAACTTAGGCTAAAAGATGAGTCACTCAGTGTTGCAGATTTTTTTTTTGTTCATGATGTTTTGCTACAAGCAGAATATAGAGGATTTGCCCCAAATACCTTTAGCACTTATTAAGTGCAAGACATTAAACTACAATCAAGCAGAAGAAATTGACAGCCACACTCAGAGACAAGTATGCACATTTAATAGAGGACTCCTCAGGCTGTCTTGTGACCTGTATACTACTGACAAGAAGCAAGAGAGCTTCAAATACCACTGGTAATGATGACAGGGGATTATATTCAATGGAAGTCCAATAAACTGAGTTATGCTTAGCCTCTTCTCAGCTCACCATTCCCAATTATCAATACAGAATCATAGAAGCAGCCTAGAAATACAAATGTAACATGTCACTCTTATTATAAAGAGTTTGACACTATGAAAGATCACTAAAGCACCTAGCCTGACCTTCTGTATATCATAGTCCAGTAAATTTAGACCAGGTATCCCTACACTGAGCAAAATAACTTGAGGTGGGTTGAAGCATAACTTGTTTTTGGATAAAGCACATATATTGCAATAGGGTGTCTGGCTTTGGTCTGAAGACATAAAGGCATGGTGAATCCATTGCTTTTTTTATTAGTTTGTTGTAGTCATCCTTGCTATTAAAGTTTGATATTAATATTAGTATATTAAAAAATAATTTTAAAAATAATTTGTTTGGCTTTTAGCCATAACTTTTAGCCATTGAGTCTTGTTTTTCTTTCTCCAATAGCTAAAAAGACCCTGGAGGGCAAGTCTATGGCACTTCTGCCATGTTCCACACAGTGCCGTCAAACATTACATCCTATCTACCCACACTCCCATTCACAGAATCATAGAAAATCAGGGTTGAAAGGGATCTTGGGAGGTCATCTAGTCCGGCCCCCTGCTCAAATCAGGACCATCCCTAACTATATCATTCCAACCAAAGCTTTGTCTACCCAGGTCTTAAAAACCTTCACAAATAACGTCCCCCAGCCCCTGGACCATTTTTCTTGCCCTCTGCCAGACCCTCTCCAATTTGTCCACATCCTTTCTGTAGTGAAAGGAACCAAAACTGGACACAGTACTCTAAATGTGGCCTCACCAGTGCCAACAGGAGGGGAATTGTCAGTTCCCTCAATCTGTTGGCAATGCTCCGATTAATGCAGTCCAGCACACTGTTAGCCTTCATTGCAACAAGGGCCCCATCTTATTGTCCACTGTAATCCCTAGGTCCTTTTCTGCAGAATTACTGCTTAGCTAGTTGATCCTCAGCTTGTCACTCTACATGGGATTGTTCTGTCTTAAAGGCAGGACTCTGCACTTCCTCTTAGTGAACCTCATAAGATTTCTTTTGGTGTAATCCTCTAACATGTCAAGGTTGCTCTGAATCCTAGCCCTACCCTCCAGCATATCTACTACTCCCCCTATCTTGGTGTCATCTGCAAAACTTGCTGAGGGTGCACTCCATCTCATCTTTCAGATCATTAATGAAGATATTGATCAAAGCCAGTCCCAAGACTGAACCCTGGGGTACTCCACTTCATATTAGCTGCCAGCTAAACATCAAGACATTGCTTACTACCCTTTGAGCCAAAGGATTCAGCCTGTTTCCTATCCACCATACAGCCCATTCATCTGACCCTTATCTTGTTTGCAAGAATATTGTGGGAGACCGTATCAAACACCTTGTTAAAATTCAAGGTATATCATAACCACTGCTCTCAGCATCAACTGAGCCAGTCATCTCATTGTAAAAAGCAATCAGGCTTGTCAGGCATGACTTGCCCTTGGTGAATCCATGCAGACTGTTCCTAATCACCCACTCCTCCAAGTGCTTAGAAATGGATTCCTTGAAGACCTGCTCCATGATTTTTCCAGGGACTGAAGTGAGGCTGACTGGTCTATACTTCCCTGGATCCACTTTCTTCCCTTTCTTAAATATGGGTGCTATATTTGCCCTTTTCCAATCATCTGGGACCTCTCCCAATTTCCACAGGTTTTCAAAGACAATGGCCATGGTCTCTGCAATCACACCAGCCAACTCCCTCAGCACCTTCAGGTGCACGATGTGAATTTGTTCACATCCAACGTTTCTAAATAGTCCCTAGGCTGTTCTTTTTGCCACTGTTGGTTGCTCATCTCCTTCCTAAACTGTGCTGCCAAGTGCAGTAGTCTGGGAGGTGAACTTGCCTGTGAAGAATGAGGTGAAAAAGGCATTGAGCACTTCAGACTGTTCTGCATCATCTGCCACTAGGTTGCCTTCCCCATTTAGTAAGGGACACACACTTTTTCTTCCTCTTGTTGCTGACATACTTGCAGAAACCCTTCTTGTTATCTTTCATGTCCCTTGCTAGCTACAACTTCAGATGCTCTTTGGCATTCCTGATTTCATCCCTGCATGCCTGAACAACACTCTTATATTCCTCCCTAACCACATACCTAAGCTTCCACTTCTTATAAGTTTCCTTTTTGTGTTTTAACTCACTGAAGAGTTCTCTGCTAAGCCAAGCTGGTATTTTGCTATACCACCTAGTCTTTCTGCTCATTGGTATAATTTGTTCCTCCGTCCTCAGTAAGGTTTCCTTAAAATACAACCAAGCTCTTCTTGGACTCCTTTGCCTGTCAGATGGGAGATCCTGTCTATCAGCTTCTCTGTGTACCAAACCCAAAAATGATGCAGTAAAGCTATGCTGGGGTATACCCACTGCCACTCAAGCTCTGTTACTGACATATTTGAAAGCAGTAGGAAGTGTCATATCCAAAAATATTGCTTCACCATATTAGTCCATGCTTGCACATGACCAGAAAAGAGGGCTTGGTCTTTGGGCAGTCTGGACAGTCCTCTGAAAAGTATAGTCACATCCTAATACCTTATCTTTTTCTGTGAAGTTATGTCTGCATCAGTGATTCTCAACCTTTTTAGGCTCAACTCACTCCTTGGAAAATGCCAGCTCTTAGCTTCACTTGTTTTTTGACTATAGAAAAAAATAGTGATTTTTCTGTGGCAGAGAATTCAGAAGGCCCACAATAGGGCAGAATGGTTTCTGACATCTGCTATAGTTTTCTATTTGAAATCTCTGGATTTATCTTGTGATCCATGTAGGTGTCGAAGAGCCATAGCTGAGGATCAGTATTCCACCTATAATTAAGTCACCTCTGAAGCTTTCTGATAAATGTACTAAGCTCTTTTATTCTCTTGTTGTCAGATATATTTCTCCAGACCCTGAACAATTTTTGTTGCTCTTTTTTGCAACCCCCTGCCACCCATTTTTCAACTTTCTCTTCAAAAAAACTGACAAAAAAATCACAAACACCAAAAATCACAAACACTATATTCTAGAATCCTTCTCAACTGTGTCACATACAGAGGGAAAAAGCAACTCCATACTCAAATTCACTGCTCCCCTGTTTATACAACTCAGAATCACACTAGCTCTTCTTTGTCACCACGTTGTATTGGGAGTTTGCTTTAAGCAGTTTATCATCTTTGACCCCAACACCCCTGTAATAGTCACTGTTTTTTCTATAAAAGGCTACCTTCTTTGCTTCTAGATTTATAATTTTGCTTTTGTCTGCATTACAATGTATTTTGGTTGCATGGCCCAGCCCTGTGATTGCCAAAAGATGGGTAGGATGAAAACTAAGGATGAAGACAAAACAATCTACAACATTTTCCAACAATTATATCTGTTTACAGATGAGTGACAAAAAATATTGAATGGAATCTATACCAGTTCTAATCCCTAGGAACTACTAGTACCAACACCTCATTCTCTCATAGCTAGCTTTCTGAGCTCTGTCACTTAACTAGTTCTTAGTTCACTGGACATGTGCTTTAGTTATTTTTTATAGTACTAAGGTTTAATTGGAATGACATGGTACAAAGTCAAACTGATTATCAACCAAACTTTTAATCTTATTGAAGAATGGAATCAGATTTGTTTGACAAGGCCTGTTTTCCACAGAACAATGCGGACTGGCATTGATTATACTCTTGTGGCAGTCTTACCAAGACAGCCTGGCATGCCAGGTTCAGAGAATCTTTATTGTGATTGATGGAGCCCATCCACCAATCAGTTAACTGTTAGGAGGGGGCTTGCCCTGCCTCTGCTGGGGGTGTGGGGCGAAGAGCCCTGGAACTGATTACAGTCTGCACTTTGTAGGTCTGATAACACCTCCAGAGTGAATAAAGGGAACAGCATGCTCAGCCCACAGCAGACATGTCAAGGGACAGAGACTAGAGTGGGGCTAAGAAGTGCTAGAGAAGAGCTGCCCAGTGGGTGCTGCTGCCCTGAAGAGCCTCTGTGGACACCCCTCACCAGACAGCAGTGATGGAAGGCTTCAGCCGCAGTCGATGCACAGTGTGGGGCATGGGGTGAGACTCTGGGAGCTGTGTGAGACAGCTTGGGTCTCCAGTCACTCAGTGCACACAGCACAGTGTACAGAGCCAGACCCTGGGAGCTAGAGGCTCGGGTCTGCAACCCCTGGCATGCAACCAGGGCTCCTGTTGTACAGCACGGTGCACAGAGCCAGACCCTTGGAGCAAGAGGCTCAGGTCTGCAACCCCTAGCATATGGCCAGGGGTCCGGGGCATGGAGCCGGCAAGACTCCAGGACCCATCTGCAGCAGCTCAAGGTTTCATCTCCTGTCATGTGGCAGGAAATCTGGTGCAGGTGACACTTCACAGAGGGTACAGGAGCTGACCACGTCACAGAGACACACAAGGTGGTCCGGGCCTCCAACACTGAGCAAAAGCCAAAGCCCCCAAGAGCATACAATGGTGCTCAAGGCTATGAATGGGGAGGAGCCCAGGGGGAGCCAGAGGCTCCAGAGGTTTCTCCAAACAAGGAGCCACTGGCCTGGGGGAAAGAGGACCCCCACCTGGGCATTGGATTTATGAGTTGCTGGGGGACAGAGATCCCACAGGGGAGGGGAAGTCCTTCTTGGCTAGTAAGAGGTTCCTGGAGAGGAGGTCCAGGTTTGTGGGCTGCCTAGGGGGCTTGATGTGATGCCCAAGGGGCAATAAGGTTTTCCCCCATGGGTCACTAGAGTGTAATCCAGGCCCCAGTAATGTGTCAGGGTCTTGGGGACCCTTTTAATAGTTTAACATAACTTGGATGCTTACATGCCTTATAATTTGTGATACTTCACCTTATATTTTGTGATGGTGTCAATCGTCTGCTCCCGTATCACTAAGAAAACTAACATTAAAGTGTAATATCTATATTGAAGTCCTGCTGGGACTCCTCCCTTTTATTTACCTTTGTTTACTTGTAATTTACCTGAACCCCAGTTTTGGTCATCCATTGTAGAGAAACAAGGTTATTAGTCCTATCTGTAAATACCTGTATCAGTTGTATATTAACAGTTATCTTTTAAGGTTCCCTGTAAATATTGACACATTTGTATATAGTTAAGCTATCCCTTGTCCTGGCCTGACTCTATAGGGAATAGAGGGAACTGGTCAGTATGTTGCAAATCGCTGTCACAACACTCCTGCCTAGCTACATATCCTTTCTATTTGGAGAGAGGAGCACATATTTGGGTGTGCCTGGGTTATACTCTTATTCTTTAATTCCATACTAAATGGATTAATCCTCTATCACCCTTTTTAGCGGACCCTTTTTAGGTCAAGCTAAGTAGTTCATAGTTACCTGTGCCATGCCACATGTCCATTTTGAATGTTAGCAAAACTCCAGGACATGTCCATCCTTCTATTGTTGTTGGTTCTTGATGGATTGAAAATGCCTTGTTGCCCTCATAATGCAAACACATCATTCTGGATCTTCCTAAATACAAAACAGACATATTTATTAAAAATTTTCTGCCTTTAATAATTAAGAATGGTACCAGTTTCATTTAGTAATGGACCTAAATCATTGCTAGGATTTCTTTTCTTTCCTAATATACTTTTAAATTTTTCCTTGTTAATTTTGAGTCTTGTTGGCTGTGAATTTTTCTCTTGATGTATTTAGATTCCCTTAATGTTTTATATGTGTTGATCTATCAACTGCTGTCTATTTTCCCTTCTTTTTCTCCAGATGCTTTCTATACATATATTTATTCCTAATATTTGCCTTCACTTCAACACTGAATCAGGACTCAAAGCTGGCCTTAGGGGTGGATTACATGGGCAACCACCCAGGGCGCCCTGGGGAGGGGGTGCTAAACACACACATACGTGCAGCCTGTGCTCACAGCAGCATTCTCCTCCTGTCCTGCCCTTCCCCAGCCAATCCCCACCCCAGGTAGGAGGAGCAGTGCCTAGCCCAACCCACCATCCACCTCCAGCCACTGCTCAGAAGCAGGCAGGACAGGCTTGTGCAGGTGGGGGGCACCTGCTCCAGTCCATCCATCATGCTCCCACATAGCAGCAATATGCATGACCTGGGTACCATTGTCCTCTTCTTGCCCATATCTGAATGACAATCATCAACTTCCAATCCAGCAAAAGTATGCATTATAATAAGGTCCAAGATAAAGTTAACTTCTGTTTGAGTCAATGTTCTTTGTGTCAGAAAACCATCAACGTTTTAGAAACTCTATTGAACTCATCCCATCAGGATTCCTTAATGCCAATTATTTAAAATATCTTTTTGTCAATGAGAAGTTCCAGTTTCTCCTCCTCATTATTCAGATTCATGGAACTGTTTGTATATACACCTATGCTGTTTGGTTATGATCTGCTGTATTTGGGTTTGTACTACATTTGAATCTCAGCACACTCCACTAATAAAGCAAGAGACTCCAGCAAAGTCTCACTTCCCTGGAAAAAGGTCCAAGCAGTCTAAAGCAAAGGGTAGCAGAACCCCTACCCAAACCTCCCATCCAAGAGATGTTTGTACATCTTCTTCACCCACTGAAATGTTCAACAGCCCCAGAAACTTCTGTTTCACTCCACTCATGCAGCCAACAAATTATCTCAGTATTTTCTGCCTTCTGTTTTCTTTCTCTTGAGAGATCCAAAGAATGTCCAAGGAGTCCTTTTGTTCTGCTCTCTTTCAGATACTTCATGTCTTCCACAATCTGTGTAGATCTATATGTTGCTATGTAATTTGTTGTGTAACATACAACTGGTCACCACTGGGAAGCCTCCAAATGGTTCTACCTAATCTTGCTGTTATATCTTGTATTTTTGTTTCAGATAGAGAACTTGGCACCCTGTTGCTCTTGTATCCTTTGGTGAATTCTCTTTTTCATGTGGAGTCACCAATAATTATTGTTTCACTTCTCAGGATAACAGAAAAAAACTTCTCTTAATAACTGCTTGTTTCATACAGGAAGGATGCTCATCGGCTTTGCCCCCTGCAACTTGCTGTTCTTCAAGAAACATGTTCCTCAGTAATCAACATACGAGTATCAGACAATAATTTAGTATTTCTAGCTAAATGGAATTCTTCCCTGTTTGCTTTCCTCTCTTGGTCAGTGTATGCCTAGAGCATAGATGGTTCAAAGAAATGGTTAGAGAATCTGGGATCTGAATCAGAACTAAGTCTGGAAAGAGAGTACCGGATCAAGAGGTGAATATTCGTCCTGGAGCTTGGGCATTGGAGACAAGGTTGGGTAGGAACCAGGAGTCCAAAGCTAAGTATAATGTGCTGGCCATAACAAACAAGGAACATTTTGGTTCCTGCTCTGCTTCTGGGAACCACAAAGCTCTGCAATGCCCCTTCCTTGGGCATGATTACAGAATGCCCTTTCAGCCCTAATAAACTTGATTCTAATCTCATTTACAGTAGCATGTGTAAGGAGTAACTCTACTGACGTCAAGATAGGCACTAGTTAAATAGCAGTGTAAGATCCAACAATTTGTATGATTACCTGAGCCGTGCTCCTACCTAGCCTTGACCCTAAATTCCCTTCCCATCTGCCTAGATGTACTGCGATTCAAGTTCCTGAGCTGGCTGTTTCAGACTGGGCATTTTCTAAATGGGACAACATCAGTAGATTTGGGCATTCTATCAGTTTGCCACTTTTATGAAGTTTTATAGATTTATTCCTTCCTAAATCCTTTCTGTTTCTTAAGGTTAGTATGCATCTGAAACAGTCTGTCAGGCAAAGAAATGGATAAATATTTTCACTGTTAATGGTAAAATCCTGGTGATCATTTTTTATGGGGAAATACTCTTAAAAGATATGCACTAAATAAATAAAACCCTGAACATTGGGTTGGGTTTACTATAGCCTTGTACCTTGTTCAATCATTTATGCTTTGGTATAGATGTAAAATGCTACCATTCCAAGTGAATTACCCACACTTTGCACATCTGTAAATAACTACACATGGTAAGACTGAAAAGATCACACCCACAGCCTTTAAGGAACAGCACCCTACATGCTGCTGGAGTTCTACCAGAGAAGGCAATATCCATTAAAACCATTCTGACATGCTACTGATCAATGACACTGTCTTTGATGACTTCAAGATGTCACCAATGGTTATGTTCCCTTTCCATAAAAGCAGTACAATACATAAACTTCACTGCTTTTCTAAACTTAAACTTTTCCCCCAGTAACATTTTTATTGTGTCTTCTTTTTTTCCCTTAATCTTTTCTCTCTTCCTTTGCACATCTTTGAGCAAATGAGAAATGTCACATTTGTTTCTCCATAGGAGACTTCTCCTTCCATAGAAGACACAAATTTTAACTGGGGGAAAGTCTAAATTAAGATTCATTTCGTTAATCCTTATAGCAAGCAGATGGAAAGCGGACAAGTCTTTTTCTAACACATTTTTATGTTAGGCAGTATCTGAAATGAAATCCATAAGCCTTAAAGAGATTTTTCACCCTGAGTAGCCTGATACACTATGTACCTACATATATGTCACAACTACAGAATTACAAAAACAAATATTACGAAAAAGAGAAACCCGGAGAGGTGTCTGGTATGAAGTATGAAGCTGGTCATCTGTGCGTTAGTCTATGTAGGAAAATTCTGTAATACTTGACAGATCTTGAACTTCAAAACTGACGCCCAAACAGCTCTGGATTATTAGAAAGAACTGATGAACTATCAGCCAAGGAATACTTGAATCTGCAGATTTGTATAGTTAATGTTGTATGTGTGTGATCTATGAGTTTTTAGCTTTATATGCATGCATTCATCTCTCACAAATCAACTTCAACTCTGAAAGAGTTTGCCTCTCTGTATACTTAGATAATGAATTCTTCCTGTTGCAAAGTGACCTCTAGAGTCTACAAACTAGTTTCATTTCAATTTGTGTCAACAAAATACTTGACAAATTGCTCTTTTTAGAGTCATGTATATCTTTTGGATTTCAGTGCTGAGCTTTGTTACCACTCTGACAAAGATAAATTAGGCTATAAGGTTTGTTCTGTATCTTCATGTCATGTCAGTTACAGATATGAGCTCACAGTTCAGTCTGTGCACAAGCAAAATAGGATGCATCATAGTGACACACTATTTATTTTCAGAACTATTATAGTTGTCAGACAACATCTAGATTGTGGAAAGTGCTTTAAAGCTAAATGGAGCATGAGGCCCATTTCTAAAGTGTAAACATGCTAAATAGTTAAACTCAGACAAATTTTCTTCTTTTCTGCTGTTTAAGTGGATTATCAATAATTTGCACCTTAATACAGCAAAAACAAGGCAACTGATTTCACTTAGTTTTCATTATATAAGAAATATTACTGGAGGGAAGTCACATGTTGGCTTGTTTTGTGACTTCCTGGGAATCTCCTGGTGGACTCCTAAACTAATGTTCTTTATTAACCAAAACTATAACAAAATTTGTGAACTGATGATCTGAAAGTCAGCCCTTTATCATAGGAGGTGATGAAATCATATGCATGAGATTCGCCTTTCCAAATGTTACACTGACACAAGCCAATGTTTCTTGGAGCAGCTGCCACTTTTTTCTTTTCTCCTTGATCCCAAATTATTTGAGCTTCACCTGTTCCCATCTCAAATTAGCCCAAAATTATTTTTCATTTCTAGGCTTAGGCCAGCAGGAGCGTAGCAACTGGTACCCCAGCTTCAGGGTCCAGAAATCAGCCCGTCATTCACTTCTGAATTGATCTGCTCCTAGCTTGTTTGAAGGGAATCAAAGGTTCAGAACTAGCTAACGCATTTTCTCTTTCTAAAGCATACTTCTTCCTGACCATCTCTCTCTCTCAGGTTGGAGGTATTCAGATTTTTTTAAATGGTGAACAGTGAAGTACAGTTTCACTTCTGAGAAACAGAAAAATCTTATCATGATAAGATTATATCAAGATATAATCTTTTATATCAAGATTATATTAAGGTGTTTATGATAGCCTGATAAACAGTTTTCTTCAAGTAATGTAATTTGAATACACATCTGAGTAGAGATGGATGTGAACCGAATATCCTAAATTTATCTACTAGCAAGTTTAATGATTTCAAATCTGAAGTATAATTCCAAATTCTGAATTTTGCAATTAAGATCTGTTTTCAAATTAGAAAGCGCTGGCTGTTTTTAAACCAAGAAATAAACCACATAGTCTTTCTGGAAAGATCAGCTTAGGGTTGATACTCAAATAAACAACAATATCATTAAGACTTTAACAATGAAAACTGAATTTATAACTTTTTTTTTCAAATAAGAGAGATTTTAGTGCTCTTAGAAATCCGCTTGTGTTATATGCTTCAAACAGAAAGCACAAGTAAAAAATAAACCAGAATCACAAATAAATTTGTGTTCCTACTATCTAAGATAAACACACATGGAATTTGTAATGTGATGGTAATGAATCCAGCTATATAGCTCTGTTTTCCAGTATGCTTACTGACCGCTAGTTCATAAAATAAAAAGAACTGTAAAGGAAGAACATTTGTTTTTCTGTTTCCTTTGAACAATTCTCCCTGTAAACCTGGAATAGTTGAGAATTACACATTTCTTCTACTGTGGTCCTAGTAATGTGAGACAGAGGCTTCTGCAGCTGTCCAGTATGGTGTACTTCACTTAACTCTCATTAAAACAATGTAAAGTCTCTGAATGAATCTAATGGGAGTTGGAGGGGTCCCAGTGTCTGAAGTAAAGCTTATAGTCTACAGATTATTAAAAATTAGCACAATCTCCATGTATCATTTAAGACTCAAAGACCCATTTAAGACCCAGCCAAGGTTCAGGACTCCCATGATCTCTTAAGCCATATCATTAAGAAATATCTTTAAGTAGTCCCTAGAATTTAGCCTTAGCAAGCATATACATGTCTAAGTGTTTTATTTGTAAGGTGCTTTTGAAATGATACTTTTCATGTGTTTTATTTTAAGGCTCTGGCGTAGAGCTAATATTAAAAAAATTACCCTTATTGCCTTTCCCCTTAGGAACTGCAAAAGAAACATCCCTGGTGAAACCTACTTCCTATTCACTTTAAAAACTCTTGCAAAAATGCATAGCAAAACTTCAGTGTAATACAATCCACTCAACATAAGGACCTGCTAGAAAAGACAAGATTCATTATAATCTGGTATTACCGTAATGGGGAAAAGAACAAAACCACAGAGCAATGTTTTCCATAGATGCAAGCATTCAGCTTCCAGTCATAAGACCAAAGTAAATCAAAGCAACTATCCAGACTGGTTGGGTTATCTGTCGAAAGGAGACATTTCTTATTAGAGGTTGGCCTAATAGGAATTGGTGATTGATGTTAAGAATCCAAATTGTACCTATGTTTTGCTTTATCTATTTATTTAGGGATTGGATTAAAGAGTTTTTAAATTATACTGAGGTAAAAACTGCGCAAAGGGCCAGATGTTATAGACAGGATCACTAATCAAACACAGCCTGGGTAATGTGTTCCATGCTTTGCTCGATGGCAAGTAATTACTATAACATTAGCTTTACAGTGTTTAAACAACCATTTCATTATATTTTTTCTACACTGATTAAATTTTCTCAGCATTTATAATGCATCATTACATCTGCTTTGTGCACAGATAATGCACAGCATAGCTGCTCATTAAAAATTCCCTGCTCTCTTTCATCATTTTTAATAAATCGAATTTGACTATATTTGCATAAACTTTTATAAAGAGTGATTAGTTCTTTATCAACACTTCTACCTTAGGTGTGAAGTGACAAAGCTACTATTAAGCAAAAACAGTATCAAACCTGGACGTAAATACTTAGGGAACTCTACAAATGTAAATAAAAGTAAGCATTTGTCATAAACCATTGCAAACTAAAACTACTAGTCCACTGACTCAGTCTCACCAAACCAGCTGTGGTTATATCATTCAAACTACCTTTCCTCTTGTTCCTATAATATATTGAGCTCAGGAGTACAAACATACAATACAACTTTGGTCTTCACTTTCGGTATTCCCATTGAGCTTCAGAGAGATCACGGAGACTTCAGAATTTACCTAAATAAATAAACTTAATTCATCTGAGGAAGCATCTGTATTAGCTGAAGTGAAAGCAACAGGAAGACTACCAGACTGAACACACCAGGCAATATCTCTCATGGGCTCAAACTGCACTGAGTTCTCTGAGGATATTCCCTTAGTTCTTACAACTACATGATTTATCTTTGTAAAACACTGCAAGGTTCCCTCATTTTTAATTGTTGTTTTGAGTATTTGAAACTCATTAAACTAGTATGAGTTCAGCACTAGCACAGACTGTAGTGCAAAAAGGATCATGGGTAATGTCACAATGACCCCCGAAGAACCACACTGGATTTTCATTAAGGATACTGATAGTAGAAATGTCAGGAGACATCATTTCCTTCTCTGATTTCTCTCTGACAGAGAGATAAAAGAATTAAACATTCACTAATAGGATATCAATTAAGCCCTTGATGGAAAGCAGTACACTGTAAACATACATGGTGTAGCTAGGCTGGCCTGTGGATATATTTGTGATGTTGAAAAAAAGAACTTCATTTAGAAATGACCTCTGGATGTCTCCTTCTTAGCAGGTGGAAACTAGGGGCCTCATCCAGAGTACATTAAAGACAACAAGGGTATCACAGGACAGTTCATCTTTTAAACAGAGTTGAGCTTAACCCTACTAATTGGCTGTTTCTAGCTGATAATGGAGGGCCAGTGATCAGGTGGTAGCCTGAAGATCACCTTATCCTTGTTAAAAGAAAAACAAAAAACAAAAAAAACACCACACAGGGAGGGAACAGGCATCCCTGAACCAGGAAAAAGAATATTGTTTATATGACTCTTAGATATCCACAGGGAGCAAGCACAAAGAAGGATCAGAGGCTCATCTTTCCTTCTAGACTGAGAGCCCATAGTGCTAAAGAACTGCAAATTACCAAGTCAGGGGCATGGCTGGTATGTGCAACTTGTATTATTGTTGAAGAAATTAAACTGAAGGACTGAAAAAAAGGTGAACAAAATCCTTTTACTCTTTGGTACAGCATATTGGTATTATCTCACTAATTTTCAGAGAGTCTCCTCAGTGGTCTTTGAATCATAAGCTAAATGCATTTTAGGAATAAATTATTAGAATTTTATGCTGAATTATTTTCCATATCCATTGGCAATGGCCCATCAACGAGAATGAAATACCCTACTTGTCCACACTATGGGATTGTGAAAAGATGCAAGGAGAATTCCTTCCCAGCCTCTGCTAATGACAGTCTTATTGTTCAAAGTATAAGGCTTGATAATGGGAAATTGTTACTACTCAAGGGACTATAATAGCTCCCTAGAACAAAAGTGTTGTATTCCTTCATGAAGTCTGGCTGTCAGTTCATTGACATCAGTGTCACTGTCACTCATACTCCATGGCAGAGTTCTGAACTAGAACGAACTAGTAAGAAACAGGCTCAATATGAGATAGAGAGAGAAAGAGACATTGCAAGGGAGCAAAATCCCTTAATCACTTGCATACTAAATGAAAATTCAATTGCCTGAATGAACCTAGATCTCATTCTGAAAAGAATGATAATTTGAGCTGGATTTTTGTGATATCAAATAATATTTACTCCATACATTGTCTATATGTATTTAGAATGAGAAGTTATGATTATAATAATAGAATCACAGAATCACAGGGCTGGAAGTGACCCTGAAGGATCATCAGGTCCAGCCCCCTGCATGAGCAGGAAAGACATTGGGGGTTAGACAACCTCAGCCAGGTGACGGTCTAGTCTTCTCTTAAAGATCTCTAGGGTAGATGATTGTGCCACCTCTTGGGGGAACTTGTTCCATAGTCTGGACACCCTAGTTGTAAAGAAGTTTTTCCTAATATTCACCCTAAAACTATCTTCCAGAAGTTTGTGACTATTGTTTCTAGTTTTCCCACAGGGCACCCTGGTGAACAGTTGTTCACTGAGCCCCTGATGTATGCCTCCGATATAGTGGTAAGCCACAATCAGATCCCCTCTCAGCCTTCTTTTCTTTAGGCTGAAGAGTCTGAGATCCCTCAATCTCTCCTCGAATGGCTTGCCATGCAAGTCCCTGATCATATGGGTGGCCCTTCTCTGGACCCTCTTGAGCTTTAGCACATCGTTGTTGAAGTGTGGTGCCCGGAACTGGATGCAATACTTCAGCTGCAGTCCCACCAGTGTTGAGTAAAGTGGGAGAATCACTTCTTTGGATTTACTGGAGATTCATAGATTGATGCATGCCAGAGTTTTATTGACCCTAGCAACTACTGCATTGCACTGATGGCTCATATTCATGCTGGGTCTATTGTTACCCCCAAATCCCTTTAATTTGTAGTGCTGGTCAAGTTAGCGATGCCCAGCCTGTAGGTGTGCTAGGGGCTCTTCCTTCCCAGATGCAGCACTTCGCATTTCTCTGCGTTGAACCTCATCTGGTACGATACTGCCCAATGTGCCAGCCTGTCTAGGTCTGCTTGTATCTGCAGCCTACCTGCAGCCAGGTCATTGATGAAGATATTGAACAGCACTGGACCAAGTACCAAGCCCATGATACACCACTGCCCGCATCTCACCAGGATGACACCGATCCATTCATTTGGCCTCTCTGCATCCTACCCCGCAACCAGTTTCACACAGACTTGACAGTCTCACAGCTGAGCCTGATATCTTCCAGCTTTCTGATCAGTACCTTGTGGGATACCAGATCAAAGGCTTTCTGGAAGTCAAGGTATATGACGTCAACTGCTTTTCTCTTGTCCAGGTGATGAGTCACATGATCATAGAAAGAAATGAGGTTGGTCAGATGAGCCCTGCCCGCCATGAAGCCATGCTGGCTGTCATTCAGTATCATGCAAGGTTGTCACACATAGCCTCTTTGATGAATGTTTCTAGAATTTTCCCTGGAATAGAAATTAAGCTAATTGGCCTGTAGTTTCCCAGGGCTTCATGCTTCCCCTTCTTGAAGATGGGCACAACATTGGCCCTCTTCTAGTCCTCTGGCATTTCTCCAGAGGCCGATGATTTTTGGAAGACTTTTGCCAGGGGCTCTGCAATTACTTCGGCCAACTCTTGCAGCACTCTTGGGTGGAGTTCATCCAGTCCTGCTGATTTATATACATCTAATTTCTTTAAATGATCATACACCAGTTCTATGGCAATGGTGGAAATGGTGTCAATCCCACCCTGGGAAAGACCAAGGCAAAATAGTCATTTAGGAGTTCTGTTTTTTCCTGAGTGGTAGTGACCAGGTATCCTGGCCACACACTCCCCTTTAGTTTTCCTTTTACTCCCTATGTAGCTAAAGAAGGATTTCTTGTTGTCCTTCATTCTTATAGCTAGTTTTAGTTCCGTTTCTGCCTTAGCTTGCCTAATCTGGTTTCTACAAGTGTGGGTATAATTGTCAAATAGTCTTCCTTACAGGTTGTCCCAAGCTTCCATTGTTTGTATATCTTTCTTTTGCTGCTTAGCAACTTCCCTGCTTAGCCAAGAGGGTTTTTTGACCCTTCTGCTACTTTTCTCCGTAAGGGAATGGATTTTCTCTGAGCTTTAAGGATTGTATCCTTAAGGAATAACCATTCTTCTCATGCTCCCTTTACCTGTGGCCCTTGGTCTCTCAGGGAATTCTCTACTAGTGACCTGAACCTATTAAACTTAAAAAACACAAATTTTAAGGCTTTGAGCTTGGTATCTATATTTGGTCAGCCTTGTAATAGACTGTGAACATATTGATTTTATGGTCACTATCGCCTAGGCTTCCCTGTATGTTTAAGCTGGTCGCCAGGTCATCCCTTTTGTCCAGGACCTGGTCAAGAACTGCATTGCCTCTAGTTGGCCTGTGCACCTCCCGAGTCAAAAAACGCTCTTCGGTGCTGTTCAGGAAGGATTGGGATCAATCCGAGCTGGCCAAGCATTCTTCTCAGGAGATGTCTGGGTAGTTGAAGTCACCCATGACAACCATGTCCCATGCACCTGCAGCCTCTGTTAGTTCACAAGTGAATGCTAGATCAAGTTCCTCCCCTTGGTTAGGCAGCCTGTAGTATATACCTACAGACAAGTCTCTCTCACTATGCCTCCCCCGGAACTTGACCCAGAGGGTTTCAAGCGGTTCTTTGTGGCATATTAGCTAGTTATGACTCTTATCGCCTTAACAGAACCTACCTAAGTTTGACTGGTAATTGCACCATTACAAAATGGAAAAGAATAAACTTTGATAAGGTCCAGGAATAATGTTGCAGCCTGAGGCCTCCACTAGCTTGTGTAAAAAGTGAATGCATTCCCTTCCTAGTAGAAGTATACAAAGTCCTATACATCAGGAAACCATTTTTGCAGTCAATGCCAACATGTATAAGTTAGGACCTCATTCTCACTCCTATAGTTTTCTAGGTGATAGCCTCTTGGTTCTGTGGGTTTTAAGGCCTGAGATTTCCATTGCTACCCACAGAGAATTTTGAAATCCTTGCTCTTCATTCTTGGCACATTTCTAAATGTTAAAATTATGCACAAAATGAAATCAGATCCATCTTTTATCAGGAAATCAGACCCATCTTTTATCAGGAGGCAACAGATCTTCAAAATTTACAAGTTTCAATGTACCTACATCAATGGAAGCTGAAAAGAACTGGAACAACAATAGGAAAGATAATTCAGCTGCAGCATTAGTCTAGTGTAGCTGAGAGCTGGATTTGGTACTCTATGTTTAGTACCATCTTTATTTATACAGTAACTCAAAAAATGTACTTCCATTTCAGGGTCTTGGATTTCAACTCATCTATCATCACAAGGTAATGTAATGTCTCAAAACCATGATATCACTGTTACATATTTTTAACAGTGTTCAAGTCAGGTACTTGCAAGGTATTACTTCAAGGTGTTTTGTTATAGCTAAAATGAGGATAGTGGAACTAGAAATGCTTTAAGCAGTATGATAAAGTCTCTCACTCTTTCTCATCCTCAGGATCCTGGCAGACATTATATCTGCTGGGCTACAAAGTTCACAGTATCATAAAAAAAATAAAGTGCTATGGGCAGCCATGCATTCTAAGCCCCTGGGCTGAAGTCTGACTAAGACAGGCTCTCTAGGCATAGGGAAATAGAGGCCTGCTCCATAGCTCCTTCCATTCCTAGGAGAGCTTGTCCATAAGCTGGACAAGCTTCCTGAGAGACCTGTGAACCCTTGAAAGTCCCTGACATACCTGCAGCCAAGAATCCCAGGGCTCTTGGCAGTGGCACTCTGGGATCCCAGTGGGCTGACAAGCTAGGAACTTTAAGGAACCTGCCTGCAACCTGGGATGCTGGAGGTGGCCCCAGAGAGGGGGTCAAGCCCTGGGGGAATGCCTCCCACACCCATCAACTGGTCATCCTGGTTCTGTACAAGAGGAAGCCCCTTGTAATTACTCCTTGGCAATCCATGATGAGCTTGACTCACTGGTTCTGGAGCCACTGCAGCAGCTGGAGCTGTAACCTCAACCCTGGTTTGCCCTTAAGGGTGAGGGAGTGGAGAATATGCCTTCTCCTCTCTGTAGGAGGCTAAGGACTATGTTTGACAGCCCTGGTGGAGGGAGGTGGAAGGATTCAGTGTACCCTGGAATTCTGAAAGACCCATAGAAACCTTACCACTTAATAGTACCATCATACATTCAAGTTAAAGTGGGATACAAATGAGCCACAAAGATGTTCTGCATTTATTGAGGAACATCTTTGAGACTGGTTCATCATTTTTCTGGCTGGTTCACCATTTTTATCACATGATAAGGTAACTTTAACATCTGATATGGTACCAATTTATTGCAAAAGTAACACATTCATTGCACAATAAATGTAATGTGTACCAGGGGCATAAATACAGGCAGATAAAAAAAAGTTTCAAGTGAGCACGATCACATCTCTAATTGAAAATCAGGTATCATAAGGCAGAAAGGTGGGGAGCTTACAAAATAAATGTGGTAAATCTCATTTAAAGGATAACTAAAAAGCCAAATACTGCTGAATCCACATGTACAAAGATACCCTAATTACTGCAAGAAACCTCAAAACCTCAAAAGCTGGTAGTGTGGATTTTTCATTTTAAAAAGAAATCTCATCCCAACCTGCTTCCTTCTTACTGTCTGACTGTGTGCAAGCTAAAGTGTGTTACAATTCCTTTACTTGCTGTACAAGCACTTTACAGTCGTAAAATGAAAGGCATATTCTGATTCTGCTGGTCTCAATCTTTTCTCTTAGGGGAAATTAGAGTTTTATCCACCCAATAAATTGTACCCTGTCATTGTGCTCCCTGTGTATGCATTGGTCTGAAATATTTTTCTTTGAAGGGAATTAAATACCACAAAAATTGCATTAGACATACTTGATCTATACTAACTAGGTAGCAAGGGGAGTTTTACAGCAGATATTAACGTCTAACATAAGTTTCAAGATTTTGGGCATGCTGCCAATAATTACTCCTTAGCAGCCTTTGTCTCAAGAAAGATCAGTCTCTTGTTCTTGCCCATCTGTATGTGTGGAGGTTCCTGCAGCCCTTATAATGTATTTATACAATAATATAATTTCAAAAGAAAGCATTGGCCTATTATCAAAGAGAATACATACCTTCTCCCCAAAAGACCAACAGCATTTGAAGTTTCTAAAGTAATTCAGAATCAAAGAGTGTAATGAGGGAACCGTCTTCAATGGCAGGATACAAAAATGAGAAAAACTGGGACAAGAGGAGGGGCACACTGGGGACAGCTTCTGATCAGATGCATCATGTTCATGACAGTCAATTGGTCCAACAAAGAAACAGTTTTAACATCCTTCCTCTTGTATAATTCCTGCCTTCTTCATAAAATAATTTTATGTCCCCTCATCTCAAAACTCAGAAACACTCTCAAACAGGAGGCTAAATAAGAGATCCACATGGGCTAGTAAATTCTACGAAGTCACAGGATTATGTGCTTGGGCTGATGTAAACTGCTCCTTCTTTGCATAAATTGTGTTCTGTTAACAAATCAAATAAAGAGTGGTATCCCAGCCTCAATAGATCCCCACAACAAATCAAGTCATACGGCTATATTTTTTATTTCTGATAAGAATTGAATTTTAGTTCCAAGGTACTCCACTCTACCCCCAATACAGCCCATGACACTTAACTAGAAACTAGATGAAAACAGCTTTTTCTGTTTGGTAGTTGTATTGAAAAAACAGTTCAGGTTTAACCAACACTGAAAATCTGAAGCAGAGGGAGGTAGCGCATGGAAAGGGTAAAACCTCCTTGGGGTTCACTGTGATTTTTTATTTCATCATAGATTCATAGAGAAGTAGGGCTGAAAAGGATCTTCATTGGTCCTCTAGGCTAAAAGAAAGGTTTGGTTCATTTTTAGTTTATCACATGTACCACTGCTCTTTAACCCTCTTTTTTCTATCTTAGTCAATTTTTAAAGGAAAAAGCAGTTTTAAAAACAAAACTCAAAATATCACCTTGAAAATGTAGAAGCAGTGCAAACATTTTGGCATTTCCAAAATGAAGCATTTCATTAAAAACATTAAAACAAAAGTGTTTAAACAAAAATACAGCGCACACTTTAAAAGGCCATCTCTTCCTATTTTCCAATGTCACATTTCACCAATTCAGTCCAAATTTCAGGGAAAACATTTCAGCCAACTGTAAACTTAGCATGGGCAGCTAACTAGTCGTCTGCAAGATTTCTACAGACACAGATAAGAAAGACTTTTTACACTACTTTAATCACTGGAGTTCATGAAAGACTTGCCTGAATCTAACGAGATAAGCTCTCCAATGTGGCAATATGTTCAAGATATACAAACCAGACAAAAATCTACACAATACATGATTCAAGATCACAAAGTAACTATAATGGAACATGCTGGACACGGACATTAAGAAGGGTATTTTATTTAGTCCAACAGGCCCTGCATCTTGCCTTTCACTCTGGAGGTGAATTTTGACAAAAGGTTAAATTATACCATTCAACTACCTCTCGGGGAGAATAAAAAAAAATGGAGAAAATAACAAGCAACAGATCTTATCTAGCTCTTGCCAATGTAAGTTTGCTAAAATGTAAAATCTCTTTACATTGATTTACCTTATATAGATGTATTAATTTTTTAGTCGTTTTTTGGCCTCCATGATACAGGTAGGCCCAAAAGATGTGAAGAATGTGGACTTTACTTTTTTTAATGAATAGCAGCTCTATAAAGTTTTGTCTGTCACTGCATAGGACCTCATTAAAACACTCTGGGCATATCTAGACATGCCATTAATGGGCAGCAATAAACTGCAGAGTTTATTGCTCCCAGGAAGCTCCTGGGGGCACAGTTTACATGTGTGCCCAGAGTGCAGTGCACAGAGCCAGGTTGCAGCAGCCCCAGCTGGCAGAAGTCCCAGGAGGTCAGCTTGCCAGTGTGGGACTGCTCTGGTAAGGCTCAACATGCTGCTTTCTGTAAATACAAGTCCTACCCTACTGTAAAGCTTTTTCATATACAAGTCCTACCCTGCTGTGAAGTTTATTAGTTTTATGCACCCTAATGGGGCACATGTGTAGACACCGAGATGTTTGGTGTGCAGTTAATTAGGCAACTGTGCAGTAAATGTCTTATGTGTATACACCCTCTTTCATGGTAGTGGATAAAGGCTTAGAGGAAGCCCTCAGTTAAATGGAAAAAAATATATTCAATTTACTATTAACTATTCCACCTCTTTTAAAAGGAAAAGAGTTTATAGCATGTTGCTATTTAGCATATTCAATATAAACAAAAAACATACTTAGTAGAAGGCTGTCCAACTGGCCATCTGCAAGGGATGAATCTGAGCTGGGGCTCTGGGCTGCCCTTCCACCCAGCCACTGCTCCCCACACTGCTCCAGCTGCAGCATTAACTGGGGTCTCCAGACTTCCCCCAACTCCTCCAGTTTCCATTTGCTCCCTGTGCCCCAAGAAGTGGAGCAGCACTGTGCAGACTGTGGGGCCAAGGGAAAGCTCACAGCCAGATTGCTGAGGATGAGGCCAGCGCACAGGTATACACAGTATTTGGGGAAGGAGAGGATAGAAATAGCAGGATTGTCACCCCAAGAAAAGTTTGTTTCCTAATAATATGCAAACTTTTTATGGACAAACAAAAAATGTTACTGACAAATGTTTTTACTGATATTTCATAGATTTCATAGACATTAGGGCTGGAAGGGACCTCGTAAGATCATCAGGTCCAGCCCCCTGCCCAAAGGGCAGGAAGTCAGCTAGGGTCAAAGGATCCCAGCAAGATAAGCACTCAAATGTTTCTTAAAAGTATCCAGAGTACCTTTCATAAGCCATGGAGCTTGGATATAGATGACTCCCTTCAGGGCACCGAGCAGAGCTCAAACTCAAAGTCTACGGGGTGCTGTACGCTCTCGCTCTCTCTCCATGGACACTTGCATAAACATTCCAGTTTCAATGTGACAAAAGAATAGATCTTTAAAGAAGTGGAACACACTTTCTGGGTTTTTTTAATGATGGCCCTTTTTTATAGATTTTATGGGCAGGGGTTTTAAATGTCTTTTTTTCTACAGACCATCCATACATTTTCAGATAGTTGGCAGCAACCCTGGGGACAAGTGCCCATTTGGCATGCAGCCTCAGGGGCCCATGGTTCATACTGGTGCAGCCTACAGGGCATATGGCCCCCTGTTACTTAGAAGTTGGACAGCCCTGGCTTACTACAAGCTTTTTTCCATCCCTACCATAATTTGAATCAACTGCAAACATAACACTCCCTGCTACTGCCAGGATTTTGCCACATTCTGCAAAGCTCTGCATAGATGGATAGAGGAGACTGAGGCTGACATGAAAATGCTTTGCAGCAGCTCAGTAAATGCTGTTCTCTGAAGGACCCACCTTTCCTCTTTGGCACAGTTTAACAGCTTGGGTTGGAAAGCCACTCTTTTTTAAATAAATGTTTTATTATTTTTCTGCTTTGCAAAGAAAATGGAAGAAAAATAGAATTTGGGACAGGGGATAGCAGTACTTTCTGGCAGCAAGTGTACTAATTTCTTTTTGAAGGATAATAACTTTCAAGAGCTTCCCACAAAGGCCTGGAGCATCCAATGTTGCTGTTCCTCACAATGAAGTGGATGGACCAGAGAGATTTCCATGGGACTAGGAGCCAAAAATCACTCACTGTATCTGGGTTTCCATGAGCATGGAAAAAGGTAGTGAGCCTAATAAGATGAGGAAAAAAAAGACTCACTGTAAAGGAGAAACCTGACAACAGATCTGGGTTCAAACAGTATTCATTGTGCAGCCCCAGAATAATTTACTGAAGAACTTCTGCAGGCTGGCAGGAAAGATGAGTAAGGCAGGTTAGTATAATGAGCTGAGTTCGTAGTAATTCCCTGACGTGGATGTTAGGAAGAGCAACAAAATGCAGGGCAGTGAGTACCTCCTGTGATAATACTATTTTAAATTATTACAGTTTTAAAAGCAAGTTCATATTAAAATTTTCCAATTAATCTTAGGTGCAGATAACTAAAAAGCAAAGCTATCCACTGGGGGAGCTCCTATCAAGATCAGTAAATCACACTGTCAATTAGTTCTTTTATTCACTGAATTTCTCCATGCCTCTGCACTGCATACACCAGAATTTAAGCTGTTTTCTGAGCCCCAGTCATGCTCTGTTTTAGCATGCATGTGTAAGTGTATAGGAATTAGCTAGCACACATTGATTGTAGGTTCAAAAGGATGAAGGATAAGCTTGAAGTTAAGACCTCAAAATAGGGCTCCTCAGTGCTGCTGCAACACAAATGATAAAATGTACTATGCTGGGGAGACATGAAGCCTGAACACCAAGCCTTAGGTTTGTTATGAAACCTTGGCAAGTCACTTAATTCCTTGCAAGAGAGAAACAAACAAATATCCCCTTTTATTATTAAATGTTTGTAAGGAACTTACCATCACTGGGTCATGTCTATCTTATGAAACAAAGGACTTAGTCATTTGCTATTTCTAAAGTGCACTGATGTGCTCAAAAGTTCTATATTTAGCTTAAGTAAAAAAATTATTAAAATACCAGACATACACAGCACACTTTAAGTGTATACACACTCCCATTAAAGTAAGTAGCATTACTCGTGACAACAAGTTACATGCAGAATTGCATACGTTGTGAAATCAGCGCACCAATCACTGGAGGCCGCATCTTAGAGATCATTATTTTAACTATAAAGGAGTTAGACTCAGAGGTATAGCTTGGCAGTTCAGTGCCTTAGGTCAGTGCGTCTCAACCTTTAATGTACCAGGACCCACTTGTAAACAATGATGGCCAGTTCTGACCTAGTGTTCCTCACTCCTGACCCGCTGCCCCTCGCCTCCAGTCCCCCAGTATTTAAAAAAATCTATTTTTAAAAGTTTGTTCATGACCCTTTCATATATTCTTGGGAACCACTTTGGGGTCATGATCCACTGGTTGAGACACACTGCCTGAGGTGGTACAAGAGGCAAGGGCAGGGGCTGGTTCCCAAAACTGAGTGCTGAGCCAGCAGCAGTGGTGCCTGCTATGTTTGTACTTTCCCTAGGTCAGTGGCCAAGGTGGATGCTCCACTTGTCACCCATTGGGTACACTGCTAATTAAATATTTCAATCAATTGTCCCAAACCTGCAATTGGATCAGAATAGATGGAGCCTTCTACCCACTGCAGGACCAGAGTCCAAATATAGGTTTTCTTGTGCTCTTTAATATGTTCTTTTCCCATGTATACACTGCAATCCTTATGTCGCGACATCTCCATTTTAAGTTAAAGAATCACGTATGTGTGAGATCTTATCTTCCAGTCATAGGAGGTTCCTTTGCATCAATAATTTCAGTCATCTTGGAAGAAGATGAAAGGTTTGCTTTTTAGTGTTTCAACCCTTCATATTCCCTTTAAAAGTGCATTTATGTACAGAATATTTTGAGCTGTCAAAATATTTCTGCTAAAATTAAATTTTGATTGAAAAATAAAATAAGCTGCAGGCAATTTAGCTAAAAAATATTTTCAGCCAGTTGGACAACCTGTAGGTGTGTAAGACTACAATAAACTGATTTGATTACCTCCAAATAAATGGTCTACTGTATATTGTCCATATGTATCAGTGGTATGTGACACATACTCTTCTTTAAGTGCAGCATGGGCTGTTTGATAGGGATTCTTCCCACACATATATAATTTTTTTTCCTCAATTCAAACCCAAGAAACATTTTTCTTTATCATTCTAAGCTTCTTAAGAAAAAATACCAGCTGGGCAAAGAAAAAAAAATAGCCACCACACATCTGCCCTGCTTAACAACTTCTCTCTAAAAAGCTTACCATTCCAAATGATATATAATTTTTCTGGCATGCATACATATATAATGTTATTATTGAAATTTGCTGAAGCAGTGCTGTTCAGTGAAGGTTTATGTAACTTTGTATGTTTTATTTCAAACTAGTTGAAACTTTACAGTGTACAAGAAAAATAACAAACTAAACATGTCAAACTACTGTGTGCCTTGGGAAAAAACATACATTTTGTAATTCATCAAGGTAGGCCATAAATTATATTACAGGTCTCCTATTTAACATCACACTGACTAAAGAGTAAAGCACTTATTCTTTGCAGGGCTTTTTTTCTTAGGTCCAGATCCTACAAACACTACAAATGGTAATAATTGATAATAAATGTACTGTAATACAAACTAAGAAGTAATCAGGACTTAAATTTAAATTCAGAATCAGCATCCAGAATCAGGACTTTAACATGCAAGTTCTTTAGGCTATGAACCATATCTTTATATTGGTTGTTACACTACAACAGGGCCTTTTTCACAACACTAATAATAACAACAAGATTAAAAAACAGATTAAAAATAGGATGACTGTTTTGTCTTACCCTCATCTCACTTCCAGGTTTTCCTCCCAAAAGTTCAGAGGTAAATTTCTTTAAAGATGTCTTTCTACCCACCTTTAACTCCATCTCCAACTAATATAGTCTCAGTTCCCACACTGCAACACTCCAATATCACTTCTGTCTCCCTTCCATATCAGTGTATGCCAGACCTGCTGGACCTGATTATAAGGTAAGAAAAGAGTAGATAGGCAGAAGGACAGGAAATAGGAGTGTTTCAAGGAGAACTGGGGATTATCAGGAGGTCTGTAACTTCAGGATACACTCTGAACCTAGTCCTCTAACCTTCTGATACTTGTCTATCACAGTCTTTTCATAAGACACTGAAAATGCAAATGATAACATAGCTGTAGAAATGAATTATTCATATGAGAAATTTTAATGGGAGGCAAGCACAAGCTAGCAAATATCCATCCTTTGCCATGACCTCAAGTAATGCAGCAAACCACTGCCTACCCCTAAGGAAATTATTTGCTTCTTATAGAGGCAGCTCTGTTTATGAGCTGCAAAATGTTTTGGATCAGATGTCTGCTGCTCAAATCTGTTACTTTTGGCAAAGCTTTTTGGTGATACCTAAGGGGGCTGTTTTGAACAAGTAGAAGAATTGTCTATAAACGTTTACAAGGGGTCATTCTTTTAGCATATCCTAGGTTGTACTTTATCATTTTGTACATTGTGGCTACATTTACACAAGACACTGACTGTGCAGTCATTTAGTACTTGTATAGACAAGTTTATCTGTAGTTGCATAAAACAAGTTTATACAAGTACTAAGTGACTGCACAGAAACAACTGCACAGTCAATGTGTTGTGCAGATGCAGCCACAATGCACAAAATTATTAAGTACAGCCTAGGATATGTTAAAAGAATGATCCATGGTAAATGTTACTGTGAGTTCCTGAGCAGTAGTGCCAATGAACATCTTTTTCATGACACTACTGTGCAGTAATACTATAATATTATATTATACTATAATATTATTAATATAATACTGTGCACTAATACTACTATGCAGAAGCATTATATCATGGTTGTTGCTACATAACACTACTGCACAGTAGTATCAGGCTACTGTACAGTCAGCATCTCATGTAGACCTGGCCTGTCATTAATGTAGGACTCCCTTGCTATGGGTCTCACCTCAGGGCAACCAAAAATTTCTCAGGTCCCTTCCACATAATGTTTCTTTTGACCCACCCTTGCAAACCCAGTCCTGGGAACTGCCACTATTTTGGATAGCAGAGCATGACAGTCTTTGCAGGCCTGGTTCTCTTTTTCACTTTGACCCATTCACACCTTTACAGCAGTGCAGAGAGGCTTTAAGGTGTGTGTCAATTACATTTGTGCCCATTTTGCAGTCCTTTTATACATTCAGGATGATATATTCAGTCTTATAAATCCAGTCCTAAATAAGCTATTCAGATTCTTGAAAATTGGGGCATGAGAAAGCCCATTTAACTACAGAACTAGTGCAGGGCAGTAGCAGTGGAGGACTTACAGCATTCTCATCTAACCTATGTACTTCTAATATACTTAACCATGTTTCAAATCCTAGATTGCCTCTTGCTTTTTCCAAACAGAAAGCTCCGAGAGGAAGTGGGGAGGGGATGATACTCAGCAGAGACATCTTCCTGGCATTCAGCAGTAGCCTTAATGGAACTTATAGACAATTGCAGTGATCTGAAGCAAGTAGGCAGGAAGGAGCATTTTACATATGGAGGGAAATTAAAGCTTTGTAAAGGCATGAGTTTAATGTGAATTCGCTCATTGCTCATGTCCTGGATTTTAGAACTTCATGACATGTTACCCCCCCGTGAAACAAGCACCTGCCCTGGAAAAGCTGCAGCCTTGAAAACAGGTGTTAATGTCAGTGACTCAGTCACAGCAGGAAAAGTGAGTGCTGTGGGGCAGCCATAAAAACAGAGAATCAGAAAAACCAAATTAGAGTGAGAAACCAGCTTACAAAAGCCTCACCATATATATGAAATAAATGAGTAACACAGATGCTTCAGAAAACAAGACTTCTTAAGTCACTAACATTGTACACAAGTCTCATTGCATTAAAAATGACCAATTATAATGTGAGGAAATCATAAAGTATGACATTTTTGTTTCTTACTGTATTACAAACAGTCAATGAATTCTGGCATTTTTTTGTCATTTTAATCTACCTTCAGGGTGCAATTTCATCTTCTGCATATTCGGATCTTCCAGTGGCTTCAGTGAAAATTTTGGGAACATAAAAGCTGCCAAATGGTACCAGGAATATAATATATGAACTTGTACATGTACATTTTTTCAAGTTCTGTGGCTTGATTGCTACAGTAAGAATATTATACTTGTAGAAGTGTTTTAAGTGCTACATAACATTCACGTGGGTGAGTGCACCACACTTTGGAAGCATAAGAACTGATGTGCAAGATCAGAGCAGCAGTCCTTCTAGGTCCTGACCCTCCACCTTTAAAATTAATAGTAGTTTTCCTGTTGACTTCAGTGGATGCTGGATCAGCCCTCCCTAGTCCAAGATCCTGTTTCTGTCAATGTTCAGGAAAAGATGTTTCAGTTACTGTGCAAAAATCCTTTAGTGGAACTTCATGGAATAACTTTAATAAAATATAAATCAGCATGGCACTGGAATGTAATGCACAGGATGAATATCAAAATGCTGAGTACTTGATCTCTGCAAAGAACATTCTCGCTGCCAGAAAACCTTGGGTGTCAGGGGGAGGGTAGAGAAGGAAGGGAATCTCATCACTGTGACAGGGAAAAAAGCAATGCAAAATTTTCACAAAATCAAAAGGTGGTTTTAATTGGTGGAAAAGTATGGCATCATCAATGCATATTTTTGTTTCTGAGATGATTGATGTCTCCCAGTGTCAGATCATGATCTTGTCAAGTTGGGCACTTTTTACACTGATTTCACACCAGAATTACCATGAGCAAAGTATTTATGAAATATTCATGTTTATATGCAAACACACGCAAAGCAAGAACTTACCGCTGTTCTTCTGCCTTATACTGAAACTGCCTGATGCTCTTGTCTGCTCAGTCTTCCCAGTTTGATATTCAGTTTGTTTTTAATCCTCCTTTAATTGCTGTTACTCCAGCATTAGATTTCTGTATTAGTTTTTTAATCTTCCCTTAAATGTAAGGTCTTAATATCTTGGGGAGGGGGGGTGTTAAGGCAAATTAAACAGTTTCAAACCACTGCAATAAAAGCTGACTCTGGAATAGTTTTGTTGGAATCAGCCTTTCCTCCAGTACCTACATTACCAACATTGTATGATCTTCCCCTAGTACAGAGGCAGTTTAATGTGCTGAAAAGGTCATGTCATGTCTTGCAATAGTGGCTAACAGGATACTGCAAAGGCCACAAGTAATAAGTCATGCAGGAAAAATGTATTTGCCAAATGTTAACAATTGTATGCTTTGTAGAAAAGTGAAAATTCCTTGCTGGAACTGAGAATGCCTCTTAACAGCTAATACCTCTGTTGCTTCTCTTGTACTGCTGTTTTCTATAATGTACAGTTGGGGAGGTCTGTTTGTCCTTTAATTGTTATGTTCAGCCTTTCATAACTACAAAAAGAAGAGAAGGAATTTGCATAATGCATTTTGTGGGTGCATTTCAGGATGATATTTTCCTGGTTTTTCCAAGCATAAAATGTGCATAAAGCTTTAGTGACAGTGACTCTTGCATTTTTAATTTCCAACAACTCTGACAACCTTCACAGCATATGGGGTATCACAAATAACACGGCTTTTGTTTTGTCAACAGTTCTAAATCATTCATTTAGTATTTCATTGCAACCTTATTACAGCATGTGCAAGCCAATCCAGATTGCTGCTGTCTGTTTTTCTACTACCTTCTTTAGGTCAATTGCTGAAAAATAAAAGCAGACAGAGATAGAGCTGTTTGGGGTAAGGGTTAATTCCAAAAATGAGTTCAATAAATGCACTTAGAGCATTGTCCCTCACAGCTAGATGGGAGTATTGAAAACTCATCTTGGATACAGATAGTCTCTTTACAGTGGGAAGTGCAGCTAGAAAATGAAATATATAGAACATGAGCTAATGTCACAAGATAAAGTGATGGGAATATTTGTTTTGGCAGAACGTATAGGAAAACTGTTACTGTTTTGTAGGAAATTTAGACAGATTAAAAAAAGATTTGGCTCATGAATAAAATAAACTTTTAACTGTAAGCCACCCAGGAAGCAAAGCTTCCTTTATTAGCCCTTTTTTGTTTTTTCAGTCAATGGCACAGATTATTTAAACTGATAACCAGCAGTTGAGCAGAACAGAGAGCTCCTGATAAACAGCAGCTACAGGAGGGCAGAAAACTTTAGCAGAAAACAACTCTGATGTTATAAATCTTCAAATGCAAATGTAATTAACTCTGACTATATGGCCACCATAGTTCCCCCAAATGATGTATGAAGGACTTTTGTGTTCATTTGTGTCATACTGTTAATGTTACTTGAGCTTATTTGTGTGTGTTAATATTATAACAGCACTAAAATAAGAAGTTAAATTATGGTACCTAAAGCTTTCACTCCTGGTGGTTTGCATTTACAATTTATCCCCAAGAAAACCTCTGAGCCACATTGAAGAATCTTACTGAAGCGCTTCATTAGGAAAGAGCAGACAGTTGAGGAAAGATGCTGAAAACAATCTAGATTTGTGGTTTTGTTAAGCAGTCCAAAGCTCCCATGTAAGCATAAATCTGTTTAGTGGACTACAAAATAGAGATTCAGTAGTTGCTGTGCGCAGGTCTAATCCTGCCAATACCATCAGTGCAGGCTTTGTAGTTTGGCAATATGTAAGCTTAGCTCATTGACAGAGACAGGGCTCAAAAGAAGAGAGGAGATGGGGAGGAGGGGAGAGCTTCAGCAAAAAGCTGTTGAAAGTGCATATATGAATATGCTACAAAACAGCATGCTCAGCCTTTTGTGTTTCCTTTCAGCAAGGATTATAGTAAATGTGCTTACACTGGTTGGAATATTTGCCAGAAAGGAAAATTTTAATCAAATATCATGGAAATAGAATTTTAAGTGGATTTATAAATGTACTGTACTGGAGCAAAAGCCTGACCCTTCCTGTTAGGCTCACACAGGGAATAGAACTGTACCTGTCTTGACTCAGTTCTTCTCCTCCTACACTGACAGAAGAGTCAGGGGCCTACAGAAGGAGTCTCTGGGTTACTCCAATTTAAGTTTTGGTTTGTCTCGTGACCCTTAGAAAAGAAAGGATAGCCTTACTGCAATGCATTCTTGCCACCGCTACAGCTTGCTAGATGCTTCCTGCTTACAACAAGATGCACATCCAGGGTGCTAGAAGCTGGGCCAGCTTACAGCTTTTATGCCTTCTCAGCATGTCACAGGGCCTTCTTGGGAGGCCACATATGTTCCTTAAAATGTCAAATTACTTTGTAAAAGCGGCATAAATATATTTGAGAAGCTGGCTCTAAGTGTATGCTTCATGTCAGAGTGCAAGAGAATTCAACAGGGATTAAACCAATAAGGCTTTACAAATGGGAAATAAAGTCTCGGAGCTAAGTTAGACTAAAAGAAACCCATAAAATTTAATATAAAGCAATATTCTTGCTATGGCAAGCCACTGAATTCCATAGTATATGCAATTTTCTACCACATTCTATAGGGTTTTCTAGAAATAATTGCAAATAACAAATGACGTAAAAATATAGTCTGTTCACGATCTATTCAGAACAGAAAACAATGCTGAATACCATATTTGTTATGAATTATTCACCCACCTCTATTTAGCAGTAAATGGAATCTTTACAACAACATTAGTTAGCTGTTAGCATGGGTTTGATTTACCACTGCATTACCTCAGCTTTGTCTTGGGAGTTAGTGCACTGATTTCCACAGAGTCATGAAGGAGTAAAACTGGGACTATATAGCCATGAATCAGTCCCTGCATTTAGAAAGAACCATACTAATATTCCAACAGGGATCTATCCTGCACTTTTTTTTTTAAATGCAAAATTGAGGGTATTTTTAAGCCATTGAAAAAGAAAGGAGTGCTGCCTCTGACTTATAAAGGCTAAAAAAATTCTTCCCACATGTACAATTCAGAGACTTTACATATTTTTCTGATCCCTTATAAGGGAGGTCAATGGACAGTGCAGTTTATTCTCAAATAGCTAAATGCAAGTAGGTAAAACAGCAGGTTTCTGTGTGACCATTAACACAACTGCTGCCAATGTCTTTCTATGCAGCTTCTTCAGTAAAAGAAAATGTCACAGTCAGAGGCTACAAACAGAGTTCTGCTTGATTTTCTCCTCCTTGCTCACATTAGCTTACAGCCTCTTTAAAAATGACTTCAGATCTGTTTACTTATTTATGGATCAAACTGATAGTCAAACAGAAGCTGTGTTGACACCATTTAAACCAAACTGGTAAGACACACATTAAAAGCACTGCCAAGACAAAAATATAATAAAAACACCCCTCTAAGCCTAGCAAACTGAGCGTTTGCCTCCAGGGGGAAACACACACACACACACACACACACACACACACACACACACACAGAAGCAAAAATAGTGGCAAAGCACACACAGCGTATCTTCTTTTGGGCCAATTTTAGACTCTGCTCTTCAAGGTATCAAAGAAAAGATGAGACAGGCATCAAATCAAAAAAAAAAAAATCTTCCAACCTTTGTATTTATTATGGCGGTGTTACACGAATAGATACATGAGATGGTTTGGATAAAAGCACGCATCCATTATGACTTTCCCTTTTAGCACCGTGTTAACAAAGCAGAGCTTTTACACTGCTATAACAAGTTGCAGGGAGGCAAAAGCTGCATTATTTACCTACTGTTTTCTGCTACCATTGCAGTGGAAATACTGCAAGTGCCACCTTCTGGATATTTGAATCTATTGCACTTGACTGGCAATACTTCCATCCTTACTTCCAACATCTTGAAAATCAGAATGAGGGAAATACACCTGTATTTTGCCTAAACTGTTTTCTTATTTTAAAATGGGTACATTTAACAGATTTTTTAAAAAGTCCAATAAAATACTGCTTTTCATTATTAAGTTTCAGGCTATGGTTTTAGTTCTGAGGGGGACCAGAAAGGGATGGAAAGAGTACAGAAGCTGCATGCTTTTTTCTGCTGAAGGAAGGGAATGATCTGGGATCATTCAGTAGCAAAACCCATAGCTAATTAATAGGGACTGAGAGTTCTGTCAGGTCCTACAAAAACAAAACAAAAAGATCATTGCAGTGATATGGCTCTTTGCAAGTTAAATGTGAGAGGTTAACAACAAAATCTAGTGAGGATTGTCAGCACTCCAGCCACAACCTAGTGAAAAAGGTTAGCCAGAAAATGAAGGACTCAGAGACTATGGCATGGTGAACAGGACAGGGATCTGTATTATTATTTATAAATATGACATGTATCTTGTCTGTTTGATTATTATTGTGCTGTCTCCTACATGAGTGCAAATGGTTACTTTAGTTCTTGATGATCTTAGCACACCTACAGGAACCAAAACGAAGCACTGTTGAAGCACTAGCCTTCAACTGACAAGACAGGTGTTAAAGCCTTTGAAAGTTGGTGTCCAAATGGGGCACAAAACCTTTTACCTTTTGAGAGGAGGACGGCAGTGGCCCTTGTGAGTTTATAGTGGATTCAAGAGTCACATGTGTTTGAGTCAAATACAGTGAGTGTGGAGAGGCCTATGCATAAACGTCTTTAGTCACAACACCTGCTAATCAGAGAGTAGCTGGACATTCATTGGACCATGTGACTGAAAATGCTGTTGCTACTGGCAACAAAAATAGCAGAGTAATACTTCTTGTGGTAAGTCTTAAACAAAGAAATTTAAAAAATGCCTTAATAGACAGAGTGATAAGGTCTGCAGGTAGGACCCTAGAAGCAAAAGTCACTTGGAATAAGTCTGAGTCCTTCTCTAAGATGTGGTGGGTAAGACTAGACCTTTGATCTTTCCACCCCAAATTAGGTCTTTGATTTTGTTTATTGCTGTACTTGTGTAGATGCAATAGTATATTGCTTTAAGAAATTATTTTAAGTAACAGTGGTGTGTCTACACATGCATTTAGGTGTGACTAGGTTTACTGCACAGTAAGCTACTATGCAGTAAGCAATTTTGCCTAGGCATCTACATATCCAGTGACCTGGCAGCAATTTTGTTGCCAGGTTTCTCCAGCCCTGTCATGCGCTCCTGTGGCCACCAGGGGGAACAGGTAACGGGGACAGGGGCAGAGGTGTGGAGGGCCCTCCAGCCAGCGCAGAGCTTACCACATGTCTGGGACTGGCGAGGCTGGAAGACTGTCAGCTGGACATGGTCCTCCCCATCAGTGAAGGTGTCCAGCTGAGTCACGTGTCCTTGGCCCATGGTGTGTGGTGTGTAGGCACGCAGCCAGGGCCTGCCGCCCCACCAGGGAGAAGCTGACAGCCAGCAGTGTCACAGCCCCCATGCAGCTGTCTTGCTGTTGCCGGCCCTGGGAAGCTGCCAGCAGCATGCAGTGCAGGGGAATGGCAGGGGACCAGGAGCCACACGACTAAGGCTATGCCCCTCAGCACCTGCAGTCACAGGGTAGACTGCTAGGGGTGTGCAACAGAGAGATGGTGCTGGCCCCGCTACATTCAGCTGGCTGCAGGTGCCTTGGGGCCTGGCAGGCCTGATTTTGTTGGTAACTTCACATCCTGTCCAATAAACTAAAATTTATGATGATCCCAAGAGTTTGGTCCTTTGTAGTCGACAACATAGTAGGTAAACAGCAGTACCACAAACTGGTGAGGAAGTATAAAAAAGTGGTGTGCATTACAGGTTTCTACTCCATGATAAGTTCAAGCAAAGGTTCTGTCACTTGAAAGGGGACTCGCAGAGGGAGACTGAATATGGAACAATAGGTATAGCTAGCCTCATATCCCTTTACTAGCAAGTGATACTACCCAATTTTCCCCTTACAAACTTAGCTGCTGCCACTAGTCTGAGCTCTAGTATTCTGTCACTTCAGCTACAGCACTAATTCTGACTAAAGGATTCACAAACAAACCCTTAAAGAATACAAACTGACTGAAAATGTCAGCCTTTCCTGCTAACTGAACCAAATCTTATTCTTACTAGTTAGGTCAAATACAGAGCTACTGTACTCTTCCCCCAAGTGCCTTTACGTCTTAGTAAGATTGCTGCATAGCTTTGGAGCTAATGGCACTGTGGAGCATGAAGCAGGCACCCAAAATATCAGAAGTCTTCATACAAGGCTGTGACTGGATGCTCTATTCAAAACTGTGCTCACAGACCACAAGGCCAGATAAACAGAGCAGGAGACTTAATCCCTGGGATAGTACAGAAGCAGTAATATTTCATTGTACCGTAACATATTACATTTACTTTCACTCAAGCAAGACAACAGTTTTTTAAAAGTGCAAATGCAACACTGCGGACTATGATAAAAATTGCTTATATAGCAGAAAGTTGTTTTAAGCCCTTTTGACATAACCTTCCTGCACAGTCAGTAACCTTTTCATCTTCCTTTCCAAGTGTAAAGAGGATGCAGTCAGCCAGATGCAATGCTACTGGGTACATTTTTTCAATGAACAAGATGAGTTGAGCCTCAGCCACAACAAACTAAAGTATAAGAAATCCCAAAAAAACTATTTTTCCAGCCCCCAGTGATCTCAGACTTATTTGATGAATAGATAAGCACTGAGGTAAGACGGGGGGCCAGAAAAGCAAAATAAAGATAATCATCCTTGTGCCTCATTCATATTGAGATCCAGCAGACTAACTCTGCCAGGTCCTTTGAAAATCTCAGTCTTTGCGTGTAACAAGGTGCAGGGGCTGAAGCCCAACTGCAGGGGATTAGAGGGTTATAGCCTGCCTGCCTTAAAACTCTGGGCCAGTTGACAAGGATGATTGGCTGGCCCTGGAGGAAGTTAAATGCTCCTAGAGAGATGATGCTGAGGAGGAGGGAAGCTGAGAAGAAAGGCAACAGTGAAGTACTGTGAGGAAACCCTCACTCTGGTTAGGAAAGGGAAATTGAACTGGGGATTAGGGAATCCCTGCCATGTGACCTGGCTCTGCAGGGAGCAGAGATCCACACCAGAGTCTGCTCCCTACCACTGCCTGTCCTGTGCCACTCTGCTCCCTGCAGATCCAGGTCGCGTGGCAGGGACCAGCAGGCTTCACAGTACCGTGCTGCTTCTCTGCCCCGCATCCCATCCCACCCTCATCTAGGCAAGTGGCAGCACAGCAGAGCCCCTGCTCCCAGCACTAAGCCCCCAGCTCCCAGCACTGCAACGCCCACACTCCCGCCCCTTCCGCTCCACTCCCCAAGTAATGTGCCCACCACCCAGGCTGGGCAACTTGTCCCAGCCCGAATCCCTCCCCCCCACACACCCATTTCCTCTCCCCTCCCCCAACCCCAACAAACTTACCAGCTGGAGGCAGCTGCCAGCTTCCTGTTTAGTCTATGGACAGATCTCCAAATTGGCCAAATCTTTTCTGAATCGATTCAGATGCTTCAAATTGATTTGGAGCTATTATTTGGTCTCCCAATTCAATTCAAATTTGGAGATTTAGACCCCGAATCAGGCCAAATCTTCTCTGAATCGAATCATCTACTGAAGTTTTGCATAGCCCTACTAATCCAGCCCTTATTACTCGAATCTAGTCAAACCCAACAAAAGCTCTCTGACCATCTTTTATTAGCTCCTCCCTCAACATGCCCCCTTCCTTATCTGGATAATCCTTATTAGGTGTCTGGCTGCAGCTTAATTTTTTGTGAATACTGAGGCAAAGTAGCTATTGAGTAGATCCACCTTCTTTGCATCTTCTGTTAAGAGTTCCCTACTGGCTTGTTAACACAGGACCCACAGCAGCTTCCTTGGTCTTTCTTTTCTGACCAACATCCTTATACATGTCTTCTTGTTGTCCTTAACCTCCTTTGCCAGGTGCAGCATGTTCTTTGTCTTTCCTACTCTGATTTTGTCCCTGAATGTTCTTGCTGTTTCCTGGTATGCTTCCTTGATGATCTGCCTATTCTTCCATTGCCAGCATACTTTCCTTTTGCATTTGAGGTATTTTAAAAGCTCCTTGTGCGGCTACATTGGTCTCTTGCTATTCTGCCATCATGTTGGGACACGTTTTTGTTGGGCTTCTTGTGCCTTTTAGAAGCTCTCAGCCCTCCTAGGTGCCCTAATCCTTTAATCTGTCCTCCCATAACACCATGTGTATTAAATCAAGTCAGATGAAATCCACCTTTTTGAAATCCAGCATCCTAATTTTGCTAACCTTATGCTTTCCTGATCTCAGCATCTGGAATTCTATTGCTTCATGATTGCTTCCTCCCAAGTTACCCATCACCTTCACATCCTCCACCAGTTCTTCCTTGCTGTTCATTACAGAATCCAAGATAGAGGATCCCCTAATTGTATCCTCTATTTTCTGGAACAGGAAGATGTCCCTCATACAAGTTAAAAACTGGCTTGACATTTATGTTTGGCTGCATTTTCCTTCCAGCAGATGTCTGGATAATTGAAGTCTCTCATTAGTATCATTCCATAGCTTTTGGATAGATTTGTCACCTACTTGAAGAGTGCTGCACCAATCTCCTCTTCCTGATTTGGTGGCCTATAATAAATCCCCACCATTATATTAGTGCTGCATCTTTCACTTTTCATCTTCACCCAAATGCATTCTGCTCTGCCATCTTCCTCCTTTTGAACTATGGAACAAGAGTACATGGTTTTGGCATGCAAGACAACACCACCACCTTTCTACCCAACCCTGACTGAGTGTAACCTTTGATATTGACATTCTAGTCATAAGAGCTGTCCCACCAGGTCTCTGTAATGGCAGTAAGGTCACAGTTCTTTCCTCAGGCTGCAGCTCCCAAATCATCTTGTTTATTCCCCATACTTCTCTTTTGTATATATGCATTGGATGTACTTTGTGTTTTGATCTACTTGCTTCCCTGTTGTGTCACTTCTTGCAGCCCTATAGCTCTCTGACCCTTTTCTTGAGTTAAGTTGCTTCTTCAAGTCCTTTCCTTTCTGGATTGTGTGCTTTGTTGCTAAAGGGTTGTGATTATGAGCCCCTGCGGAGCATAGTTTTAAGCCCTCCTTACTAGGTTGGCCAGACAACTCCCAAAGATGTCCTTCCCGATTTGTGATGAAATACACTATATAAATACATCTGATAGGGCTGTATGAAATTTTGATGAGTGTTTAATTTTTAAGCTGTTTCGATGCATTTTGAGCTCAAAAAAGCAAAATTGAAATGAAACAAAAGGCTTCAAAACAGCCTCGAAATGCAATGAGGATATTCAAAACATTTTGAAAGTTTCAAAACATTTCAAGTTTTGAAGCAGCCCGTTAGCAAGAGGTGGGTGAGAGCCAGGGATGCGACCCTGGCTCTCCCTTAGCTTCCAAGCACAGCTATGGCTCTCCCACACCTCCAGCCACTGAGCTGCTCTCTAACTGGCTCTGCCAGCCCCACAAAGCTCAGCCCAGTGGTGGAAAGCAGCGGAAGCGCTAGTGGTGGAGCGGCTCAAAGTGCAGCTCTGGCCAGTGACTCTCCCCCACTTTGTTCTGCCAGGCTCAGCTCCACAGGGCTGGTAGAGCTGCTTACAGTGCAGCCGTGGCTCTCCCACACCTCCTGCCACTGGGCTGCACTCCGAGTGGCTCTGTCAGTCTCTCAGAGCTGAGCCTGGCAGCAGGAAGCAGGAGAGAGCCACTTAACAGTGCTGCACTTTCAGTGCCCCTGCCACTGGCTCTTCTGCTGCTGCCTGCCACCAGGTTGAGGTTTGTGGGACTGGCAGAGCAGCAGCTTGGTGGGTGGAAGGTAGGGAAGAGCCAGGGCTGTGCTCTGACTGGCTCCACCAGCCCCAGAGCTCAGCCTGGTGGCGGTAGGCAAGGCAGAGTCAAGGCTGTGATCCTTCTCCTGCTGCCAGGCTGAGCTCCATGGGGCTGGCAGAGCTGGTCAGAGTGCAACCCGGTGGCAGGAGGTGGGCAGAGCTAGGGCTCCATTCTGACTGTCTTCACCAGCCCCAAGGAGCTCACCCCAGCAGCGGGAGTTAGGGGAGAGCCAGGGCTGTGCTCTGCCTCTTGCCACCAGGCTGAGCTCTGTGGGGCTGGCAGAGCCATTCAGAGCACAGCACAGGCTCTCCTCTGCCTCCTGCCACCAGGCTGCAGTCTGAGTGACTCTGAAAGCCCCACGGAGCTGAGCCCAGCAGTGGGAGGCAGGGGACAGCCACTGGCCAAGGCTGTGCTCCAAGTGGCTCTGCCACTGGCTCCTAACACTTTCCACAGCTGGGCTGAGCTCCATCTGACTGGTGGAGCCACTTGGAGTGAAGCCCTGGACAGTCGCTCTCCTTCACCTCCTGCTGCTGGGCTCAGCTCCATGGGGCTGGCAGAACCGCTTGAAGTGCAACCCAGTGGCGGGAGATGCGGAGAGCCAGGGCTGCATTCCAAGCAGCTCCACCAGCCCCACTGAACTCAACCTGCCATCCCGGCATGGCTGGACTCCTCCTGGGGGTGTGGGCCCCCAGATCTGCATGCAGGATGACAGGAGGCTGTTGTTGCTGCTGCAGCTGCCTGGGGCCAGCAGCAGCATCAGTCTTCCTGGCACTGGATGAGGGCTGCACCCACACAGCACCTGTCCCAGGCAGCAGTGGCAGCCTCCTGTCATGCCAAATGCAGATCTGGGGGCCCACACCACTGGGAGGAGTCCAGCACAACCCCACAGACCTCCCAAAGGTACAGGCCCCCAGAACTGCATGCAGTCTAGCAGGAGGCTGCAGTTTCCCAAAAACCCCTGCACCCATCTCCTTGAAACTTGGCAGGCTTCACGTGCTCAAAAAGGGCTACTACCCCTGCAATTTACATCCGAATCAGGCAAGAAATGACAAAGTTATAGGTATTTATGATTCCCCATTATAGCTCATGTGTGAAACATCAAAATGCATTGAAACAGCAAAACAGTTTTGATGAAGTGAAATGAAGCAGTGCTCCGAAATGAAACAAAATGACAAAATGAAACACTATCCCTTCAAAATGGTGAAACAGAAGTCAAAATGAAATGGTGCTGTTCTGCACAGCCCTAACATCTGATTCATTTACTAATCGGACTAACATTTTCTCTCCCAAAATCTGATGCAATATTTGATAAATTTAGGGCATTATGACAATTTTTCTTAGAAGTTATAACCAATCTTCTTAAAATTCCCCTCAAATTAAGTAACTAGCTTTGAATGAAATTTGAGGATTTGGCCACTTTGAATTAATCTCTGTTTCCATTTTTTGCTTCTCTCAGTCATTCATGTAGTGTTGAAATGAAGCATTGTTGGGAGGGAAGAAAGCTTTCAAAGCTTCCCATTCTGAATAGGCATAAAGTACCTATTGAAATGGAGAATGGTTTTTCATTTTGGGGGCTGACCTTGCTTTCATACTCTCATGCTCTCTGCCCGCACTCCACAGAGGTATGTAGCAGGCAAGAAGAAATGTCAACCAGCAGTTGTATGAAAATAAAATCCCAAGAAATGTGCATGTGCTTGATATGTAGCTCTTGTCAACATCCCAAATTCAAAAGGTTTTTTTTCCCCTTTTTCTCCAACTGCACACATTGCTCCTGATCTACAGTCATGTGGCTTAAAATAAGTTGCATGATGGTAGATTGGGTGCAGTGAACATTTGCACACACCCAAAGCATGCCAGGCTCAGCTCCACAGGGCACACTAAGCATCCAACTCTCGGTGGGGTGAGGACAGTTACTTACGCTGGTCCTGGGAGCCCTGGCAGGAATCCAGTGCAAGTAACTTGGGGCAGATGGGATTGTGGGAGCTAGACGGTGTGCAGAGGGGCTAGTGGGTCTTCAAGAAGGGGTTGTCTGTCCAGGGGTAGGGGGCCAGGGAGCTAAAAATAGCTTGGTTGGGGAGTATAGGGTGGTAGGAAGAGGGGTTGAGGCAAGTGATTGGACTTTCTCAGACCTCAGGGATGCTCTTCAAACATGTACAGATGTTCTCTGGATCGGGTTAACCTGTTTATGTTTCAAGTTCATTCATTTACTCAGGTGAATTAACTTAGATTGGGTCCACCACTTTTGGTCCTATTTAAACCTCCCCCACCTCCACACAGACAGGCATTTAGATTAACCTAACCCTAGCTAGATTGATCTAAATATAACATCCACATGCACCCTCTGAGGGTGTGAAATCTTCTGGAAAGAGTATTTTACTGCAGCCTTTCAAGTTAATGGATCAGTTTATCATATTGGTTTCTTACATTTCATCTGCACTATCCTAGAAGGTATTAGTGGGGTTTTGTCCTATCAGTCTTTGTACTCTCCATAAATAATATTGCTCTCTTCTGGAAAACACTGTAGGGAATAAACAGGTGGCATAAGTTAAGGAAACAAACAGTGTAAGAACATAGATTCAGATTAAGCATATACAACAGTTGTTTTACTGGTTCATCATCCAGATCTTTAGGTAATACCATTGAGAATTTATGCCCTGTCACCTTGAAGAATTCACAGCCACACAGCATCCATCAAAGCAAGATCAAAGTTCTAAGGCTGAAGGCAATAACTTTCTGGTCTCGGCTTGACTGGTTTCAGAAATGCAGTTGCTTTGCAAAGGCAAAGTGCTTGACTAGAAAATTCACCAAGCTGTTCTTTTTTAATTAGTCATCAAGAAGCACAAGAATGAATTCAGTAGTTTCCAACATTCAGCATGGATTCAAAGCATTGGTATGGCTACTTGGTGCGGCTGACGGGAGGATAAGATAGGAAATTTTTATCTAAAGTGATTTTCATTGGCTTCTAACTTAAAGTTAGTTCATCACATTAAACTAAACACTGGTCATTGTCTAGTTAGTAATTCCACTTATCACATTTTATACATTAAAGTCTGGAAAAATAAAGAAAAACAATATTAAAATGATATATTCACCATATTAATTGCATTAAAAAATTAGATCATAGCAACTTCTTTCTCCCTATTTTGTATATTTTTCCCTGCACAAATTGTACTATTTAAAGCATACAGCTATGAACTGGAATAGGGAATAAAGGAGTTGTTAATTACACTTGCTGACAATACCACTTTTATGCAAACTGTGAACAACGCAGACGTAACAGAAGAGGACTCAAGGCAACTAGGAAAATGAGCATAAAAACCATGCATTTCAACCTGAAGAACTGCAAGCTAATATGTCTAGGTTATAAATAATCTGACCTAACAATGATCTTCAACGACTAACAACCCCCCGCTAGCTCCCCGGAGAAGGAGGAAAAAAAATTAGGATGTGATACACAAGTGAAGCACAAAAAATATATGTTGGGGCCCAAATATGAAACAATATCACATTACAGAGAAGAAAGAAAGCAGTCACTTGCTGTATGGGATCAAAGGAACACTGCATTTATGCCCAGGCAAATTAGAAACTTTCAGACTAATGGAGAGAAAATAGCAATAGCAGCAGCAAAGGGCCAAAGAAACTAAGGAAAAACACTTGAAAGAATTAGGTAGGTAAAAACTTACCAAAGTAAAAAAAGTGGAGGTGTGATAAATGGGTTCAAGTTTGTGAACAGTAGGCACAGCATTGAGACTGGTTTGCTATACAATACAAGATCAAAAAACCAGTAACCATCCCAAACACACCAAGAAAGCTGTAAGCTATAGAAGCAGTGGCCCTTAGATACCACTGCATCTGGTCTGAGGACTTCAATAACCTATTGTAGTACAAAAAGAAAACCTCCACCCCACTGATTATACTTCCCTGGTTGTCACACACCAATTCACACTGAAACCAATAAGAAGGCTCATCAAACAATTACAGCCCCCAATAAAAAATATCAGACCTTGAAAGAAATATTCCCAGCTCCCACACTTTTGGCCTTCAAGCAGAAGACAACTCTCCCACTTCTGGCCCTGAACCTGGCCCAACTCATCTTCAGAAGCAAACTTTCCTCTGACTAACAGACTCCAAACAGGACACATATCTAGACGAGATAACTAGACAGGAAATGCACATCAGAATGAAATCTCACAGAAAAAAATATTAAGGAGAGACATGAAAATCAGTAGGAGCACATAGAGAAAAAATATTCCCCACCTGACCTCACAGTCTTCATGGGAATTTAAAGGGAATTAAAAAAAACATCCAGAAGATGGGCCTGGGAAACAGAAATCCATAACCCTACTGTATAATCTGGACTTAATACCAACAAAAAGTTTTATGGCTCATTGTAACTTAACAAATACTGTTCTAATCTTGAATTTCACAGGTAACAACTATGCTCCCATTTCTTGTATGGTCTCTCTGCCACTACCTAGATCACCTAGTTTACTGCACTGCTTTTGTCTCAGATGTTGGTGAACAATAGATGCTTTTAAGAGATCAAAAAAAGGGCATACTCAGGTTGCTCCATCCCTTGCCATAACCTCCAAAGTTTCTAGTAGTCATCAGTTTTGAGATATTCTGGGCCCAAGATTACATCCTTGAATCTTGTGTTTAATAGCCTTGATGTAGCTATCTTCCATAAATGTATCTAATGCTGTTATGCACCTTGTTATACAGTTGGTCACCACAATGTCGTGAGGCAATAAGGTTAATAAATTGCTAACATACTGCAGTAAAATAAACTTCCTTTTGCTCTTTTTTTTTCTTTTAAACCTGCTGCTTTATAATTCTATCAGATACATCCTAGTTCTTGCATTGTAAGACATAGAGAATAATAGATCCCAATTTATATTTTCTGTATTGTTTTACAGAGCTTTTTTGTATACTTGTTCTGTCACCTTTTCTCCAAGCTTAAGGGTCATAGTCTTTCCAAGTCTTTCCTTGTATGGAAACTGTTCCATAACCATGGTCATCTTTCTTATCTTTCTTTGTACCTTTTCTGTTTCTACCGTAACCTTTCTGGAATGTGATGACAATGACTGAATACAACAGTCAAAGTGTGGCATGCATGGATGCATGGAATGGTATAATTTTTTCTGTTCTGGATCTAATAATTTTTCACATTGTATTTGCTTTTTTGACCACTGCTGCACAATGAGCCTGTTTTTAGAGAACTAGTCACATTAACTCCAAAATCTGCAGAATTATTGCTAATTCAGATCGCATGATGTATAAAGATTATTTTCTACCATTTGGAATACCTTTATTAATGTTGAATTTCATTTGCCACTCTCTTGCCTCCTCACTCAGTTTTATGAAGTTCGTCGATAACTCTTCACTGTCATCTTTGGATTTCACTATCCAACATAATTTTGCATCATCTGACAAATTTTTATCTATTAAAGATCAAACTATTTATTCCCTTTACCAAATCATTTATCATGTTACACAGCACAGGTCCCTACACATATCTTTAGGTTGCCCTTCTGTTAGTCTTCCTCCCTTGCAAAAAATTATAGTGGAGTTGTACTTTATGGATTTCTATCTTTCAACCAGTTTTCAGCCTGTGAAAGGACCTTTTCTTTGTTCCTATAACATCTTAGTTTTTCTAACAGCTTTCAATAAAGGACATTTTCAAAAGTTTTTTGGCAATCTGAGTATACTATATATTTTACATTCATTTATATACATTTCAGCCACACACATACAAGCACATATAATATCATACATATGGCATTCTTAAGAAGTGGTATACCTTGCAATGCTCACGTATGCATTGACACTTAGAATGCTATTTCATTGTATGTACCATTGTCCAAACCATTCAGAATGAAGTAAGTTGAGGATATGTTTGTTATTAAATACATTTAACAAACAAAAGTTGTGAAAAGTTCTCACTTGGTTTCTACTTCTAGAAAGACTGTGAGTTACATTAACTAAAATACTATATTGCAAAGATGCCCAGAGGACAAATCAGAAATGGCAGTCAGCTCTCACAGCCTGAGCATTCAGCCTTGTATTTAGGTCAAATAGGATACCACACCAAGCATATGCACCAGCTAGCCTCTTTGCATGTCTCTGGTATCCACGATTCCACAGTAGGGTTTGGACTATGTTCTGAAGATGGATTAAACTACACAAAGCCATTTTCAATTGCTTGTTACTATATTTAAAAATAATGAGTGTGTGATAAAGGCCACAGCATTGTATAACGAAGCAGCCAGAGAGCTCGCAGCCTGGCTTTGCACATGATTATAATGAACAGACTACAAAGATGGATGAAGTCCCCTTTAACCTTAACAGCGTTGATGTTTACCTATGAGCCTCCCCACTCAGCTGCAGATAAGAAATGGCAGACAATACTACAAATTAGTGAAGGTCAATAGAGCAGGAGGCAGCAGTTAATCAATTACAAAGGCAAATCCTTTTAAAATAGCAAGTCCTGTGTTTTCTCAGTGTAATCAACTGCCTGAGTCATGTAGTCTAATAAAATTGACCTGTTTTTCTTTGTCTAATTGACTGATGCCTGAAATCGCATAAACTTTAGAGGTCCTAGAATTTAAGTCTTAATATCATGCCACCAAAAGGCAGACATCTAATTAGTCTGTCTCCAGATCTAATGGACACCTCCGTAAAGGGGAGTTCTATCCAACAATGACACAATCCATGCTTTGGAGAAAATATTTACAAGCTATATATTAAATCTATTGCCAGCTAGTAAAATCACCACACTGAGATGGTTCTCCACATATGAAAAGCAAAGACAAAACTGCAGAACAATTCTGGTTCAAGCAAGACATCTTTGACTTGTTCTGCCAGAAATCATAAAATGCATTTTTCTTCAAATTGCAAAAAAGATTTTCTTTCCCAGGTTTAGACTCTAACAAAGGAGTCTCCACAGGGTCTCTGCAGAGATGCTAAATAACCTGCCTCATCACACTCTTAAAGACTTTAGAGGTAACCAACTTAAGTTGTAAAAATATTCTAGCCAACTGCCCCTTAAAAAGTACTTAATTGTTTTTCATATCACTCTTTCATATCTTTGCCAAGTATGTAGGATCAGTGTTCAAGAATGGCCTCTATTGTGAGTGTCTCTTTAGTACTCAAGGAGCCTGCTTTCAGATGTGCTGAACGCTCAACACCAACTGTAGTCAATGGGAGCTTCAGGCACTGAGCACATTTAAAAGCCATGACACTCGCTCATCTATGTGCCGCAGCATAGATGTATGTGATGATCTTTAGAGCTTCATTTAGCTTCATATACAAAACTACTGGATGGTAGTCTCTCTTACTACATTTACACTGGGATTTTCAGTGGAGCCTAATGGAACCCAGATCCCACTGGATGTCAGTGAGAGATCAGTGCTCAACTGAAACAAAATCCTACTACAAACCATTAAGGCACTCATTATGCTGCTGTTGTCCATGTCTGTGTGAATGAAACGTGGCTGGATAGAAAATGCTTGATGGATTAGCTTGCATGTACTATCCATGTTGTCTAACATGAACTCATGGTTTTTAAAAGTCTTACCCTGTAAATTATGTCATTGAAATGAGAACTGCCACAGTTGCTGCAGTTTACTCATACTTTCTAGGGCAGGAGTGGCCAACCTGCAGTATACCAATAGGGCAGGGAGCAGAAAGCAAATGTGGTAGATCAGGCAGGAGAAGGAGATCAGTGGCACTTGGGGAGGGTGCAGGTTTAAATTGTGGCACTCCTGCCAAAAAGGTTGACCCCCACTGTTCTGCAATGTGTTTTTCAATATGACAATACAGAATGATACAATAAAATACAGAGAATGCTTCAAAGTTAAATTTGCTAGGCTTTTCTTCATACTTCATTCTTCTTTTTAATGTTACATATATTAATTAAAATGATCAGTGTTGCCAACTCTAATGATTTTTGGCCTTATTATTAAAGTCTACGCTTCAGGAATGTGAAAAACTTAGCACTTTCATATATATATACATGCATGCACACATACCCCACTAGAAGCCTCCCCGTATATTATAAAAGAGCTAAGTTTTTCACACTCCCAAAGCACAGACTTTAAGAACACCACCAAAAATCATGACAGTTGGCAATACTGAATTATATTATGTGATTTTTCCTTTGGGCACAGTAATTGCTGCATGATATTAAACACTAAGGATATAAATGATAGTAAACCCTAATTACTTTTGTTTAAAAAGGAAGAAATTATATATAATCTATCTATCTATACAAACAGGCCAGCAAACTTCTGAAGTGCATTGGGGAATAACTTTTTGATACAGTTGATAAAGGCCAAATAGGGAACTCTTCTTGATTTGCTATTTACAAATAGGGAGGAATTGGTTGAAAATATGAGAGTGGAGTAAATACCTGGAACAAGAAGGTCCTCGAGGAGTCTATTGTGAAGCACCTGAAGGATGAGATGATCAGAAGAGCCAGCATGGATTCTCCAAGAGCAACTTATTCCTGACTAGCCTGATTTCCTTCTATCATAAGGTGACAAACTCTGTGGATTGGGAAGAGCAGCAAATGTGATACACCTTGACTTTAACAAGGTTACACTATCTCCCACAATATTCTTATTAACAAGCTAAGGAAATACAGACTAACTTACTGTATGGTGGATACATAACTGGTTGGATCATCATGCTCAGCAAACTGTCCTCAGTGACTCAATGTCCAGTTGGGAAGAGGTATCAAGTGGTGCCCGACAGAGATCTGCTCTGGGTCCAGTACTGTTCAACATCTTCATTAATGATTTGGATGATGGGATTCAGTTCACACTTAGCAAATCTGCAGATAACATCAAGTTGGGTGGAGCTGCAGACACTCTGGAGGTCAAAGCTAGAATCCAGGCTGACCTGGAGAGACTGGAAAAATGGTCAGCAATCAATCAGATGATATTCAGCAAGGATAAGGGCAAAGTCCTGCACTTGGGATGAAAGAATTGCATACACAAATACAGACTGGAAAATGAGTGGCTAAGCTGCAGTTCTTCAGAGAATGACCTCGGGGTTACAGTGGATGATAAAACTGAACGTGAATCCATAGTGTGCTCCTGTTGCAAAAAAAGCCAACAGCACTTTGGGTTGAATCAACAAGAGTGTCACTTGCAAATCAAGGGAAGTGATTTTTCCATTCTATTCAGCACTAAGGAGGCCTCACCTGGAGTGTTGTGTCCACTGTTGGTTCCCACACTTCAAAAAGGACGTGGACAACGTGGAAAGGGTCCAATGCAAATCAACAAAAATGATTAGGGCCTGAGAAGCAAAACTCAAGGAAAGGCTGAAAAAACTAGGTTTATTTAGTACAGAGAAGAGATAATTGAGGGGGCATTTAATAACATTCTTCAAATACCTAAATGGTAATTAGAGAGAGAATGGAGACAGACTTTTCTCTGTGGCTGTATATGACAAGACTAAGAACAATGGCATCAAACTACAGCAGGGTAAATTTAGGTTGGAAAGTAGGAGGAACTTTATGACTATGAGGGTAGTCAAGCATTGGAACAGGCTACCTAGAGAAACCGTGGAATTTCCATCCTTGGAAATTTTCAACAGCAGGTTAGATTTGCCTGGGTTGGTTTAGTCAGAGATGATCTTGCCTTGAGCAGGGAGCTGGTCTAGATGACTTTGTGAAGTCTTTTCCAACCCTACTTTCCTATGATGCTAAATATACATACTTTCAACTGTATACCATGAGACACATTTTCATCTGATTGAAAACTGTACGAATAAAGTTTGAATGGAACGTTCTTGTTTCCAGAAACTCATGATGGAATTATAGCCTTAAGTTATGCATACTTTGTGGCTGGAGTTCATTATATTATACAGTTAAAGAATTATCCTTTTCAATCTAAGCTCCCATTTTCCTTATTAGGTACCTCTGAGCAACCTCTAACTATGCCTTTTCTATGACCCTACTTTTCCAGACTGTCAAAATACCCAGTTCCTGTCTCTCTCTCGCTGCATTCCCATCAAACATTTACTACTAAAATTTGTGCCCCTTTAATTTGCATTATTTCTCACGTTCCTCATACTTTTCATAATTGGTTTTTCTATCAGCTTAAAATCATTTCTCCAATGCTATAATGCCATTCCTTGATTTTTGTCATTCTCACTATCATGCAAGTTGCGTTCTTCTGTTTAAAAGGCTAGTTTGACTCATTTAATTATAGTGGCTTGGTTTTCAATTTGCTAGCACTTGCCTAGTTAAAGAATACTTCCTAAAGCTCACCCCATGTACCTTATGTTTTGTAATACTAACATCTATGCTCAAATGCATTCAAGAAAGTGAATGTCTGAAAATTAAAAAAACAAAACAAAACAAAACAGCATGAAGACAGTGCTTCCTAGTAGCACATAAAAATATCTACATCTATGGTAAAAAAGCAGGAAAAATGTAATCACTTCAGTTTTAGTCCCTACCATATTTCTGATATACTCGTAAAGTACCATGGACATAAACATTTTAGTATCTGGTAAAGAACAATGGGAGATGAACAGCCTCTAAATCTGTTGATCAGATCGACTGCATCGTTATAGCTCCATTAACTTACTGCTTAATACTGTCAACTTCATAGAAACCTTTAATGAACTTAAAATTTTTTTCTCCAAAGTTCCCATCTATTTTTTATGCCTTTTCCCAACATTCATTGTTCCAAGAGCATTTTACTGGTAACGCCATATGCAATGAACTTCTGCTTAAATACACCCTACTCTAAAGCAAAAGGTTATACTAGAATAATGAAAAAAGCTCAATAAACATCAGAAACCTATGCTCTGCATGCATGAACAAATACGACTATGCTGAAAAAGTTAGGCTTTCTATAGCATCTGTGCAACATGCTGGTGCTGAAAGTTGTGCTTTAATGCAAGACTGCATTTTACATTAGATAGAATATTCAGTACACTTAAATGAACAGTAAGGTAAAATCTAGAAAGAGGTAGTAATCTCCAACTATGTTCAGCATCAAACATTCGTTCTGTTAAAACAAGGGCTTGCTCCTTTTCAGTTAAGTTATAACATTGAATTTATCGTATCACAGCCATCTTCAGAGAAATAGCATAAAGATGCACACACAACATGAGACTGAAATGGAGTGGAGGGAATGTGAGAGGAGGAGACTATAGACTTCCCCTCTTTTTGACCAGTCAAGTCCACTTTCTTGACAGAAATAAGGGATCCAGTAGCAGATCAAGGGCCTGGTTGCACAGATTATATGCCTGGCATACATTTCAATAAACTCAAAGCAAAGCATTCTCAGGGCTTGGACTCCTGTTACTTTTCTGGCATTACTAAATGCTTCAGCTCTTTGTTCAGCTGTTTGGCAGAGCAGGTGGCAGTAGACCCTGTTGCTTCTGCTGCATCAAATATTCTGTATGTATATAGAAGGCAGAAGCCACAAAGGATGGATTTTCTTTTGTATGACAAAAACAGTGTCCGTATCTTTATCTTTGTGCGCTTTGGCATTTTTATCAATTTGGGAGCTCTTGGACGTCAGAGATGTTACCTGGGATCACTATGTGGCTCTCGCCAATCCCCAGAGGACAGATGAAGGGACTCTTATATCTAAATGCAAAAAGAATTTCTTCTCTGTTTTTTGTTCACTGGAAAGTCTTTAAAAAAACCCTCCAAGAATTAAAAGAGAGCTTGGAACTTATTGTCTATCACAGCTAACTTTAGCAACTTTCAGTGTAAAAACTCCATTTCACTCGAATACCTTTGTTCAGGATACCACTGCAGAGTTCTGTATAAGCACAAATTCACTGGTTTGACTGTCCTTTATTTTTCACCCAATAGCACTGCAAAATGTGTACTGCAAAGGTAATACACAAAGGTAATCAGCTGCAATATTTGTTTAAACAATACCAATAAATGATTATTTGTTTGTGTTCACATGCCAAAACCAGAAATAGTTCCTTTCTTTCCCTTCTAGTAGATTGCATTTCTATTGAGATATGATCAAAGGCTGGTATGATGATCACCTGAAGGTACCCATGTAGGAAGGCTCAATTAAAAACAAATGGCTTCAAAGAAACACTGCAGCTAGTAGATGAAAACAAATACTTTGCTTCATGGCTCTTACAAGCACAAACTGCGACTGTAACTTTCTGCAGGTCCCTGGGTTTGGAAGCGTGGGGAGAGATTACAAAGGCTATGGATCCAAAACATCTCTCCTTGAACTTTAAATAAAAGAAAACTTGTGTCTTTTACCACATACAAGATGGGCCTTTCTTTCAGTTGGCCTGCCTCCACTTTGCATTTTTTCTAAAGCAGATGCCTGCTGTCCTGCCTTTCATGTTGCATTTGGTATTTTGTGACAAGAACAAAGCTCTCAAGATGGTCACTTGTGGCACTTCTTTCTGTGAAAAAGTGCAGTTGTCCAGATATGCTGGCTTGTGGGAAAAGAACAAGAAATCAAGTGTGTCATCATCTTATTGCTAGTAAGGGAGGAAAACTAAGGAATCACGTGATGAACCTATTGCATCCAAGTTTCCTTGTAGGAACATCAAGCATGAGGTTGCATACATTGCTAAAAGTTCTTCAAACGAAAGCTTCTTATGGATGTCTCCCAAATGCCAAGTCTGCTGCTGACAAAATAAGCTATAACAACTTGCTTCCACTGAATGCCTAAGACCAAGCAAGCAGCTCAAGGTGTCCCTGAATGAGAGCCCCATTGCTATACACAAGTTCTCTGTTTTGGGATAGCCTGAGAGTGTCACTGCAGGTGGCATTCAAAAGTGGCCCTGGAGTGTTTAGCTTGCCTATCTACCAGTTTGATGCACCCCCAGCAGGGGAGAATGGACAGAGATGATCTTGCTGGTGATGAGCCCAGAGGCTGGAGGGAAGCCACAAAAACATGACCTCGCACATTGAGCAAGTGCATGGCACAAGTTATATGCACTGTACTTGAAGCATGTTTCAAGCTTTGTCCAAAGAACCTGAGCACATGTCCACATACATAGCACTCTCTTAAAACCAGAGAGGACAAATCTAAAGCTAATTGAGTACTTTGACTTGAGATTTTAAGCCTGATTCATTTATACCAATGTAAATCAGGTATAGCTTGATTTCTTGCAGTCAGAGAGGAAGTAGGTGCTTTGGGGGTTCCCCCTCCCAACAGTAATACAGCTCAGACCTGCTCAAAGCAAGTTTCACCACCTTAAACACAAAGAGTAGTAACTGGAGCTTTCTATGCCCACAACCCATTTTTGACTCTCAAGTTCTGACAGTCTAACGCTTTAGTCATGGTACCTGCCATCCCCTCATACATAAAAACAATGAGATTTAAACATCAACCATTAAAGCTTCTAGAACTTTAAATGCAGAGTTTTACTTCCTCTATTCATTCCACATCTTTTTCCTTATACTTTTTCCCCTTGTCCCAGTCTTTTCAACATCTAGTCATCCCAGTCAAATTTTCATTTTCTTTCTCGTCTCAAATCTTCTCCCTGTACGCATACAATGTGCACCTCAAACCTCCACAGCCAGGTTAGAAGCCTTAGACAAGAGAAAGAGGAAATGAGCAGTACCCTGCCTGAACTCCAGCTCTACCCCAGTACCATATATTTTTTTAAGGCTTTACAAATTTTGGCTGAGAGCTCTTCCAAACTCCACTGAAGCCACTGACTGATAAATGATTTCACAGGGGTACTCAAGTCAACCTTTACATGTTACAGCAAGGGTCTTCATGCTACCATAGCCATGGTGAGTGTAAGCAAAGGAAAGACTGTGGGTCAGCATATAATGGGATCTAGTGGCCCAGAACCCCCACCCCACAACCACTGTAGAGGAATTACCTGGCCTCCATTCACTCTTATGGATGAGTTTGGCACCTCATGGTATAATGCAAGATGAGCAAGGAGAGCA
>JAGPOW010003395.1:30361271-30374438 GCA_030014935.1 Caiman crocodilus
CCTCCATTCAACTATCTCTTGAATACTCCAGTATCAATGCCTCCCTTTCAGACATGATGATCAGTATCCAGAATGGTAAAATATAGACCACATTATACAAGAAACCCACAGACCAATATATATATCTGCGCAGAACCAGCAATCACCCTAAACACACCAAGAAAACTGTGATAGACAGCCAAGCCCTCAGATACCACCGCATATGCACTGAAGAGAACACCCAGGATCGTCACCTCAGCAATCTAAAAAAGGCTTTCACCCAACAAGGACACTCCTCCAGAGAGACAGATCGCACATTTGAAAGAGCCACATGGATACCATGTGAAGAATTGCTGCAGTACAGAAGAAAACCCCCCATGAATCATACATCACTGGTTATGACATATCACACCTCCCTCAAACCCATATGGAATATCCTCAAACAATTGCAACCTATACTAGAAAGAGACCCCGTTCTTAAAGAGATCTTCTCAAAACTACCCATCTTAGCCTTCAAACAAGCATTGAACTTCACTAACCTCATAACCAGAAGCAAACTTCCTCAGGCCCAGAACACACTAAATGGATCCAGACCATGCCATGACAAGAAATGCAAAACCTACCAACACATCTCCACCATTCCCATAATTACTACACCCCACAACAGAGCCATCAGCATTCCTGGATCTTATAGCTGTGCCTCCAGAAATGTAATATCTTTCACCCAGTGCACCAAATGCCCCAATGGAAAACACGTAGGAGAGACCAAACAACAACTGTACACCAGAATGAACACACACCGGAAATTTATCGAAGACAAGAATACCCAATTACCTGTAGGGACACATTTCTCACAAAACCACTCTCTCTTAAATATCTCTGTTCTAATCCTCAAAGGAAAGTTACAGAACACTTCTCAGAGACAAGCCTATGAACTTCACTTCATCAACCTCCTGGATACAAAAAAATCATGCACTAAATATAGATATTGGATTTATGACACATTATAACCTGCCTGACATCTGACTCCCCAGGTACTTCTGCACTATTTAACTGCTACATTCATCCCTCTTCTCCCCCAACCCCCTAGCCTGTCTCTCACCCACTGACTCCTCAATTTACATTTTCACTGACTGCCTGTCTTACATGCATACCAGCCCAGCCTCTGGCTTCTTTACTATTCATTCCATCTAGGAAGAGCACACACCAACTGTAGAGACTTCCTCAGCCAGATGAAGGGGTTTTAAATCCAAAAGCTTGCCAAAAAATTGTTTTCCAACTATTTAACTTGGTCTAATAAAAGATACCATATATACCCAAAGAACCTTGTCTTGACTATAACTTGATACAATAACATACCACATTGTCATTCTTTTCTTATTACATACTGTTAGCAACAATTATGGAAATTAAGCAGATTCAAATTTAGACTATGCTCCTGAAAACATTTACACAAGCCCCAAACAGTAATAACCCATTTCTTCATGTACCCCAGTATAACTCCTCTAAAGAAATGAAAATTCACTTTTCCTCAATTGCAATAGGTGTACTTTGAAAAATGCTTACATTTGTGGGGAAGAAGGTATATGAAACTAAAACAAGTGTCTATTTTAGAGAAACAATACAACATTAAAAGAAGGATAGTTAAATTAATGGCAAATTGCCAATAATCTGTCAAATTCTTCAAGGTACAGAAACCCCATGATGGTACTCAGCCCCAAATGACAATGACAAATTTTATAATGTTGCTTTGGTCTTCTTTTTCAATTTAAAAAAAGTTTAAATCAAGGGGCCTAATTCCTACCACAGTTCAAAACTGTCATCTGCCCTACACAGATGTTGCACAGTGACAAGTTGCAAGGTGTTCAACTTGCTACTTACCTGGTCTGGAGAAAAGCAAGGTTGCATCTGGCCCTGCATACACAATCTTCTGTCAGTGTGGCAGCATTGTACCTAGACTCCTGGCAGCCCCAGATCAACTTTTAGTATTGGGCCCTCCTTCACCAGAGATAATGATAATAATAATAACAAAATTACTATTTTTCAGGCCCCCTTACTGTCCAGGCCTCAGGCGGCCACCCAGTTCACCCATGTCTATGTCTGGCCCTGAACTGAACTGAAATATAATGTCAATGATATGCAAATGAGGGCAGTGAATACATACAGGTGAGGATGTGATTATATCATAAATAGAGAGAAATGACTATGCTGCAGGTATTGGAACTATGCCTGCCTATATAACTGCAGCAATTTGCCAGTTGCTCTGTGAAGAATAAGGCTTTCCCCACAGAGGGCACAATGTTCAACTGACGTCCTTTTGGAAATAGAGATGTGAGTCCAAAGAAAATATTCACATAGCCTTATCCATTAGGGCTGTGCAAATCTTCAGCGTCAGCTGATTCGACTCGGAGGAGATTTATCCTGACTCAGTGGCCATATCTCCAAATGTGAATTGGATCAAAAGACTCATTAATCTCTCTGCATTGAATAGGAATACTCTGAATCGACTTGGAGAGATTCAGAGATTTGGTCATAGATACAGCTTTATGTTTTTTCTACATACTTTGAGGTACCAGGCATGGCTTGCGAACACTGAGATGCTGGGGCTCATGGAGCATCCCATGGGAGTGCAGGGGTGGTCCCCCATGCACTTGACAGAAGACCCAGAAGTGGACCAGAAGCATTTCTTGTCCCCTTCCGAGTTCACTGTGGAGCATGTGGGGGACCCCCTCCTGGGTCAGTAGGGGACACTTGTGGTCCCCCCGCAGCCAATCGCTGAGTCTAATCAGTGAATTGAATCACTGTCCTCCAAATCGGGCCAAATATGAATCTGAATCAAATATGGTCCACTTGGCAAACCCCTATTATTCATGCTACCAAGACAAAGCAGTTGCTCACGACTGCATTGTGCAGACAAAGCAAGCTGCTAAATCAATTCTAGAATTAAGGAAACTTCAAGCCAAAGTGCTGAAACTAAAACTTCCCACTAGCCATATTCTAGCTGTGGAGAATGCTCTCATTTAAACCCTACTTGTCGCAGAGCACAAAGGTGCCCTGCTCCTAGAGAGAGAAAAAACTGCTAGATGAAAAGCTCTGGCAATGCATAGGGAGCCTAGCAGTGGATAGGTTGCCAGGGCAAGTGGAGGCAGCAAATGACCTACACCTGACAGCAGTCAACTGGCTATAAGGGGCAAGGCCTGGCCCTTATAAAGCCCAGGGCTGAGGCCGGGCTGGGAGTTCCCTGCCAGCAGTCAGAGAGGCAGGAGCTCCTGGAGTAGGGATGTGAGAAGCAGTGAGACCTGCAGGTACTGCTTGAGCAGAGTTATGGATGGCAGCTCTAGGGCGTTTGTGCAACGTGGTTTAGCCAGGCGGCTTTACATTATGTTATAGCCAAGAGGCTTGAGTTTCTGTATCATTTTGTTGTTTATTACACTGGTGGTGTATTAGGATTACCTGGTGGTGTTATTAGGATGCCCCAGTGTGGGCACGAAGAAGGAAGGCCTGGAGAACCACAAGAAGGGGGCACCATTGAGAAGCCCAAGTTGGGCACAGCAAGCCCCAGACAGGGGGCAGCATTATTGGGAAGTCCTAGCGTGGGCATTGCGAGCACCAGGAGGGGGCACTATTGAGAAGCCCCAGTACGGGCGCAGAGAAGGCCCCAAGAGAGGGTGATGGCGCAGAGAAAGCCCAGAGTAGGCACAGAGAACCCCAGGAGGGGGCAGCAGTGTATGTAGAGCGAGTGACAATCCAATGTCTATCCCAACTGTGAGTCTTGGGGTGTGGTACAAGGGGTGGCTGGAGCCACACATAGCCCATAAAGCTAGGGTGCTCCAAAGCACCCGTTTGCAAGACAAGACCCATAAGGGGTCCACAAGACTACAGGACCAAAGGGTACATCGGACAGTGTCCAAGAAGACGAGGCAGCCTCCCAACTGATTTAAACCATCAAAGATGTGGTGGGCGAGAAATAGGGGGTACCCTTGGGCCAACTTGGCACAGAGAGGGGGCCTTAAGAAGATCGCAGCCCTCCTATAGGACCCCTCTGTGACAGTACTCCACGGGATTCCCACAACCCAGCACAATACTGGAGAGTTGCTGAGAGCAATGTAACATCATTGCTCATCTGTTTGTGGTGGTAGGAAACACTTGCAATGCTTACCCTACACAATCTTGCCACAGGCAAACTGCCATATGTACAAGTGGACCAGGGAGGAATCTGTTTTTTGCACCGTCTTCTACACAGGGATTTGGGCTTCATGTAGGCCTCCATGAATAGCACACTGAAAGACCTGGCACAGAATTTGTCTTCCACACCAGGAACAGCCTGGTGGACCCAAACTCAGTGCAGTACACAACCAATCACAAATGGTCACAACAGCCTTGTCTTCTATCATCTGGGCAAAAAGTAATACTTTATGCATGTGTGTTCACCCATTTATGTAAATCCCAACATTTCTCTAGAGGAAAAATCACTGAGCCAAAATACACTTTCTAAAAAAAGTTGTTTAATTAAATTTCTAAACAAAAGAAATGGTAGAAAACAATATAGCATGAACCCCTTAAATCCAATGTAACAATACAGAAGAAAATCCTTTTACCTACAAATTATGTTTTATCTTATTCATATCAATGGAACACTTATTTTTTTAATGGAAAACTAATAAAAACCTTTGTAATATTTCATCATTATCTTTTAGCTGGAATTTGACAGGTTTAGGATGCAATGAAGGTTAAGTAATGCTAGTAACAAATGTTCTTTTTGGACCAATGTTAAATTTAAAACTTTCTAGAATGAATGGAATTTTTCTATCAAGAGAATATAAAAGTATAAAGGTTTAGAAATGCCTGCACCTTTAAAAGTAACTACATTAGTCTGTGTTATCACATGCAATATTTGCTCTCAAAACTTATATTGAAATATTTGTCACTTTAAAACATTGTAAGGCATTACAATCTCCTTCAAAGGTTGATATCAATGTCACCAACATACATGCTAATGTCACTGATTCCCTAATGTATCATTCAGTAGCATGTTGAGGGCAGAATGTATTTATGCAGTAATATTAAAAATGCAAAGTTGACAAGAGGAGAAGGACAAAACATCAAAGGAAAACACATTGTATTAATGTGTTTTTTAAATGTTCACTTTCATGCTAGTGTTTTAAATTTCAAGGATCTTTTGGTAAGTGACAGTAAAAAAGACTAACTATCAGCACAAATAATAAAAATGTAAATTAAACTCCCTCTAATTAAAATGACTTAGGGAAAGTGAAAAACAGTTTTTCAAGCTCAGGTGCAGTAAAACAAGTTAAGATTTGGTCAGTACCTTCTGTTTTAATATGTAAATCATTAATATGCGATTGTGATCCTTATCGACTTAAAGCTGAGCTTTATAAACTCTGCTAACATTTGTCAATTCAACCTAATTTTGTTTAAAAATAAATGTATCCACTTGAAGGACACTGCTGAGCATCATAACAAAGATTAACTACTGATAAATAAGTCAATCTTCCAGCACAATTTACACAACAAAAATTTTGTTTACAAGAATAAATTATTATGGCCCAAGTGCTCAAAAGTAATCTCAATTTTATACATACAATGCTGCATCTACAAATAATTCTGCTTACATTTTGCCCACATTAAATTGGGGTTATATACCTATTTCATATACAAATTCTGCCTCTAAATATTCTTATTTTCATACAAAATAAATTCAATACCAACATTAAATTGGGATTATACACCTGTTTCACATACAAATTTATCTTCTTAATACTCTTTCCACACATAATAAATTCAATACTAATTATCTTGGTGCAAAATTATACCTATAAAAACACAGGCTAGACCTGAAAGTTTGGCCGAAATGTCTTTAAAAAAATTCCTCCTGCCTATGAATGATTAGTGGAAAGAGGGTTTAGAAGGGACAAAGAGAGTAAAGAAAATATAATATAAGGAAATATTATGAATAATTTACAAGAAAGGACTGAAGTAACTGAACTGAACTTTAACACACAGGATAAAGTTCAATTCACTTCAGTCCCTTTAAGCATTAGAGGTCTTTCAAAATAAAAATAGTAAAAAAAAAAATACCTGATCATTTAAGATCTAACTTCATGTATTAACTCTACTGCAACTAAATACCTGCCCTATATAACACATTTAACATTATAGCTAAGTTGTAAATTACAAAAATCCTCAAAGAAAATACAAAATATTAAGATGCTCCTACAAAAAACTAGAACTCTTGGTTCCAAAAGTACTATCCATATTAAGATGGAAATGTTTGAAGTGGAACACACCTTGTATTTTTTTATTTCTTAACTAACTGTTGCATAGTGGTCATATAGTACTTACTGTACATACAGAATGAATAAACAGAATTAATAGAGACAAGTGTGTTCAACAGTAAGACCTAATCTTACAAACCTTACATACTTGGGTAATGCCCCCAGAAGTAGCCTCAAGTCAATGAACCTATTCACGCTTAAGAAGTAGGGGCTTTGACCTTTGCAGAATAGCAAGAAAACCTTCAGTCTAGAAGCTGCACACTGAGAACTATCTAGTGTGGGATTATAACTCAATTTAGCAGATTCTTTCTTTGATGTATTAATTCAAAGTCATTTTCAGTTGTTTGCAAGTTTCAGCTACTGATACAAAGTTTCCTCTGTTCTCCAGAATTTGAACTCCTAGTTTATAAAAAAAAATTTAGTCCTTCTGATATGGAAGCTAACCTTCAGACTGGGGGCTGGGGATGTACTGCTATCCTTGTCAAGTCTCAAAATATGCAGAATGAAAGAACAGTAGCAAAATAATAGTGAGCGTCCTCTATTTATATTAATGCTACAAACCCTAATTGCTACTACTGAATTAGTACTTTCCTGATTCACTGAAAAATACATCTAAATAAAAATATTTATATTAGATATTTTTGCTGTAAAATTATTCGCTGCTAATACAGCAATACTGTATTGATGCAAATATTAGATTTAGATGACTTGTATCAGCCAGGGTTGACAACAAACAGCTAACCTATACCTAGATTAAGGAAAAGCCCAGGCTAGGTGGGGGCTAGCCAAATCAAGTTAGATAAAACCTGGTCTAAAATTTGACCTCCCACAGGTATTTAAATGCTGGTGACCATGTAGTCTGTCTACAATGACAATTTCTGCAATCTCTCTTTCTTGATAGCATGAGCCATAAATTACGAGTTGACAAAGCCCAAGAATAACAGCTGAAGTATCAGAGAACACATATACATCAGCCACTTTTAACACTGTTTCCTGAGGAATTTGACTCAATTTTTCATAGCTGTCTGGCAAAAACAGAGACTTAATTTCAGTAGCTTTTAATCAAGTTACAAAAAGCTGTTTCACAACAAAGATAGCTGACCGTTGTCCTGTTAGCAAGTCTTCTGTTGGAAGAACAGTGTGGTAATACTAGTTCTGCTTTTCCAAAAATGATTTCACTAGTTTGAATAAATGTATTTACATAGCGTAGCTATAAATACCCAACATTTAGTGTCCCCTAGTTCAGACTCAAAATTCAACAGGAATACATGCAAGTTCCACTACCAAAGGAGTAAACAAGAGCAGTTAGAGTATATGTGCTCACTGAGTCAGAATGGGTTGAGGAGTCTTGCCCGAGCGTTGGAGAACAGAACCTGGTCTACAAGTCACATGAACACATCTCTTTCAACATTCTCTTTATTATCAAAAAATCTTAACACGCACACACTAACTCAACTTACTCAAAACTACTGAATAAAGCAGACAGGCTCAAACTAGGCTTACTACATGATCATATATATCATTCTAAACAAGGTACCAGTCTAATAAAATAAGAAAGAGAACCCTTAAAAAATTAAAACAAAAATATTCAAGTCACAGTGCCTTATGCTGAAGTTAGCCATAAGACAGCATTTGCTGTTTCGGACTACTGTAATTATTAAAATTAAAATACCCTTAAGCAATTCAATATTTCTTTGAAAAACAGTCCTTGCCTGTGCCATTATCTCTTCAATACTGACATGAGCTTCTACAAATTAAATCTATCCAATCATACTGGGGATCATATTCTTACTCTAGAAATAACACAACTAAATTTTTCTTTGCATTCTTCCTCCCCTCTACAGGGGGGTTATCAATTGAGCAGAGCACATAGACTTTTATGAGATTAAATGTGCTACCTTTTACTATAGCTGGCAATGTTGGTAAACAGCCTCCTGAATACAAAGGGTCTAGGAGGTAGTCTGTTACCAGACTGATGGCTGTTTGTACCAAATATGTATCAAACTGAGTGCATTAGCTACAAAATAATATTTCACATACAGCCTTTCTAGATTTTAACATTATTCACCAAGAGTTCCATTCTTCTGAGTTTGCGTTTATTCTTTGGCATGGGCTTGTCATATAAACCATTTTTAAGAAGATGTTCTTTGCTGTGATGGATCTGAGCACCATGCTGAAGCTGGAAAGAACACAAAGCTTGTAGAGGACGAAGTATAGTCTGCAAAAAAACAGGAGGAAATTTGTTTTAAAATTTATTCTTTGAGATACCTTGTTATCCAGATTTTATGTACAGGGACTACCATTAAAATACCAAATTATCTCACATTCCACTTTGCAATAACAAAGGGCCCAAAATATGCCCATGATTTACCTACAGAAAATGCCCATCATCCATCGATCTTCTTACACGCACAAGCAGGAAAATGTGAGATGTCACCACACACGTTAAAACATTATTTCTTGAGCCCCGTGACATACTTGGGGTAAAAGGACAAGCCAAGGAAGGCTGGCTAGGATCACAAAGGACTCAATACATCCCCCTAATAACCCTGTGCAGATTCTTTTGGATACGCAACTGAGGCTCATCTGACCCATGTCGCTAAATCCTCATTTTCATATCCCTGCTCAGCAGGCTCCTAGTCCCACCTCTCTGGACTCCCAGTGTGCTTAGCATACATTCTCAACTATTTGCAGTTCACTTTCCACAAATGTGGTTATTTGCGCCAATCTCTGTCTAACCAGTCTCATTTTTCCTTACTCTGATTCCTTAGTCAATCTCAGTATCCACTACTCACTCCACGGTTTGCTATCCCAGATACTACACTTCAATGTTAGGATATGAAATTTGGTGGATGCTGGCCTCTGTGCAAGGGACATGCATTCCGCCACTTCTGTGAAAATCTGCTCAAATGTGGCGAAACTAAACCTTGCAAACAAAACTGAAATTGTTTAAATACTCAGTAAGACATGCTGAAGCTGCTCAGCTAACTTTTCTAGGGATTCTGCATGTGCTGAACATGCTCCAGTCTGCAACTAGAGCTCGGTGCTAGGTGGACCATGAAGCAACTGGGCAGGCGCTGTCTCTTTCCTGTGCTTTCAATGACATTTCTGTGCAGCCTAGTAAGTATGAAAGAGGAAGTTGCCTGATCTGAATGTGAAAGAGCAAAGGCTTTGAAAAGGAGTCAAGTGTGACAACACTGCCTTGCCTGTTAAATACCTGTCTCTGGGAATAGAATTCACAAATTAAGTTTCTTATCTAGTGCATGGGGAGTTAGACACCTAATAATTGAATTTATAACACTGAGTAGAGGGATGACTAAGGTAGTCAAGAAACAGGAGGGGTTTGTTTGAAATTCTGCCCATTTCCTGGACTACCTGCAACCCTAAATAAGGTGCCTAGGTGAGAATTTAATTCACACCTTGAAACAACTTCATGGACTTATGCACCCAACTACATGTGTGTTCAGTGCTAGATACAAGGATCTCAAGGCTGCTTTACAGTCAGAGTCTATTTCAACTGGCCTCTGTAGACCAGTGGCATTCCTGACTACTGCTTTGAGGACTTCTGCTACTGCTGCCATCTCCTGCCCTCCAGCATCTCTGTGCTGTCTGAATGCACTGAGCAGTGCAGTCTGCTGTGGGCAGGCAGGCAGATGTGTGGACAGAGGCATGTTTTTCATCTCAGCTCTCACCCTGTAGCGTTTCCCATGTTCCCCAGGCCAGCAAGAGGGGCCACAAGGGCAGATGGCTTTGGTAACTGTTATGCTCAACTCCAGGGGAAGCAGCCTTGGCCACAGGGACCACCCTTGCCCCCTCCCCTCACTTATGGACTGGAGGTGGGGAAGAAGGGCAAGTGGTAGAGAGGGCCCCCACTGCCCTCCCCTGGCACTAGCTGGATCAGTGCTTCTCAATCTTTTTAGCCTCAAGGCAGCTCTACATTACTTTTACTGATCTAGAATATAAATTCAGAAATATCAACAAGCACCCCAAGCTACTGCTAAGTTGAGAAAAGTTATGAAGGCCTGTCTTGAGGCTAAAAGGGTTGAGAACCACTGGTCTGAGACATATTAACCCCCCCACCTCACCCCACACACACTCCTCCCAAAACTAATGTTCAAGCTCTTCTTTCAGAATGCTGATTTCTAGTAGTAAATCTTCCCTTATTCTAAAATGCAGCAGGAAGCTAATGAACCTGTGAACGTTAATTCTGCATTAAGGCCTGGCTCCCAACTAATCTGTAAAAGACCACAACTTACTGCCACCACCACTTCCAAGGTTGCCTGGGATTTGCGGAGCAAAAAGACAGATGTGGATCAAAAGTGTGAGGACTATAAATGGAGACTAACTAGGTAAGGTCTGGAACAAAGTTCTAGAGGGGAAAAAGACTTTGGATTGGGATACAGATGTCATGACTCTCATGACTATCAACGAATGTAGGAAATCTACTGGACTTCAGATTAACACAGCCAACTACCTCTCTTTGATAGTATTAGGGTAACTCTCAAACCCAGAAAGTTTATTGGCAAAAACACAAGTCACTTTCAAATAGGTTTTAAAGATTATGAGCTAATTATTTGATGTGGTGCAGCCATTTTTGTTAACCCACACCACCATGTATTGTTCTATATGCCACTTAATTTAGTGCTAGAGTGAAATTCTGCTGACAAAGAACTGCAGGAGCTGCACTTCAGCTGCACCCGGTTGTTAGAAGAACAGAGCATCTAGCTGGGGAACAAGAGACTAGGGCTGCTCTTCTCCAACATTACTATCAATCTTTTCTTCTGTGCCAAAGAAGCCTCTGCAGCTGAAATTAGAGTCCCAGCATGCCTGGAAGGGTCTGAATACACAGAGTAGACAACAGGATCTGATAAAAGTTAAAGGTGAGCTCCAAAGCTGCCTATACAGAGAATTTCATTGATCTTTACAAAGTGTAGTTCAGAGATGATGGGATCTGGCCCTATGTTACTAGCCTCTTCTTAGATTTTTTTTCTGAAAAGCTAATTACCATAAATATTTATAGCATCAGCAAGAAAACACTGAGAAGACTGAGGACATTTTAGTGTCTTGACAGAGTCATCCATCACAGATCAGCAGGATCACAACTTTCAATGCAAAGGCTAATGTCTGATTAGTATTCTTTGACCTAGGAGGTCAAACAAACTCAAGAACTGTCACATCCCAAATTCCTCCAATGATACTTGACAGTTTTAAGCTGATTAGTAGAAACAAGTAAGCCAGTGGGTCACACCATGTGGCTAAGGGACTACTCCAAGTCAATGGAGCAAACTTACAAAAGCATTTTATCTTCAAGCTAGCTGAGAGGGTTGGTCAGGTCATCTCTGCAGTGTAGCTTTTGGTAGAAATTATTTCCATATAGAACTATTAATTGCCTGCCTGGAACTGATTAGACAGACCAGTCTTCTAAAAGTTGCAGTGCACTTATGCAGTGCTCTGACTGTACAAAAACATTTTAACCTATTTAAATATTTAAAATGACCAACAAAAGATTTCCAGTAACCTCTCTGTAGTGACTAAGTGTGACCATATATAAAAGAAAATGGATCACATCTGACCAGCTACTAAAACTTTCTAGTGTCATACTGGACAATCCAACTGTTGGTAAGTTGATAGCTTTTAACTCCATCTCCATGCCAGCCACATACTGCAGTATGTGTCACATATACTTAATGCCAGGCAAACACAGTTACTTGGATAGATCAGGGCCTCAACTGGACTTGTTCTATCCAACATTTCCTTCAACCTTGAAACACATATTGAAAATGCTATCTTTTTCTCCTTGTTGATTAACTTTAACTAAAGCTATTTATACATATATATACACACACACAACATATATTAGTTTACTAACTATACTACATTAGTCTTCCATGAGTTAGTAGCTTCAAAAGGCTAGAAGCAGACCTGATTCAGTCCTGATCTCAGGCCTTACATGAGATGGTTTGAGTATTCTGTTTTTGATGGGCTTCATATCATGTAACACAATTTGTTACCTTTGCAAACATTGAAAATTGTTCCAAAACTTGACGTAACAATGCAAGCTGTGAGACCAAAACCCAAAACATTCACAATGAGCAAACCAAAGTGATGAGTCTCCTTATTGCTAGGATAATTTTTCAGTGTGCACACAAGACAATTCAGAGAAAGAAGGGAATTGACATGTTCCTATGACAGTTCTATTCTCAAATGAGAACATTTTTATTCTCTAAAATATAATTAAAGTGTAAGGTTTAGAAGTTATAAAGAGCCCATCAATTTGGTTTCAATTACCATTAAGAAAGGGAAAAACAAGGTAGAAAGCACATTTTAAAGATTTGGCAAAAAATCTGGATTTTAAATACTGATTGCCGCAACATTCACTGCTGATTAGACAACAATAATCTAATGAGTAATCAAACTTTTGGATCCATGAAAATCAGATAAAAGAACGATTATAGGCTGAAATATCTGCAAGTTTTATAAATATTTTCTTCTACTACAAAAATATCAAGCTTACACTTACAAGCTACTTGGATGATAAAGCAAATGTGGTAGTGTAAAAGTGAGGTAGCTGTGATGGTCCAGAAATTATGCAAGAGGCAAAGAGTTCTTAGGGTGATATCTTAATTGGATGAGCTGCATAGCTAGGATAGAGTTAAGACTAGCTTTCAAATGAAAAACATTTTTCATCTGGTCTGATCAGTGCAAGCCAAGCACAACATAGTAAAAAACAGCTGTAGGAGGGGAAGAGGGAATTTGCTTAGAGTAGCAAACAAAACTAGTAGAACAAAGAAGCTCATTACTGGGAGATCAAAATCTATGATAAGGGAGGATGCTCATTCCCACTTTTTGTGTATGGAAAGAATTCAGGAGTAAGATAGCTTATATGCTTATAATT
>JAGPOW010003395.1:30374538-30406669 GCA_030014935.1 Caiman crocodilus
ATTTTGGGTTGAGGGCCACTTACCAAGTTTGGCAAGCTGTTGAGGGCCGCATGGGTAGCCCCACCCCTTGATAACTACTCCGCCCCTGATCACCATCTAGGGACTGGAAGTTTTCTTCCTAACCCCTGATCTTTGACACCAGAAATCCCTCCCTTTCCCCCAGAAGTACTCCATTGAGCAAGGGATTTTGCCATCTTGAAACCAAAAAAATACCAAATTATATTCTAAAAATTGAACATTCACTGATTTGATTTCAAAAAATATTTTTGTCCTGATTTACATGTCTTTGTGTAGTGTACATAGACATGATTGCATAATAGCTTTAAATGAAGTCTTACTCTTGTAGAGTGTGGTGGGGTGGGTATAGATTTCTGGGGGGCTGTGGATATGTGAGGAAGGATGGATAAGTGTGGGATGAGGGAGCATGTGGGCGTGTGTGTGTGGATAGGTATGGGGACACTTTGTCCCTTTCTCCCTCATTGCATGCACACACATACTTTAACTCTCTCTTCCTCATTGCTCTCTCTGTGTCTGTCTCTACCTGTCCCTCCCTTCCTCACTGTATGTATGCGTGCCCACATGCACCCCCTCCCCCCATGGCTCCTAGCCCCAGGTTACTGGCATGGGCCTTTGCTTCCATGGTCTGGCGATGCATCCAGGAGCCACATGGTGCAGGAATGGCGGGCAGCAAAGTCGTGAAAGCAGGGGGTGAATGGCAGTGAGCAGGCCTGGGAGCACAGTGACAGCTGGGTGGGAACACAGGGCCCATGTCGGTGTCCCGGGGCCAGCATTGTTGGGGTCCAGGGTGAGGCTGCAGGAGCACAGGGCTAGGTTGGCAGGGGCTCTATGGATCTGGGCTGGCTCTCCCTTCTCCCTGCTGGCATAGCCCAGTCTGGCCCTGTACTCCTGCCTCCCTACTGTGGGCCCTGCCAGTTCTGGCTCCAGGACACCAGTGTGAGCCCTGCACTCCTGTCCAGCTGTTGCTGCGCTCCACACACCTGCTCACTGCCACTCCCCCTCACCCGCTGCAGCCAGTTCCCCTCTTTCCTACATGCTGCCACTACCACTCCAGCACCACGTGGTTCCTGGATGCATCATGACCACAGGACTCAGCAGGAGCCAACCCACCCCCAAGGCCTGGGGTGATTGTCCGTGGTCCTCCCCTGCCCCCCCCAACTTTCTTTTTCCTTCTCCAGCACAGGGAGGCAGGAACAGCCCCAGAGTCCCAGGCCAGAAGCCTCTGGTAGGCAGAGGATACTGCCTGGGGGGGGCGGGGGGGAGGAGGTTGGGTTGGAGCTGGAATGGGGCTGGGTGGGCATTGCTGCTGGACTCCTAGATCATGACACTGGCTTCCCCTGGGTCCTACTGCCCCTGGCTCCTGTCATCTTTGACAGGCAGCCAGGGGCAGATAAATATGACATTTTCTAAATTTTTTTAGGGACCCTGCAGGCCAGATAGAATGGCATAGAAGGCTGAATCCTTTTGAAGGTGTTAGGTAGATTTCTCTTGAGTATGAGGATGGTGAGGTCAAAGACAGTAGTTGTTCTGTGAGATAGGGTACTGCTTCTAAGGGTGTATCTGCCCTTATTTTTTCTGTGCGAGTTTGTTCTGGTGCATAGTTACTCTTTAGTTTCACTCATGAAGTAGCCATGAAGGCATTTGGTAGATTGGATCGTGTACATCCCATTTTGAAAAGGCATGTATAGAAACCCTGGATTCTACCAATTTTGCTACGTGGGGTATTGACTGTAGTAGCAGCAGAGATATGGTGACAGATTAAGCATTTCTTGTTAAGGTAAGGCTGTATCCCACTTGATGCCTGTTGGGCAGTTAGGAATATGCTTCTCATGATGAGCTGGGCAAGGTCAGGCAGTTGTTTGAAGCCAGGAGTAAAAGGGCTGGGAATATTTTTCTTAGGAGAGTATAGGTATTCCAGAATGAGATAGTGAATGTTGTGATAAATTGATGATGTTGGTATTCTGAGTCCTAAGAAATCCCTGCCTCTCACAAATTAAAGAGGGGACTTCTCCATGTAAATACATCATACCAATGAACTGTGCCTTTATTGCAGGTTGTTGTTCCAGTAGTTAGACCTTGTTCACGTTTGATAAATTAGAGATAAAAAGTAGCTTTATAAGCATCCATTATAACATTCTATATTGTACATATTATTTGTATGGCTTAGGGTGAAAAAGTTTTTCAATCAGGAATGCCAAGTGAACTCAGAAAAACATCAGATATGGTTGTAAAAGTGCATACATTTCCAGCATATACACATATTCTATTTGCTACAGCATATTTACAAAACAATGCATTTTCTACTGATTTCATAGCTTGAATTCCATTACTGACTCAGAAATACTCACCATAGAGGTACCTGAAACCATTACAAATGGAAATAAATCCAAGTGAGGGTTGGTGGATGGACGGACAAACAATTACATTTAGATTTACTCTTATTATCTCATTTAGAAGGAGAAACAGAAGGATTGTATGACAGACAGGGATGGTATGAGTGCCAACAAAGGGGAATTTTGAAAAGAGGCAGGAACTGGAGCGTGACATAATAACAACACTGTGAGTGAGGAGAGCAAGAATTGCTAGAAACAACTGAAACTGATTGAGGAGGGAGAGAGTAGTTTGCAATTCAGGAAGAGGGAACTCAAATAACATGATATGACACGAATCTGAAGGTTGCAGACCTTGGCCATGGACTCCTTTCTACCAATAAGAATGTATTGTACAGCTATTCAAGTTAATGTGGGAGGGGAGAGATGTACCTGGTTTGAAGAGGTAGAACTTCCTTGCAGAAAAGCCCTTTTTCTTCTGCAAGAAACACCTTGAACAGCTGTATACTCTGTTTTTGTGCTGGAAAACAGGCTTTTCTCCCAGCACAAATGTAATGCCTGTATGTGGCCCATGGCAGAACAGAAGTGGGAGTGAACAGGGAAGTGGGAGGTAGTGACTGAGAAGGATGCTAAAGGAATGAACATGTAAAAAGAAGAGGCTGGGATATAGCTGTTCTGATAATTAAGCATGTATTCCATCAGTCTGGTACTCTACATATACAAAAAAAGTTAGAAGAAACATTCAGAAAGTCATTCTGATTTCATTCAACTTTGATGATGCTAGGGTAGACACCCTGTACTGAGGGAAATGTTATGACACTACAATTTTGGATTGCGTCCCTTCTCCTTGTTGCTACCATCCAAAATCATGTCCAAATTTATCTTAGCCAACTTCTTATCATGACAGAGCTATTCTAATTCAACTACTGACATGACTAGAAAATAATTTAATGCCATGGGCAAACTGCTAGCACTTAAAACTGTGTTGTCTTATAAGCTCCCGCAGCAGTTTGACAAAAATATTGAATATTATGAAGGAGAGAATGGAGCCTTTGGGAATTCTGTAAGTGATCCCTATAACGGATTTTGATAAAATTAGAGAGTTAACAAGTGCCTGAAAAAAAATTTTTTGTTAGTACTCTCTAGGTACAGTCTGTAAAGAAGGAACAGAACATCATTTCAGTACACAGCTGTTTACTACCTTCAAGTCCCTGAGGTGAAATAGCAGGATCGCATGATCTTATTCAGGTATATGTGAAAGAACTGAGCTAAGTCCCTAGGTTCTGGACCTCAGTCAATAAATATGGTACTATTATCTAACATACTTAACCTTCCCCCTATTGTTCCGCTTAATAGCTGGTTTTGTTAAAATTAATTACCTACATACCTCCTGAATAGCATCATTTTTTTCCATGATGGCAAGGGCAGTAGCTGCACATTCAAGTGTAGAAAGGCATCTGTTTGTCGGCTGGGTACGAATTACATATTGACTTGAAATGTTTGTTTCCAATTGAACCTGAAAAAAAAAATATCCAACATGGGGAAACCAGTTATTACAATGCAGCAGTCCCCTCCCCCATCCAGCCCCTGGATAATCATTCACTTTACCTTTCTACTATCCTATGCCTAAGAAACCATTTGTTCTGTACTATTCCTTTTGCCCTACTCGGACATCTACAAGTCACAGCCATAAACAAGTAACCCAATGTGTTTGGCATTGTACAGAGAACAAGATATCACTCCCCTCCCCAAAGAACATACAATCTAAGTAACACACAAAAGACCAGTGGGAGATATGGAAAGATAGGGTGGACAAAGTAACAATGAGACAAAACTGAAATCTGCACATGAATCAGCTAGAAAAGGAACTGGCTCTTACACAAGTGACTTAGTTAATTCACCAAGTTAGTAAAGAACTGAGTAGGATTTGAACTGAACCTGAAAACCCGGTTAACAAATACGAGTTCTGGTAGAACAGCTTGGAGCAAATGTTCCAAAACTCTAAACCTTTCGATGAAAATATTCTGCTGTCTTGCTCAAGGGATGTCAGCTTGAATACCTCTGCTAAGCCTGACTGAGGTAGAAGACACCATCATGATTTGGCAAAAAAAATGTTGTACACTGGCCTACTAAAGGTTTTGTGATGGGTGCACCTCTTTGATTCTCTCTGTATTTTGTTCATACTTGGAGCCAGGTCCTCTGACTAGATATGCATGGGCAGGCCCTGGCACTCTTGATTTTTGGGATTTAACCATCTGGAGTCAAAGTCAGACCCAAGCCCTTTTGGTTACCTGTATGGCTGAACTCTTCTTTTAGCTACTGCAAATCTTCAGCAGCATAATACCTACTGTTAAAACTCAAAATGAGTATTTTGGATGGGACATTCAGTCAGAAGATGGCACCTACACAGCCACACAGATTCCTGGCATACATTCATGTAAAGGTATTTTAAAAGCTTTTTAAAAGAAAAAATTAAAAAACAAACAAACCACCACCACCATTAACAGGTTTTATAAAAAGGATCCCACCACAGCAAATTGCTTATGTTAGTATCTTGTATGTGTATTGTCAAGAACATGGCTGGAACTTTATGGGCAGGTATGAAAGCAGAGAACTTGCCTTGAAGAACTAAAAATCTCGGGACAGACTGCAAACCTTGGAAAGGTTTGCATGCAAAGAAAAGCACTGCAAATGAGCTACAGTTCTGGATACAGGTAATTTAAATCAGATGTTTTAATGCATTCAAACCTGATTTTCAATATGCTACTTTAATCTAGCTGAAATTTTTCAAAAAGTGTTCAGGTAAGCAGAAATCAATAATTATTTTTGAAAATTAAAACATTTGGATTTTTTTATTGTTGTTTTTTCTAATATAAAAATAAACATTATCCTCATCAACATTATGATTTATCTTGCATAAATATTTAAGTTCTTTCAGGTCCTCATTCCAAGTAAATTTATACACTTCAGAATATAGGGACCAGACCACAAGAGAGGCTGAATAAAAGTAACTGGCTTCACAACAGACAGAAAGGCCTAATGCAACTGATTATCTGGAAATATGTTTGAAATACGATTTTAAATTACAGTACTTGTTTTTTTTCTTTTGTAGAAAAAAAAAAGAAATGTGCAAATATGCAAGTCAATTGCACAAATTTTCTTCTAAAATAATAAAATTAATATACTATTGGAAAAGTCCAAATCCTAGTTTACATTCCATATAAAATTACACATGCTTTTTCATTATATTACACAAATGCATAAAAGTATGATTCCATTTATAAGTACATTGAAGACAGCCACTAAAACTGAATTTATGTTGTTGAAGTATTATTTGTGATGTTTTAGAGGAAAAATATTAAACTAATGTATATAATTTATTAGGCCACTTTTGTTGGAAACTGATTTACTAACTTAAAGCATGTTTGAAACTGATTTATTGACTGCCTAAAGAGATAACTACTTTATGCTATCTCTCAAGTTAAACATTTTCTAAGAAAGATAAATGTCATTCAACCATTAGACTGTCTGCTTTATCGGCTCCAAAAGCTTTTATTATTTTTATAAACAGCTGTTGAAGAATGATAGATATCATAGAATTCATTTCTGTGTGAGGAATCAGGTATTACCCATTTGTTCTTATAATTTCCATTATCTCCATATGCTTTAAAATAACTATTTTTTTATTATGAGTTATTGTGTATTGTAGCCTCAGTTCCATTAACATAAATCTGTTAAATTTCCCAATCCTTTGCAAAACAGAGCACTCATTTCCTTTGTACAATAAAACCTAATACATTATTAGGAATAGGCAAGCCAGTTTCTATGTGTTTGGATCTTACCTCCAAAGGTCCGTTTAAAGAAACCACTTCTCTGTCACCTTTATCTAATCTGACAGATTCAAATCTCTCTTCAAGAAAACCTAGCTCCACTCATATACCTGTATACCCTTCCAGTTTTAACTTCTTTACCCTTCACCTTCTTTTTACCTCTTTCTCATTCTTCCCATTCCCTTCTCTTACCCTCCCAGTTTTGGTATACCATCCATCACCATACCCTGTCACTCTTTACCAAAATACTCCCAGGTCCTCACTTATCAAGGGTTTGGAAAAATGTAAAACACCAGGGTGTTTATGGCCTCAATGCTCTCATTAGTGCTATGGCTTTCAGGAGCAAGAAGAATGCAAGGTTATCCATGCAAGAGCAAACAAAAATATGTGCAACATATTTTGAGCTACCATTAAATACTAAGTTGTGGAAAGGAAGGGAAGAAATAGAGCAGGACTTTAGCAGTACCCTCATCTCCCTCACTCTTACCAGCAGCAGGTTTTATGCTGTTACAGTGTATGTATTGTGCCTTAAATTGTCTGAGAGGCTTTGAAGTGGCAATTATGAGGATTCATTTGGTTTAAAACTGTTTATGAATGCAGGGGACTGGACTTGACAGACCAGGAGACCCCTGCCAGTCCTATGTTTCTCAAGCTTTTGAAGAAGAATCAAGTTGGCTTCTCCCAGGAATATTTCTTCAAGTACATGCATTTTGGTGTAAGCGGAAACATTTCAGAGGTTGGACCATGAGTTCTTCTAAAGTGTCATTAAGCCTCTAGCAATGAGGGCTTAGCAGTACCAAGAGGAGAAACACATGGTCATAAATCCTGTTAAGTGTTGGAGGGTTCAGCATGTCACAAATGTTTTCTGGTATTTTGCTCTGCTGATATTGCATGTGCGGTCTTGTTGGAAAGCCAATGTTATGTCGTACCATTTTATGTTACTGTTATCCCTGTACAGATTCTGTTATGATGTTTATGTATGTCTTTATTATTTTGGATACAGTTCAGCCAGGGGAATCATGCATGCATACTTAAAGACAATTTCCCCTCCCAGACACAATGCAGAAGGAGAAATTATTTGGGTTCAGAATCCTAAGGCATCGTCTCCCTGTAATGGGGAAATCTGCTACTCTATAGTAAAGGCATGAGAGGAATGGCCCATCAGCCCAAAGGAACAATAGAGAAGGAATCCTGGCTAAAGAAGCCAGAAACTGTTTTTTTATTGATTGCATTTGGACAGAATGATTTCTGGGCAAGTGATACTCTGGACAAGCTCTCTACCAACCTTAAAATTTCTTCCTAATCCCCCCCAAAGTGTGTGTTGGAAGAAGCGGGGGGGTGGATCTTCCTACAAGGTCCAGGGGACCCAAGGCTTGCCGGGGCACAGAGCTATCTCAGGACAACCTCAGTCTGTTCCCTGGGGCAAGTGGCAACACAGTGGAGAAAACCATGGGGCTCTGGAGGTCAGTTGCTGACAGGTCTGTGACATTTGTGTTATTCCTACGGTTGACTACTGTACCATTTTTGTATATTTAAAACAAGTTATAATTAAAACGCATTAATGGAACATTAGACAATGACGTAATAGACACCTAGAGAGAGACAGAAATGTAGCCCTCAAATATTTCCTTCATATCCTTATACATCCACACTGAGAGAAATAGGCAGAGGGGAATGCTTAAAATTACTTTCTGCAAACTCAGTAATATCTTTACTTAAAACTCATCTTTTTCTGCTGCTATTCAGCACATTTCTGCAAATGTACTACATAACATATGACTGATCCTTTAATTAATACATGCACATTACAATGTTGCAGTTAATCTAAAAGTGATATTTCATGTTTAGTTACTGATTATCCAAAAAAGCTGATTTCATGTCTGCAACATCAGATTCTGCAAGTCAGACTCTCTTTTGGTACTTCATCTGTCTTCACAAAGTGTTCTTGCCTAATGGCTCATTAACAGATTATGCTTGCTATTACACTATACCAGTAGCTCATTATCATATACTAAATAAGAATGCTATACTATGACAGCTAGATTTAGACTGAAGCAAAGGCTGACATTAAAATTAACTGCATATTCTAGGGAGAATCCAGTCCCATTGTCTGCAGCAGCAAATCCGGTGTTTCAAAGGTCATCTAAAACGGGCATGTACTAGAGATGGCTGAATAACAGACTTAGTTTTTAAAAAAAGCTTCTCCTTTACTTGGACCAAAACCTGAATTTGCAAGTTTTTCAGTGAATTGGAGAAGCCAAAAAGGTTACTCTGAATGATCAAAATATTTCAGCACTACCAATGATTTTTTTTAAACCCCTTTCTAACTTAGGAGAGAAAGTTAAAGGGAGGCCATTTTCACTACCACATTTTTTTCCTGTCACTGAAGGCAAGGGAGAGTAGAGGGAGTTTGTGCCTGAGAGACAGTATTCTCTCTTCCATAAACACAGACAATTAAGTACTTTTCCCCTGAGAATGAAAAAACCAAAAAAGTAGAAATAAGTTAAGGCAGAGAAGGATTTGGAAACGGCGCTCATTCTGGTGCTAGTAGAGGTGGAGGAGGAAAGACAAATCTCTCAGTTTCAGGCACTGCTCCACATTTTAGACCATTTCACAATGACAGCAGAGCAGCTAATGTCCCTACCTGCCAGCCCCTCTGAAAGTAAGTCTCAGGTAGCCAGAGTCCAGTTCCCCTGAACACCTTGCCTAGACCCTAGTCTAGAAGAGTGAAGCTGGCTTGTCTGCACCTCAAAACCCAAGACAGGAAGCAACTAAGATGCTTCCATTTGGGAAGGGGAGTGGGGCAAGATGGAAGAAGTGGAAGCTGGGGTGGTGAAAGCTCAAGAGCACTTTCAAAGAGCCATTTGAAGAGAGGAACAACTCTGAAAAACAAGTGCCAGGGAGCTAGCATACCTGGATAATCATGCTGTCAGCATTATAAATTTCATAGATTTAATAGATTTCTAGAGTCAAGGGTCGGAAGAGACCTATTAGATCATCAAGTCCGACCCCCTGACTGGGATCAAGTAACCCCAACCAGGTGCTTGTCTAATCTCCTTTTGAACACCTCCAAGATAGGGGAAAGCACCAACTCCCTTAGAAGCCCATTCCATATTTTGGTAACCCTCACTGTAAAGAATTTCTTTCTGATGTCCAATCAAAATCTACTCTCTTCAATTTATGGCTGTTGTTTCTAGTAACCCCGAGGGGTGCCCTGGTAAACAGAGTATCCCCTATTCCCTGCTGACCCACCCCCTGAATTAGGACATTAGGACACACCCTGCATGTAACTGCCCTGGCATTAACCACATCCCTTCCTCCATGTGAACCATAAAAGATCCTGGTAAGTGTCTGTTCAATGTCAGACCTTGGGTCCCTGGCTAGCCTTGTCTTAGGTTCCTACCACTGGTGGTGGCAGTCCTTCAATATGAAAATGACAGTCTTATGGGAAATAGTTCCTATCATCATAAGACAAACGTCTCTACTTCGTTGACATCTCTGCCCACTCTTGCTGTTTTGTGGAGAGGTCCTTGATCATTAATCACTCTGCTGTTTAACTATAAGGAAACTATTCATAAGTCAGTAATTACTAAAATAAACCAAAACTTGTTTCCCAGGAAACTACATGCAAAATGCAACCCACAACTATCATTACTGAGTTTTGAGCTAGGAATAAAGAAAGAAAATCTGGTGCCAAATCTCTGGTGCTGCTGATTATTTGTGGAAAAATACTCCACACGAAAAATTAAATAGAGGTAAATTGCATCTCCTCACACAATTCTTCCGAAGTTACATTCTCCAAATTCCAGCAAACAAAGCACAGCACAGACAACAACATAAGCACTGTGAGTAAACCAAATGTAATGCAAAAATGCTTGATATTCCACAGTATTGAGAAATAAACAGTTTAAGGTAGAAGAGGAAAGAAGCATAGGCATGTTTCCTCCAAACTTACCTTTCTTCTCTCTTGCAGCAGCTGTATGCTCCATGAACATTAAAGGTGAAAAAAAGCAATCAAAGAGCCACATGATTTGCTCTTTCTACATTACATGGAATTAATTAAATGTGGACTATTGACTTTTTTTTTAATCAACTCCTTCAAAAGCCTCCTTCTCTCAGTGGAACAAAAATCCCCTCAGATATGTCCTCCACTCCCTGATCAGCCACAGCCTCAGGGGTCCTCCAGAGCTTGCCACTGATGTCCATTCAGGATGTATTCTTTAGAAAGTCAGTGTCTATTCATTCTGGAGGATAGCCTCTTCAAATTCTCTGTCAAAAGACACATGTGCCTTTTGGAGACAACACTCTGAGCTTCACTAAAGAGATGATTTGAATACAAGCCTGATGATGGTTCCAGGTAACAGGCAGCCAATACAATGCTGCTGGCAAGAGATTCTCTTTCGCCTGCCAATAGCAAAGGGGATAGTGGCATCCCATCTTGAACTATGACCATCTAGTATATCCAGTGCAGCAATAGCAGGCTCCATCTATCTTCCTCAAAGTGGGAAAAAGCAAAAATGACTAGTTTACAGTGCTCTCTCCTATCCCTAGGTCTTTAGCTTTCTCCCTCAGCAAGTCCAAATTATTCCCCTCCTGCTACCAGATTGGTTTTCCCAACATTGACTGCTGCTTGGAATGTCCCAAGGCAATGATCTCAGTCGCCATGTCTGTCAGTTGCCTTTTCAGCTCAATTCTTCTTTCCTGGCTGTTCGATGCTGATAGGAACAAAACTCTAGTTCTTCTGAGCTGAACCTCTAGATACGCTGCCAGCCCAACTGTGCTCCTGGCTCCCTGGTAATTTGGTTTCCCAAGAATCTCTAGTAATGTCATGTCATTCCTAGAAGTGGGCCTGCATGGTCCTCAGTTCTCTCTCCATCGTATACAACAAGGTAATTGTTTGGCTGATCTCTGCTTCACCTTTGCTGATGAGCTTTATGATTTCAAAGCTGTGTGGGATGTTGATTAGCTTCTCTATGAACAGCCATTGGGCAGGCATAATTTGGAGCTGGTGTCTCAACATACTCTGGTGGCCCACAAGTCCTGTATTTCTCTGTCATACAGCCATTACAGCATGTAAAAGATTCAGTTCCATCAAGTCATTTCTCCCATTTCCAGTTGTTGGTAATGGAGGGGTTTGAAGCCCTGCAGCTTTCTCTGTTTGTGGCACACGGTGCAGGATGGGCTGAAATAATTGCAGATTTTCCTGGCCTTCTGCAGCATAATCCAGAAACTCCCTTAGAACTAGAGTGAGTTCAAGGGACATGCCTTGAAGGGACATGCCTTAAGCCACCATTGTGTACTGCCTGACTCATTCAAAAAGACGTCAGTTTTCATAGACAACAGCCTAATTCATCAGATGCCATGAACAGGTATGGGAATCAAAGGAAAAATTATTGGCTGCCATGCGATGGTGTGAAAGCCCTCTCTAGAAGCTGCTGCTGCTTGTTTCTTTCAGAGACACAATCTGTTCTACTTTGGGGCAGCTGATAAACACGAGATGAAAGCAACAAACCTCTCAGCCACAAAACTAGATTTACAGCACTGAACCAAGTGGCTAAACTGAATCAGTAAGAAACAACGAAAGAGCACAAAAGGCTCTGAGATGAAGTGAAATGGCAAATAATATAATCCAGCAGTCAGCAACCTTTTCCAGGGCCAGAATACACGCCCTGCAACAGAACAGAGAGAAGTCCCCATAGGCGGCACCTCTACCCATGGCAGAACAGAACAAATGCCCACAGCTGAACCCTCCCACTGCCCAATGCTGCCAACGCCCCACGTCCATGGACTGAACTTGATGTCTCTGGCCTGCAGACCATAGTTGGCTAATCCCTGATATAAACCAGACTGAAATAAAAAGAATTTATCATTTTCCAAGCAATCATTTTTTGAAGATCATGCCTCCCCCTCTTTCCCCACATAGGATTTGCAAAAATCAATCTTGCATTCTGCAATGGCAGGCAGGTAGGTGTTCCTTCCCCCATCTTTGAATCTGGAAGGAGCTGTGGGTAGATCCCTTCCAACCAACATAAAACAAATCTGTTAAAAACAAGTCATGCCAAACCAACTTGAACTCCCCTGCCTCTCCCCTCCCCACTTTTTTTGACTGCATAACTAGTTTGGTAAATAAACGGAATGCAGTCAAACAAAATAACTGGACTTCATTAAGCCTTTTCACATATAGTTCTCATAAATAAACAAAAAATTGTGATCTAAAAAGAATTACCATTAAGTGAACATACAGTTGGCTGAATAGCAAACAAGCACAGAGTAACTATTAATAGATCAAATTCAGATACAGGAAGTCCCAAGTAGGGCACCATGAGGCTTGGTTTTTGGGCCTAGTGCTATTTATCATTTTAATTAACAACTTGGAGGTAAGGACAGAGTACATACTGATCAAATTTGCAGATGACAAAACTGGGAGAGGCTACAAACGACCTGGAGGACAATATTAAAATTCAGAAGATATCTTGATACATTGGAGAACAGAACTATTGAAAATAAAATGAAATTCAACAAATACAAGTGCTACCTACAAGAAGTGAAAACCAAATGCATATATCCAGAATGAGGAATAATTGGTTTGGTATCACTACCAAATATCTGGGAAGTAGCAAGGTTCACATTCTCAACAGTGCTGAGAATGCTGTCACAAAAAAAGAAAAGAAAAGAATAAAAGAAATGCAATTTTGGGTTACCTTAACAAAAGCATTGAATGTGAAACAGTGCCACTATTTGGCAGTGTCTGGAATACTGTGAAAGCTTTGGATACTTCATTATAAAAAGGATGCAGAAAAACTGAAAAGGACCAGTCAATGAAGATGATTTAAAAAACTGAGAAACCATATCAAGAATAACTGAAGGAACTTGGTATGCTTGGATCCAGGAAGCTCTGGATCTAACATGACAGCAGCTTTCACATATTTGAAAAGCTATAGTAAAGAAGGCGTAAGATTGTTCTCCCTTGCTATAAAGGGCAAGACATGTGATTTTAAAGTAAACACAGGAGATTTCGATTAAACCTCAGGAAACACCAACATTTTGTAAATGTAAAAACAACTTCCCAGAGGTGTTGTAGAATCTTCATCAGTGGAGGCTTTTAAGAACTTGGATAGATACCAATTTGTGACAGTTTAAGAAACAGCGAATCCTACATTGTGTGGAAGGCTGTATTATATCAGGGCTGTCCCACCTCTGGGCACCCGGGAACTACGTGCAGCATGGGCCATGCAGCCCAGCTTCCCTGAACACCATGTGGGCAGCTGCCCTCTCCCAGCCACATGCACCCTGCAGACAGCCTGGCTCCCTCGGGCTGCATGTGCAGCACCCCTACCCTCCTCCTAGCTGTGTACATTACATATGCAGCACACCTGCAGCATAGGCAACCTGGCTCCCCGTTCTGAGCATGCAGGCTCTGCAGCCTGGCTTCCCCTCCTGTGCTTTGTGCAGAGCATGGGCAACCTGACCCCCTCATGCAGCACCACTCCATCCCCAGAAGTGGAAACAGAAACCAGAAGATGGAGGAGGAAGAGCCTAGAGATGCTTCATGCCAGGGCTACATGAAGAACAGACGGATTGGCAGCTGGGAGGAGCAGGCGGACTGTATGTTAACCTTTCACAGGTTGCATGTGGCCCAAAGGCTACCAGATGGATAGCCCTGTATTAGATGACCCATGAGACTCTTTGCAGGCCCATGAGTCTGCATAAACAAAGATTCAAGCACTGGCTTTAAATTAAATCTATATTTTTTGAAAAAAGAAGACAAAATTTTGACCAATATATCATGGTTGTATGGCTAGAGGTGAATAGTTGGTTTGTCAGGCTAACTGTTAAGCTATATTCAAAGTATGTAAAGCTACTTCAACCAGGGAGTTAAAACAGTCCCTGCAGAGATAATCCAGTAGCTTTGGTCATCAATGGTTCTCCACATTCCCCTGTGTACATCTTGCCAGGAACTAGTCGTTTTATGCAGGCTCAATTTTGCGCTAAGAATTTGACCCTCTGAACATTATCTCAACACAACTAGAATTTTCTGTTGGTATGACTTGTATGCTACACCTAGAATTCGCTGAATAAGTATGAGAGAATACCCTTCTCTACTACACTTTGAAACAAAAGTCCTTGTATTTTATATCTGTTTTCCCATAAAATAGCAAAGATAAAACAATACAGTAATTTGCTCTATAGATATTGCACCTTTCATCCCAAAGCAAATTGGGATGACTGTCAAAGCAAATTATGAACTATATGCATATAATGGAGTCATTTCAGTTACTAACAACAATCTCTGCACTTGGAAAAAAAACCCAGCAGCCATTTAACAGCACTCAGCAAAACTGAAGGAGTTTAAGAAAGGAAATGAAGACTACCTCATTCAATTCAAACTAAGAGAAGCTTAGAAAGGCAGAAGGCAATTACCCATTGGAATTTGGCCAAGACACTGAAGTTATTTCTACTTTCTACATTTCTGCTTTAATGTAAGAGTTCCATGTACATTTCTAGCTTAATGTTTAAACTATCAGAGTGTATGGCTGTACTCAATTGAGAGCTTAATTCCAATGTACGATTATAAACAAGGCCCAGGGCTTCCAAAGCCTTGAAAGTCAGAACTCCCCATGAGTTACGCTGGGTTAAATGAAAGCTGCCTTTAGCAACAGTGTCTTCTTAGCTTATGCGGGGGCACTGATCTACTTTCTGAGGGCTTGAATAGTGGGTGTTCTACACCACTCCAGATCAGGCCTTTCAAGGCACTAAACCAACCTCTTCCAACCAACCTTTTTCAACATCATAGGTTTTCCTTGATGATCTTTCATCCAAACAGGGACCTAAACACTACTATATAGTTTCTGAGAACAGCTGAAAGCACAAATACTGGCTTAATATAGCCATAGGCCAACAACTGCTGGAAGTTTTCAGAAATTAAGCCACTTTATTGAAGTCTGTGTCAAACTGGACAATTTACTGCAGCTAGTGAGCACTTAAGAGAAAGCTATTATAACTACTGCCCCTTTTCCACTGGATGGTAATGTCTAACCTGAACCTGAGTTTTATTCCCATAAGACTCCTTGATTCCCTCATTTCTCTGTCATCAGTTCAAAACAAATCTAACCTTCAAAACAAAAAACCTTGTTATATCCAAAAGCACAACCTCCAAGAATACGGTGTGATTAGATAATTAGCAAGTGCCTTGTCCTGCAGTGTACAAATCCTTGCAGTTTATTCTCATTTGTTTCAGTTTCTCTATAGATAGATTGTAGGTTCGAGGGTCCATGTGGTTGTCATATGTTCTATGAACAACCTAACACATTTTTTACACTTTTTTAAAAAATGAAATCATGTTTAAAAAGATGAATCCAGGTTTGCTACACAGTGGCCACAGTAACCAGTGTTACTGCTCAGTAGCGTCCCCGCATGGCTTCCTGGTAATGCTGATTGCGCAGCAGCTCATTACTGCAGCGCAGTAGCGTTGCAACATGGTTTGTGCCATAGAAAGCTACTGTGCAGTAGGAACGAGGTTCTGCGCAGTAAGCATCTCACATCTCATAATGCAGCCAGTATCTCTTCATCTCATTTCCTCCATTTTTGTGGACTATTTTTGTGGATACAAAAATGAAAACAACTCATGGCCAACCTTTCAACTCAGAGTGCTGATTATTATAATTAATACATTTTATTTTTACTTGAATTAAATACCAAAACCAAGAAATCATAATGACTTTTCCCAATTTGAATACATACAACATCCTTGCAACTCTATTCAAGGGAGAGCCCTCTGTGTATGCTACTGGGCACAGGTGACCCCAGAAAGTGAGATATTCTCTTTCCGTGGCTGCCTGTCTAGTTTACCCATTTATCTTCTGTCTACAAGGCTAAAAATGACAGGTTTTCTACTTTATTTCTTTTCATTTTCTGAAATGTAAATATGTCATAACCTTGCAGCTAAATAAAATTCCACTAGTTACCTTCGTGACAGAGAAATATCCTGAGTAAAGCATTCTACTGAAATTTACATCAGGAACATAAATAAGTTAGATCGTTCAAACATTCTGGCTTTAATTTAACGTGACATCTTAAGAGCTCTCCATTTTCAAATCCTGCAGGGGATAACTGCCATGCAACTGTCGCAAATGGATAGTCACGAAAGCATCTCCCCTCCTCTGTATGTTTTCTCTTTACACATATGTATGTATCCATGCTGCCTTTGTACACTCAACCACATGCCAATTGCTGACACAAGTATTACTGTAAATTGCATCCTCTATAATCCCAAAGCACCAGTAAGAGTTTGAGGTAAACTTGTGGATAAATAGCTTGTTCAATTTCTGTTTACAAGAACATGTTACACATCCCTTTTCTATCTTTTTCTGCACAATTTCTGATAATTACAAGTATCAAGTTACAGCTCTCTCTTCTGGAGCCTCCCTTTTCCTTCCCTAGCCAAAATATTATTTTAGGGCAGATGGTGGTATTCGGCCACAGCCGCAAGTTGCAAGGTGATGCAGGAGTTACACCCGCCTCTAGGAAAAACATCAGAAAGCAGTCTGCTTTCGAGGTGCAGTGGTGAAAATAATCTGTGGAATCTCCTAAAAATCTCTCCCCAGGCAAATACAGTAACTTCTATTACCAAGCTTATGCAAATAGCGAGACACTGCTTTGCCTATTCCCTGGCCCTTTTCATCTCTGAAGTGGGAAACACTTCTGGACAAATGACAATGTGCCTGAAAGCACAGGAGCTTCATTTCTGGCTACTTCCTACACAGATCATTGAGACTCAGGGCCTTGTCACTTACTCACTTAAAATGATTGGAAATCATTGAACTGTAGTGACCTATTAAAAGTTAGTACAAGTTAGGAGATAACCCTCACTTGAAAGGAACCAACTTTGCAATGCACCAAGGTGCTTAACAATTGCTAAACTGCTTGAACTTGTGTCTCCTTACATTTTAACTGCAATTAGTGTTGAATTCTCTCATGTGGCTGTATAAGCACTGTACCTAGAATCTCCCCAGATCTTCAGTACTTATGACATTATAGTTCACTTTGCTGTGGCTAGAATAACATTAACAAGTGGGCTTATGAGAAGACATTCACAACTGATTTTTCTGATATCTTTAAGAATATTTTCTTTTACCATAAAAACAATTAAAGCCACAGATTCCAATATTTCATCCATGTGGAATATTATTATTAACACAAGTAGTCCCAGGGAAACCTATGGAATTGATCACCAGATAAGGTTTTGCTCAAGAGGAGAAAAAAAGCAGAATGTAATCTGTAAAATGTACCAAACAGATATGCACATTATTTGTTTGCTGTCACTGGGAAGCAATCTGAGAACAAGACAGGCCGAGAAGTCCAACTACAAAACATTCTTCACAAACCCAGAACCATAAATCATCTGATTCAGATGCTTCTTAGAAAGTCTAAATTTCATAATTTGATGGAGAATGGAGGGCAGAATCCACCTTCCCAGACCTTTAATACTTCTAAATACTATGACATTGCTTCAGACTATTAGTACTTTTTCAATTTGACTGTCCTAATCTGGTGAACATAAATCTTAACTGAAAGCTGGACAAGTGATCATAAATCTACAGAGATGCTTTCCTTCAAAGAAGAAATAAAGAAAAAGAAAATAAAGACACTAGCATACTACATAACTTTTACATCCTGCTACACAAACATTCTCAATAAATCTGCATGTCCAAGAATTACAAAATTATATGACACTCTCTACGCAACCCAAATGAAAACAAAAAATTCAGTGTAAACTAAACCTGTAATACACTTTATATTGACCAACAATTTACACAAGCAGGACTGTGACTTGTTTTAACAGTAGTTCTAAAATTACAGAGAAATTTGTTCTCCTTAATCTCCTTTAAAATTCTGGGCTAATTAGGAACATGTTACAGAGATCTGATTCTTCAAAATGCTTATCAGATTAATTTCTTATCATTCAAAATGCTCACTATCACATCCAGTATTTATTATGAGAAAGGCCACTGATTCTTAGCTATCTCAGTATGTCTCAATTCTTTCCTAAAGTACAGATTAAGATAAACACTGGGGCCAATCTTTTGGTAGGTGTGCCACAAATTTGCCCTGTACCTTTCCCAAGAAATACTCTGATATCCTTCTTCCCTTTGCTCTGCTGCTGTGCTTGCTGCCCTATCTGCTGCCATGATACTTGTTCCCTTCCTGATCTGCTGCATACCACAGATAGGGGCTGCCCATGCCTATGTGTGGCATGTGTGCTGTAGGTTAGCCATGATTCCATTACAAGTATAAAAGAGCTTGTGGTGACTCCCTCCATGCTCCTTTTGCCTCTAAAAGCAACTGCCAGCTATCCTTCTATCAAGTTACTTACAATGCTCCCCTCACTATGGCAGCATTATCATCATTATTCGTATTAACAGCTAAATCATGTGATATGTTGAATACTTTTATTTCCATTCTAATAGAACCTAACAGGACCAAAATGTACAGGACATTTTTTCTGTTTCAGAATTATTGAAGACACTATAAAAATGATTTTGGATAATGCACACTAACAGAAGAAACACAAGCAAATGCAGGAGCAAAACAAGCTAATGAAACAAAACCAAGCATCTTCTTGGCAATAAATGCACAAAGGACCAGTGGTGTTAAGAATAAGGTTAAATTACTAACCTTCACTAATTCTACAAGTTATGCTATTGAAACTTAATCTTACTTAGAAGGTGAATTAAGAACAGAAAAATCACGTGCCTCAAAATGGGACTTCATTTTAGATAGTATTAGGGTAAATAATCCAAAATAACAATTTAAAAAACTGAATTTTAGTTTAGTTGCAACTTTACCTAAAATATGACTAGATCAGAGGTTGACCACCTATGGCCTGCAGACTAGATCTGACCCACAGAGCTGTAGCTTCAGGAGTGGGGGTGTTTGGCTTGGATCATTCCAATTTATCATTGCAAAATGTTGCTGACCTCTGGTATAAGTCCCTTAGGGAATTTGATTGACTTTAAAACTAACTCTTCATAACAATTTTGCTTCCAAAAATATTTCATGGTTTTCTCCAGCAATTGGTCATCCTGTTAAACAGTAGTATGAGAGTGCTGTTGTAGTCTTGATAGTCCAGAAATGATGCATGATTTCTTAGGGTGATATCTTTTATTGGATTAACTACACAGTTGAGATAAAGTCAGACAAACTTTCAAATAGAAGACATTTTTTGTCAGGCCTGGTGAAGTGTAGATCAGGGAGGGCACAAGAAGCACAGAAGCAGATAGTGCAGAAAGCAGACCTGATGAGGAATGTCTTGCATTCAAAAGCTTGCTCTAACTTCATCACAGCTGGCACAATAAAAAAGATGTCACCCTAAGAAGCCCTTGTTCTCATCCCATTTAATGGATTTTTAAATGGTGGTATAAAATGGGAAATGGTGGAATGGAAAAATCTTCACGTAAGACCTTTCCTATAGTACTAAGACTTCTTGTATGTCCCTATGAAGAAATAAAGGACTATTTTAGGTGTGGAGTTTCTCAATAAAACAGGAAAACACTCCTATGCATACCTAATAATTCCTTTTTCAAGTGGTGGAAGGCCCATAATTTTGGCTCGCCCTGACCCTGTCTAACACAGTATGGCGCTTCTTACGTTCTCTGCCTGAAGCATATGCAAATAAGCATGTCAAAACAATATAATTGTTTCTCACGCTCACTGCAGACTAAGTTATTGTTCAACTTATTACATGAGTCATTTCAAGTTACCAGAGTTAAAATTAGCTGAATAGCCTAAACTCTGGAAGTCAGTTGATCATTGGGAACAGGCACAGGGTAGCACAAGGGTCTAGGACACAGCTTTCTCTTGCCTCATCCTGGGGCTCAAGTTGCTTGCAGCACTGTGTCCTGGTTTCAGCCCCAGGAGTCATTTGATTGGGATTTGAGGAATATTATGTTCCATCCCAAAAGCTGTGCGTTTTGCCATGCATGTCTGACAAGGGAAGACATGCCATTTTTGGGACAGAGTATAAAATTCCTGAGACCCCAATCATGTCATAATAATAATGTCTATTAGGGATATCAGTTAGGGCATGGCCTCACTTTGAAAAGTGTTGTGGGTTTTTGGCTACGAAGATGGACGAAAATTAATAAAGATAGCATGTTAATATAATCATATTTAAAAAGTTAGCTACAGAAAGGATACTTAACACTTAAAATAAAATGAACATCCATTTTCAATAAAATGTCTCTTTGTGCATTGCATTTTATGTAGCGGGAAAAGGAAAGTTCTTGAACAGGCTCCTGGTATTACCTCTCTTGGCCTGCTTACATTTCAAAAATGAATGTCAGGCAGCAGATCAATATTTTATGCAGCACTATTCTTTTAATAATTAATGGAGGAGGAAAATGCTGCAAGGAAATTCAGTCAGTGAACAGAATAAGGATCTAGAGAATAGGGTCATGAAATGAAGAAAGAAAATTTAATTACACAAATTATCATAGCTACTTAACTTTAATTACCTGTAAATATCAGAAAACTGGAAAAGACCAGAAGGAAAATTATATCAGCATCAAAAGCAGTATCTGTGCAGTTATTTTGTTTTTGGAACTGATCGTTACTTGTGCAGTCACTAGCTCTTTTTATCTGTGAATGGTATTAAGCACTTCCCATAAAGATAGGAAATCAATAGAAGAAGATCTAGAGGGGTACACTGGGAGGAAGGGGGGAAATATATATATAAATAATAGGATTGAGAAAAAAACCTTTCTGTTAACCAGGCTATTTTTAAAACAAAATCATTTACAGTTAGAAGCACTTTGGTTTAGCTTGCTTATTACAGAAGTGCTCAAACTCCATGAGAAATCCATGAAAACAAAAGCCACATGGACCCATTATTGCTGGACTTTTCATCAAAATATTATAGCTACAGGATATTCAACATTCATAAATGTGAAATTCTGTGGAAGAGTTAAAAATGACTACAAGAAAAACTTCAAAATGGTAAGCTAGAAACAAAGGTTCTGCAATGCACTTAAAAATAAGATGACATATGTTTCTGACATCTGGCAAATTACATAAGACCTTTCAGTCATAAAGAAAATGTCACCACCGTGTAGGCAATAAATACTGCTGACCAGAAAAAAGGATGAGTCAAAGTGGACCAATGTCATTCAGACTATCCTAAATAGCTGAAATAGGTCTCTTAGCAACAGTCCCACATCACATTTCTACTACATATAAGAGGCTAGAGTAAGGACTATTCCCCACCCCCTCCATGCAAAAGTTACTTACATTAAACAAGATGCTTTGCAAAGAGCACTTACTGTATCAGTTTTTGTAGTACAGAGGCCCAAAATGTTTTACCTAATGCTTCACTTTTAATCATATATGAGCTACAAGCATAAAAGCTTTTGATTATGGGGAATCATAAGTCTGTTGCTCAAAACTGCACTTTTTGTGGGTATATGAATATAGAGTAAGGTGAAGTTAAGTACCCCTTCAATTAATTAAAATGTAGTTATATTTTGCAAAAAAGTATCCTGATTATTTTTAAAACACACCTACCAAAATTCTTAAAGACTGCTCTAGTCTACTGATCTCGTTTGACTCTCTCATAGAACTTCAAGAACAGGAGAGGGTAATTATTTGGGCCTGGGAGCCAAATACAGAGTTTTGATGAGTTGTCGCAGGCCAGATCAGCACCCCCATGTCCCCAAACTCCCTATGTAGGATGGGGCCACAGGTGGGCAGGAAGCGGTGTTCAGGTGTGGAATGGGTGGGTGAGGCTGGGATCACAGGGTGGGGTAATAGGGTGGTGACAACGTAAGGCCAAGGCCCAGGGCAGAAACGCAATCTGTTCCACATATGCCCCTGCTCTGTGGGGTATAAAGGGGAGCATGTGCACACGTGTATATGGGGGCTGCCTGGGTGTTAGGTCCTGGGAGCCAGCAGGGAGCACATACAGCAGAGCTCACCCAGGTGGTGCAATCCACGGCTGTCCCTGCAGCACTCTGCATGGGGCCGAGCCCTGCCCAGCACAGCCTGCATGCACTCCAGCCTATGCATAGCTTACAGACATTCATTTAATGGCACAGGGTGATCTGTTTCCTGATCCCAACAACTATGAACCCTGCCATGCCACACGTCCACGGCAGGATGTGCAATTTTGGGACCACATATCAGATTCCAATTGTGCCATTACTACGTGCCAGTGCAGGGGAAGCCTGGCCCTAATTCTGAGATTAACAATCAGCTGACCATCAGTCTCAGACCCCAGACCACACTGGAGACAGTTCAAGACTCTGATGGCATACCAAAGCTAGAACCAACAATTACCCGATTGTCAGTCTCAGCCCTGGGACTGCACCAGAGTCTCTAACCAGCATGTGCAGCCCAGTTTAACAGAAAGTTTTTTAAAGTTCCAACATACTGGGGGTCTCAGGACTTGGGAGGTATTCTCCAGCCCCAAGGCTCCCAGGTGCCAGGGATGTCAGAAAATCATGTGTGCGTCCAGACGGCATATGCAGTTTTCAGAGGTCACAGTTTACAATGACTCAGAGAACGCTTCCCCATTCTAGGGTCCCCATGGCTGGGACATAGCAAGCATCGTGCTTCACAGTTCCCTGGGAGGTATGGGACAAGGCTGTCAACTTGCTTATTTTTGGGGAAACCAACAGCTCTCTGAAACCCTTCAGATGATAAGCTCCTCTGACTCAGTTGGAAACAGCTATTAGCCTGCCACCATGGGGAAGCTATCGACCAAACTCCACCATGCAGTCAGCATCAAGCTCCATGATAAGGACCCTGCTACACATTCAATTTAAAGTGCAGTGGAAACCAGACACAAAATTACTGCACGTGTCTTGTGGAATAATTTTGTTTGGTCATTTCCCACTTTGTTGTGCCATTAATTGCCTGAACATGTAGCCAAGCCACCACTTAAGACAAAATTAACTACTATTAAGTGCAATATTTGCCAGGGGCCTAAAAGTCTCTGCACTTATTTCCCAGAGTGACCAGACCCTAAGCCTGCTGACTCTGTTTTAGTTATCATGCATGTATCCACCTCAGCCTTTATTTGCCTCTCAGTAAAGACAATCTGCAGTACAGTTACATTGCAAAAAACTGTTACAAGGCTTAAAAACCAGTTTGTCCCCCAACAGCATGCTCAGAATGCCATGTTCTGCATCTTCCAGCTATTCTGCATACCTCCTTATCAGGCTGCATACCTCCTTATCAGGCTGCACACCTCCTATCCTCCCTTGAAACTGAATGGCACTTTATAGAACTTCTACTTCACTATTTAACCCCAAATTTCTCATGGGCTGCTTTCCTGTACCAGCACAATCCCTACTGGCTCAAGATTGACAGCTAACATGCTACTAACTGGCCAGAGTAACATATCTGAAGGAAAGACATGAAGCATAAAATAGGGATAGGGTTAGGCAACTTTTTGGATTACGGGCCACAATGTCACACCCCAGATCAGAGGTGGGCAGGGGCTAGGACCCAGCTGCTGCTGCTTGTCCCTACAGTGACACAGGGAGAGAACCCCCCAGCTAAAGCCCCTCCTGCTAAATGCCACCAAAACCCCACACCTAAAAGCTGGATCTAGTAGTTCCATGCGTCAGATCCTGCCTGCAGGCTGTAGGTTGCTGACCTGATAGTCACCATTATTACAAATTTGAACCAGCTTATTCTGGTTAGTGTTCCCAGATCTGGGTCACAATGTAGGAAGCATATGACGCAGCTACACTGGAAGCAAAGGCTGTAAAGAGGTTCAATAATGCTTCTGCTTTGAACTGCACCTACACTGAGCTTGATGTACTTGTCAAACCTATTACTACCTGTGACCCTGTTCTTTTAAAGGGGGACTTCCTTGAAAGAGATGAAGGAAGAGAAGATGCTCCTGAAAAAAGCTGTCAAGATGTGATATTGACTACTGCACATCAAGTCGCTACAAACTGTTTCACTGAACGTCCTGGGTGAATGGTCTGAAAACCTGCTGGCAATGAAGCACCTCTGCTAAGCATCTGTAGAAAGTGGAGACACTGGAGCTTTAGTCCAGTAACAGACACTCACTTTGTTTGTTATGTTTTGGTGTGAAAAATAAATGAGTCTTTCTTAGTAGATTGCCAGTGAATACACAAGGAAGAGACTGGGTCTGTCATATGTGATCAGCTGCAATTAACAGTGGATACTGTGCAAAGAGCACAGTATGTTCCAAGGTAGGCACCAGGCATGCCTGTGGGGGGAGGAGCTGTTAAAAGTGTAAACACAAACCAAGCACTAAGTGTTTCATAACACTGCCTCAGGCCACTGACAGACGCTCAGTTAAAGGCTCAATGGGATCTGATCTGTGATCCCAACATCTGTGCCTCCTGCTATGCCACATGTGGATGGCAGAAGGTGCGACTGCGGGATTGGGGATCAGTTTCCAATAGTACCCTATTGCCAGTACAGGAAATATATTTTGCCTATATTTTGTGAAATGAATTTATGGCTTACTCCCTGTTTTATATTGCCATTAATTTCATGAACATATGGCTTTGTTGCTACTTAAGACATAATTAAATGATTACTGCTTACTTGGCCACATGACTTTCAGGCATTGTTGCATAAGATCAAATATGGTCTTTCTAATGAACAGATGTTCTAAAGTGGGTGTTCAGCTGGGACCTGGCACCCTTGGAAACAGCAGCTGAAGAGCCAGAATTCGTGTGGAGGTAGGGCTTTTCAAAGGGGTGTGATGACCATAAGATCAGGGAGATTCTCTCTGATGTGAAGCTCTGGGCCCCCCTCCATCTGCCTGGGGCGATGCAGAGGAGACACCAGGTCCAAGACCTCACTCTATCCTCAGTCCAATTCTACTGTCTCAGAAAGCTGAGTTTAAGGTTCTGTCATGTGTCAGTCCCAACATGCTACACAATTCAATATAAGGGGTGGCACAAGCAAGCTGCAATGTTATACAATATATGTGAAACATCCTCATGGTCCATTGGCTATATTAGCACACCATAAATTGGATTTAATGAGTGGTAGGGTTACTATTTATGGTGTGATTAACACCTCAATCTCACCATAAATGTAACATGTGCCCTAGAATGGAAAGCAAAAAACCCCAAGAAAACAAATGCTGTAAATAAAAAATACTGGATCTGCTCATGAAGCCATATCATCTGGCCTACAGGGTTCCTGAAGAGATTGGGAATTCAGGAGTTGGACAAGCAGGTGTAAAACACACCACCAAAACTACAGCTACCAAGCCCTGGGGACTTGCTCGTGTTAGCAGCAGGGGTGAGTGATGACTGTGCTAACCCTTGTGGCTCCATGATGCTACCTGCCTCTCCACTACACTTAGATCCAGTGTGCAAGAAACCCCAGATTTAGCCTAAAGACATGAATGTATTTGACACTCCTGCTACAAACAAGTTGCTGAGCTGGGACTGTGAAATGGCTGAACACTGACTTGCCAAATAAAACTGAAGTAAAACAGATAAAAGAAGTCCTGTTCTATTAAATATCAAAGCAATATATGAAGAAAGTATTGGAAACTGAAAAAAACCAAAGAACTCTTGTGGACTATTTACATATTCCACTCCACACTCAGGCTGAGTTCAGTTTCCTGAAAGTGACTGCCTCTATGATCTTAAGTGAATTCAATATGGCTCCAGCCTATTTTGGGACAAAAATCTTGCTTTGCCTTTTTATCTTAGACACCAGAGACTAAGAACCAGGAAACAACTGTGAATCCAGAGAAGCAAAACAATTAACATTTGGGATAGCTCTATAAATATAGGTATGCTTAATCATGGCAGAGCTCTACTTCTACCATGCAGAAGTGACCTACAAAAGGAGCAAATGGATCTATAATTAATGGCTCCGCCCCAAGAGTAAGAGTTCACCGATTAAAAAAAAGTTACAGCAGGCTTCCTGTAAATGCTGACATTTGGCCTGACAGGAGACTTTATTTTGTCTTGACCGTCAAGAAGTTTCAATTGCGAAGTGTAGCCTCTCAGATTGCACATTTTGTTCCAAGATTTGGCTCCTCACATTTAACATGTTTTTATACTATATATTGGTAATCGGAAGCTAGCTTATATTCCATAGCATTTTTTTCTTTAAAATAAAGATTTTCAAAGATCCCCCTTAAAAGGGGGACCCTCCAAATTCCAGCAAGGAACTCTGAGTGAGGGTAGTTTGACAGCAAAATTGCTTGATGTGAGAAATCCTGATTAGGATTTCCCCAGACAATAACTCTGAAGGGAACAAACAGTTATTTTTGTCTGCTCCAAGAAGACATTTAGCTGATATGCAAATATATTTTTAAAAAAATGGTTTTTGAATATAATGATAGAGGCCTCTGTTACTCTAGACAGGGAAAGGGACATAGAAGTATGCATTTTAGATCATTTCATAAAGTTAACTCAGATCCTGAAATAATGTAACAGACTCTTACTGAAGACAATGCTGAGTATAAAATAAATAAGTATGTAACAGGTTGCATACATATATCATGTTAATTATAATTAACCTGTGTGTGTCAAAAAACAGAATGTTTCAAAAATGGTATTGAATTAAATTAATATTTAACTGATGGTACCACCTTAACAGAATACTACTAATACATTAACATTTTCATGAAATGTCTTTCAATTACCTTTGAGTATTTTCATATATTTTTATTACATTCTTTACATCTATAGTTTTCAACTGACATATATGTAGTGCATATTAATAATCTGATCACCTGTCAAATATCTGCATAAATAATGGTTTATAAAATCTCCATTTGACTTCCACCAGGGTATATTATGTTTGGAATGTGTCCTACTTCTTTAAGTGTTTTATAAAACTCCAAATAAAAGGTTAAATTAAAAAGTAAAAATGTAAAATATAAGATACTAGGGTGATCCTTTTCGAAGTGGCTAGTTATCATTAAAATTTCAAGAGAACAATAGAGATGAAAAAAAATCGCAGTATTTTCCAAGCAAATTGCACACTAATATTTTAATAAAAACTAAATAGTCTTGAATGCTATCTTCAAAACAGGTGTCTGAGTAACTTCAAGTGAGATTACACTGAATTCTTACAGAACTATATGGGGAATCAGGTCCTAAGGTTCCAGTCTCAATTTTTTTTGTCTCAAGCCCTTACAGTAGGCAAGGAGACCTTGGGCATATTTTTTAAAGAAAAAACTCAAAACACTGTTCCCTTTTTTCCCTCTTTTAAGTTTTTCATGTATGAAAGGAAGAGCCAAACTGCATCAGTAAAAGCTACAATTATTTTCTAGGTGCAACAAAGCCTGCCAAATACCTGTAACTTGGACTAAATGTACTTCACTTTTATTCCACTGTACCTCAGTATATTAAGTTTTGTAAGAGCTCTTGCAAGATAAAAATCACATACATTTCAAGAACCTTCTACTGCCATATGAAAGTTGAGTATATAGAGAAGGAGGATCTGACTTCTGAAAGTTCTTAATCTCCAGAAATAAATTTGATTTATCAAATATCAGTAACCACAAGTAGAAACTAATCTTTCCATCTTAATGACCACGAGGATGACAGCAAACTTTTATTTCCTTTTAGGAACCAATAGCCTGATTTTGTGGAGAAAAATCTATCAGTGCCAGTCTGAGGAGATAAAACTCTTTCCACTGGTTTTAAAAAAAAGGAAGCAGGAAATAAATAAAAATGGAGAAACGATGATGCCTGGCAAGTGATGGTGCTATGAATTTTACAATTATTTATGATGTTGTTAATAATGAGTAGGGAAGACTGAGAATAGCACAGTTCAGAGCTACATATCTACAGTACGTGAAGTTATATAAAATATTTGTTATATATGCTCTTGCAGTAACCACATTAATATGAACTGGGGGAATGGATAGACAAATTGTATGAAGCTAAATAACTGAGGGAAGGGTGAGATGAACAGGAATAGGCTGCTCTGTGGCAACTCCTGCATGTCTATCATGATAAATGAAAGCTAAACTGGCAATCTTGCAGTTGTCCCATTAATGGGTAAAACTGTCCAAATTTAGCTTTCATTTATGGTAGGCTAGAACACATGAAAGTTACTGCACATCAGCTAGCAGATGGCAATTATCCCTTCCTGCCCACCTTTTAACTCACTGTAATTTGGTAGTCTCTCCATACCCTAAAGAAAGAAAAGGAGAGATACTGGTGATAAACATTCTCCACTCCTCCTTATTTAAAGCTAAAAAGTACAATAACATTTTTTCCTCTCTAAGCTTATGGCATTTTAACCCAAATCATATTTCCCTTGATAGTTTTGTATTTGTCCACAGATTTGGTGTCAGTGCTATGCAAAACTATTGTTTTTCCCTCTGTGCATACTAGTGATCAACAGAAATCACTGAAGTAAAAATGTAACTACTGTAATTTATTTCAGTTATAAACAATGGATAAATAAGGCACATAATTAGGAAACAAAATACCCTTGTGCAACCTTAAGAGTCACAAAATATGACAACTCTGAATGGAAAATATAATGAAACTTCCTCACTTTTGCTGTGAACAGTTATTTGAACAGAAAGTGACATACATAAAAGCTACATATTCATTACCAATATATATATGGCTGAACAACAGATTTTATGCCTAGCAGAGGAAGCTAGAATTGACGGTCACTTTTATCCACTATTGCATAGTGTAGGCAGGAAGTGAAGGTGTTGGTGTAGCTATTGCTAAATTCAGCCCTTGACTTACTAGCAGTAGTTAAATATGCTATGACCTATATAATCCATTCTTATGCTTCAGGGAATGAGCTCTACTCCTCTACACCACTGAAGGACTAACTAGTCATATACTATCTCTACCCTTCTTCTAACCTCCTGCCTTCTTATCACATATTAGCGACTATCATCCTCCTCCATGAGGGATCACCTTCATCGCTGACTGTGATGGCAGATACAATGATTTGATTCTTCTGCATGGAAAATTGTACATTCCTATATATTTTGTGGAAACAGAAGCCCTGGAAGTAGGGGGTCATGACTGAAAGTGTGGATTGCATATGGAAAGCTGGCAGCTGCGAAATGTGAGGTGATGTAATAGATGGACAGGCCATTAAATTACATGTACATGAAAATAAATTTACTATAGATTTGACGTTCCTGAGATTAAATTCTAAACAAGTGATTCTCAACCAGGGTGCTAGATATGACATCTTTTTAAGGGTACCATGCAATATTAGCACTGTTAGGTATGCAAACACTTACACGCTTCCCAAGATAAACCTAAAGGCCCTGTCCACACAAGCATAGACACTTGTTGCCCTCTGGCGTACAGCAGGTTACCCCAGGTGGGGTAGCACTGGGCTGGCAAGTTTTTTTTTGACCCCAGGATCTGCCAGGGCCAACCCTTCTCTTTTCCCCCTGTGCTGGTACCTTGCAGTACAGCGAACAGCAGTGAACGTGCCATATGTGGCACTGCAGACGTGTCTGTGGTCTGGACTCGGCCAAGGATTTCAAAGAGAAATCCATAGCGACAAAAACATTCTGACCTGATAGGGTCTTTTTGATTCTTTGCAACAGAAGAATTACTCTAATAATAAAGCAATTCTATTATTTTTGGGGAGTCAAGAAACAAGTGAAAACTAAGAGATAGCCTTTTCCAAGGGGTGTCCAGAATCTAAAGAGGGGAATCTTGAGAATCATTCGCTCCCAACCCTCTGAGATTTAACTCCTGATCTATCACCACTTCCAGCTGATCTATCCCCACTTCCACATCTGTGGCTCCAGCCGACTGAGAAATAAGTAACGTCACACTTTTGAGTTGATTTCCAATGGATTTGGCAGCTACAATATACCTATTTTACCTGCATAAAACTACAACACACATGATTTTGTTTCTTTTCCTTCCAGTCATAGTGGAAAACATACCAGTTTTAGGCATATCCCTAGTAAGTACAAAAAGCTTCCACAACCTATTCAATCTGGCATTCCTACAATTAATGAAGATACTACAAGCAGAAAAAGATCTCTTTCAATTCTTCTGAATAAAAAACTCTTGTTTAGCCACCGATTGCATAGCTTTACCTATGCACCAGCTGAATTCAGAATTTGGAATCCAGGCTTTCTTTTAATCATTTGTGTAAAAGAAGAAATATTTTCCTAATGTGACACTAAACAATCTTTATATTGAAGCTGTATTTGTTTTTAGATCCAAAAAAACTTGGACAGATGCAAGACATTAGTAAGCACTGTTAAGCAGCTACTTATGAAACTAGTTCCATTAGTGCCAGCAGTTACTCCTGTAACTAACTGATAACTTGCATGAAAGAAGGATTTAGAAGGAAGAGCTAGATTCTACTGCCCTCTACTCACAGTTGTTGAATAATGCAAGTAAAAATAAACAAAAAAACCTAAAAAAACCCCTACAAATAAGCCAGCCGATCCTCTGAAGAGAAGAAAACTGTCTTCAGGTTCTTAAAAAGCACCTAAGAAGTTTTGCTCTCGAATAAAATAAATTACCATGCAGTGTTCCCCCAACACAGTCTACCATTCGTCCTGAAAATCTGCCAGGCTTTTAAAAGAAGGGATAGTACATTTTATAAACTTTATTAAATCAAATATAATTTATATATAAACTTTTTCACTTTGTGAACTTCCAGATAGCTAAGCTGAACAAAATGGGTACACATTTCTTGTAAGTTAAGAATTAAAGATGAAAAGAGGGAAATAAAGGCACTCCAAAAGAAAACTGATACTAGGAAACCTGGAGAAATATAGCTTGTACTAGAATGCAAAGGTGAAAAAAGAGCAACACAAACAAAAGAACCTTGGATACAGAACAGAAGTGATAAGTCAAAGAAAGTTCAGTAGTCAAAAAAAGAAAGCAACTAAGCAATGCTGAAGTTCACTAAAAAAAATAATACACTGAAGGTTAGATAAAAGGAAATGAGATATAACTGGGAAGATTAGGGGGTGCTGAAGACTATTTTAATGAGAATCAGTTTTACCAAAAGAAACAGGAAAGCAAGGTAGAAGCTTAAGGTAAATAATTAAATTTTTAAGGCATATAAAATTATCATTACTGCTCAAAAAAGGTATAAGGTGAAAGCAACTAAAATACTGTAGACAAACTGAAAGAAGTTTGATCTTCACAATATTTAAATGATAGATGATAGAAGAATATAATTTCAGTCAAGCAGAGGAAAATATGAGGCCAAACTGAGCTTCCTGCAAGATGAGATGCATTAGGGTAGCAAAAGAGGTATAGTGTCTCAGTGGCTCCTGCTGAATGCATAAGACACTAGAAAAAGTGTGGCCACTGCCTGCCAGATGGTACTTGTCTAACAGGCCCAGTTCATACTATCAGCAACAAAGCTTCATTGCTTCTGATTAGTGCTCAGCTAGTAATATCATCATCAGTATTGTTATTATGGCAATCCCAAGGAGTTCCAGCTATGGAGCACAATTTCATTGTGCTCGGTGTTGAACAGAACATGCTTGGCTCTTGAATAGTATGCACTGCTGGAGAGTGTTGCCTAATCAAAACTCCCCATTGTGTCCCTGAAGCACAAGCATCCAAGTGATATTTGTCTCCTGTTATAGGTCTCAAGAGGCTCCCTGTATATACTAATACTACATAGGCATAATCAGCAGCACACTGTGGCTCACACAGATAAAGGTGCTTATAAAACCTCAGGCAACTAGAGCATAAGATTTACATAGCCATGAATAAACTGAAAGAAATTTGTGAAACGACAAAGAAGAGCTGCATATTTTTAAACAATGCCATATTTCCTCATGCACCACCTCCACCAATATAATATATGCACCCTGTTTTGGGAAGAAGGAATCAACTAAAAAAAAAAAAAGTTTTTCTAGAATTTCAGAATGTCCAATTCAGAACTTGGGGTTTTTTTGTGGTATGTCCAGCATTTATCTGACATAAAACCTATGCAAACTCCAAAGCCATCAGTTAAAAA
>JAGPOW010003395.1:30425243-30436367 GCA_030014935.1 Caiman crocodilus
AATAAGTAAGTGAACAGACTTTCACACAGACACATGCTTGCAGTGACCCAGGCCAGAAGCTACAGCACACCTCCCTGCTTGACAGAAGCAAACATCTTGGGCCAAGCCTAGTCTGCCTACCCTGAAGGGAGGGGCAGTTTGCAGGGAACATGCAAAGCATCCTGGGATGCTGGGGGACTGTGAGTTAACTTGAATCTGGAGGGGATCTGGGACAGAAGTTCAATAAACTAATTTAACCTACATCTGTTAAATCTGATCATAGGCGACGCATATGGAGGGCACAAGGGGGCACATGCCTCCCCCCACCCCCTCAGAGACTGGCCGCTGCTGAAGCCGCCACCAGCTTCTGTGAACACTCACCACCACCTCCACTGTTGATGCAGCCACCAGCGGCTGCAGGCAGTCCCCACTCGCCAACAGTGCAGACGGCAACTATAAGTGGTCCCCGCTCACTGTCCGCCACCCTTCCCCCATCTTCCTGTTGACACCGCCATGAGAGCAGTCCCCGCTTGGCCCACCCTCACCGCTGACATCACTGCAGCCACCTGTGAGCAGTCCCTGATTGCCACTGCCACGCTCCTGCTGCCAACACTGCTGCCGCTGCCTGCGGGTGACTGCCATGCCCCACAGCCTCAGGAGGCATGAGTTGTTCATGAGTCTAATAATACATCTATCCCGGTTTATCTTAAACTGATTTCAGCCATTTTTTTTAAACTGGTTTATGTGCAGTGAGCTTTTGTTGCGTTACAGATCTGAACCAGTTTCTGATCACTTATATCAGTTTATGTGCAACTTCTGTCTCTAGCCCAAGAGTCATGTATTTTCTTCACTGGATACCATATTACCTTCATCTGCTGCTGAAACAACCTATATCTTGTTTATACACATTTTGCTCTAAGAAAATAATAGATCTGCTTTCATTTTCAGAACTGCCTTTTCAAGGTGCAGCTGAAATGAAAATGAAAATACTTTCATGTAATCTGAGGTTCTAGCCATTTAATCAAAACTTTTCCCAACAACACAAAAATTGAACCCACTCCCCCAGCTAACATAAATCTGAACAGCTTCTGGCAAGATGCATATTGTTTGAGAATCCAAATGTGAGTTTCAGTTAACTATTTATAAATTAAGCTAGAAAGATATTCTTTTGCTTGTTTGTGATCATCTAATTATCTAAAACTACATAAAACAGATTGAACCAAACCTGAAATGTCTTAGAAGTTACCCTCCCCACCTTTTCATTGTGTAGTTTTATCCAGCAGGTAGCTTGGTGTGAAGACATGCCACACTTCAATATTACCCATTATATATTTATGGTACAAGAAGCAAATTTCAATTTTCATTGCCCTGGGCTCTCTTTTTCTATTTAATCAATTGGCTTAGGGGTATTACTCATACCCAGTCCTTAGAGGACTACTCTGACTGTAGGCAGTCAGAACAGATGTGAAGAGACAGATGGCTGTACCAGGTGCAAAATGGGAATTCAGAAACTCACAGGATCTTCAATATGTAAATGAACCAAGCAAAAAGTGACTATGTACATACTTTGCACCACACATGGTCCTGAGGAAAATTTCCTTACAGAGAGTACATTTAGAGACCCTAACAAGAGTTAAATTTAAAATTATGAGACCATCTCAAAGGAGTAGTTAAGGTTTTAGACAGTGCTGCAATCTGATCAGGAAATGCCAAGAGACATCTGCAGATGATGAAAACAAGGTAAACTCTAACACTAAAAATCTAGAGAGGCAAGTCAAACATTGAGCTAGTTCTGCAGAAGAGAACTCAGATTCCTTGGGAGAAGTTGATACTGTTGACCCTCATGATAGGACAGTTCTTTTTTCTGTTGGTGTTATTATTTATTCGCTTAAGTAGTTCCAATGCACATAGAACAGGATTACCACAAAACATACTGAAGAGCACTATTCCTGAGACATGAGGAGTATGTAAGGGTTTCTATAAGCTTCGTTTACCTATAGGGGAACATCCTGGATGCCAATTTATGACTTGCCCAGTTGAATGGCTTCTCAGGTCATCCATTCCTACCTCCCCCCATTACTTACTCTTTGTCAATAAAAATGCACCAAGGAACATGTATATAATTGACAGTAATCTGCTCACAACAAGCTGCGTCTTCAATCAGACAATTGTTGGGGTTAAGCCAAGTTGTTAGTGGCTACTTTCCTACAATTAGAACAAAGTAAAGGAAAACAAATATTAATTCCAGAGAATGCATCAGTGAAACAGGCAACCTAACAACAAGGTTCAGAGCTCCACCCAACTAATTCAAGATCAAATCAGGCACAAACTATCTCCATAGATGCTGAATATTTCCCATTTAGTACACAAATATTAAACCCAGTACACTCCGTTGACCATGCAATTCATAGCATCTGTGCACACAGCTATATGATTACCTATTTAAGCACAGGTTACTTAGAATCCAGTAACCAGGGAAAGAGAATGGGATATAACAGTAAAAATAAACACTAAGGTAAAAAAAACAAACTTGGAAAACAAGGAGTGATGTTTACTTAATCATCTAAAATATTCCCTCAAAACAACATTAAGAAGCTTGTGTATTCACAGGTAACCAATTTCAAAATATCTTCCAATCTCCACTACACAAGTTAATCACTTTGGTATGCCGTAAGTAAGCTGTATACTACTTGGGACTTCCACCTCCCGATCTAGGAGCTATCATTCAAAGTACTTTCATTTCTGACTTAATTAAATCTGCAAGCCTTTTTGATGTTACTTTTTATTTTTTATGATATTCTGAATGGCTCAATCATAAGGAACAAGCAGAATGATTTTATTTTTATTATGAGTATGGGTTAATCAATAATTGAATCTTAACTATTTTGTTTATTTATAGTGTATGTAAACACTCAGATTTGCATTCCTTTCACTTTCTAGTAAAATCACATTACAGCAAAAGCTCTGTTATCTGGCATCTCCCAGGAATGAGGGATGCTGGTTAATCAAATATGCCAGTTAATCAAATGTGGACAGTCTGGTACACTCTTTGGTGTCAGTGTGCCAGGGGACAGGGAGGGGAGCCCTGCACAGGCTGCTTTGCTCTGGGCCATAGGCCAAAGAAGTGAAGGAGAAGAACTCGGCTCACGGTGGCAAAACTGGAAGTGGGACTTCCAGTTTTGCTTTTGTTGCATCCTTTGGATGCCAGTTAGTGGAGCTTTCCAGTTGATGAAATGCCAGATAACACAGCTTTTGCTGTATTTCCTTTTCCATTTTGATAAAAATGTAGTCAGACTGCACTGAGCCTGAATTCAGTTTTAAGCAGGATTTATTTATAATATCCTTCTTTTATTCATTGTGTGCATGTATAGTTGCATGTGTATGTGCACACGCATGCATTTTGTTTTGGTCCCATATTTAATGAACTATTTTTTCAATTATTCTTTGTGCAAACTGTAAAAGGATAGTTTTCCTCATGTCTTTTTGCAAAATTCTTTTTATGGGGTTGGCAATTCCTTCCATTTCATAGTGTTAGCAAGGTTTGCATTATTACTATAGAGAAATATTTGAAAAAGCTCTATGTTGTACACACAGAGAATGACATATGGGACTTGAGAATCGGACTGAAATGATGAGAATGACATCAAAGGAACAGATGCTGTAAGCTTATAACTTACAAAGATGTTATGAATATCCAGCTATACCATATTAATAGCTTTTTGTACCACCCTGTAGTCTTGTTGTTTGGGTGACATCATATTATAGCCTCAAGCTGAGGTTCCTCTGAATTTTGTTACAGTCTAAAGAGATACTAAGGCAAATTAATGAGGCATGGTTTGGCCTCAGATACAAACTACTTAAATTTAATCTATAACTGTGGAAAAATGCAATTCATTTCCTTTTCCCCATCTATTCCATAAAATTGTAATGGTAAGACGTTCTTGGCACAACACTGAATTGTATTTCATCTGTCATGGATGTTCTGTTAACCATTCAGCATGGCTTTTATACTGTCTGCAATCAAAGAGATATTGCTTGGGTAGGAACAGAAGATAATCCATAACCAGATTTGCAAACATGATGAAACAGAGTCACTTTCTAAAACTCATGAGAAACAGGTGATAAGCCTGAAAATGACTATGCTTAAAACAATAAACCTGTTCATTCTTTCTCTCTCCCACCTCCACTAGTCCTTGCCCCGCACGCTGAAATTAGGATGATCCACATTGCATGACAGCAGTGGTTTGACTCAAAGACCGCTGATGCCAAAAGGACCTTGGCACAAGGTACTAGGTAAGGTTTCATGAAGTTCACATTGTAGCAAACAAATGGAAGTCTCATCCTATAAAAATTGAGGGAATGCTTGTACATAGGGAAAGATCCTCATAATAAAGGAGCCATTTTTATTACTGCTGTTATGCTCACATGCTTTGCCACTCTGGACTATTTGGAGACCCTTCTCTGCTTCTGACATCTGAGAAAGACATATCTCATGTCTGGCCCCTTTAGACACATTAGATTGGGATAATGTGTTTACCACAGGCCTCCTCCTGAGGACAACTTAGATGCTATAACTGAGATCAAAGCAGCTGTCAAAGCAGGGAGGTTATTCAGAGAGGCCACTTAGTTCTCTTAAATGTGCACCATCTTATTCTGAACGCAATTCAAGCACTTGATTTCGATCTGAAGTTGTCTCCAGTTCAGATGCTGGTTATGTGAGGTACTGCCAACAGTTTTTGTGACTAGTTCTGTTACTTAAAGCACTAGTCCACAGATATCATTACATGGGTGCTAATGATAGTGACATTCAGTGCAAGGTGTTCACTGTCTGAGCCAGCTTCTGCTAACACTTGAGGAAAATATGCAAAACCTCTCTCATGCTCTTGCCTATGAAACAAAATTAGTGAGCCAGTAATTAGGTAATTAGTTCATTTAATGTTGTTTACAATTATAAAAATGATGCTTTTAAAGGGATTTTCACCTTCAGAGCTGTTAACTAGAAAGACTATGAATTATAGAACAAGCCACCTATATTCTCTGCTACTCATTACTGGTTTCTGTACCATATCCATGCATTCAAAACTGTGACTGTTGCTAAGCTTATCCCTTATCTGGTATATCAGCATCAATATAAACTTCAGTATGCATACTACAAACCATGGAGCCCATGATACCCCTCAAGTATACATTTTAGTAAAAATAAGAAGTGCGATGCCTATGACTGCAAGAATGGCAATGAAAATATGCAAACAGAAGCAAGCAGAAACAATACAGTAAAGATCGGACTGTGGTAGGTCCAACAGTGGGGTGAAATAAAAGAAATGCCCATACATCTATTTTTTAATAGAATCTCTCAGCTTTAACTATAAAAAAAATTAATCAGCTCAAAAAAGCTCAAAACATTGCATCATCAGGAAAGTAGCTATATAAGCAAACATATACAAATTAAAATTCCTTAAAATTTGACTTAGGCACTACTTTATTTTAAATATTTTGTGATTTTATGTAATTATGTAAAGTTAAAGATTACTTTAAAATTCCCCTTAAATAATCATAACAAGCAAAAATAATATAGTTAGTAATGGGATGAACCTTCATCAATGACCGATAGGTTTTTCACAATTTATTTATCCAAATACTTTGTTGCTGACTTAAGTTTATTTGGGTAACCTTAATTATGTATTTACATGCCTTTGGAATGATAATTTTAATATAGTAGAAACTCTACATACAATTTCAAGGCAACTTTTTTCATCTGGCTGGAATAAATGAGAGATTCCTTCAAAATTTACTTTGTGATACTGAAATTCATTGTTTGAAGCCAGTGTACTAAAGAGGTTCTCTAGGATACTTACCTATAATTAATTATGTGTACAATTAAGTAAGTGTACAAGGTAATTTACAATAGATAAACAAGGTTTCATTAAATTTTCTTCTGCAATTCTCTTTGCTAAATGGATAATTCATCAGGCCATAAAAACACTGCTAGGTTATACATGAGCAAATACAACATTTTATTGTTCTTTTTGTATGTATAATCTTGTGGACATTTCAAACTTAGCCTAAAAAAAGCACTAAGATTTTCAGCTATTTGCAAAATGTCATGACAGGTTGTTTTTTTTATGCTTTGCTAAACTCTTCCAGTGCATGCATAGCTATTAATGATCAGCATCTAAACCCCAGAAACTATATTATTTACCCAAATCCAAGATGACTGAATTTAAGATGACTCCTCAATAACTGGATTCTATACATGGGCTATTTATAAATTTTTTATAATTTTCCATGTACAGAAACTAAGTATTGGAGAGCTGTCTTAAGTATATCAGAGCTGTCCTGCTATAGCAGGGCACATGGTGAGAGAGAGAAGTTGCTTGACCTCTGCCCCTTGCCACCTGTCCCACGCACCTCTTGCCCACTCCCACCCAGTGCCTGCCCCATCACTTAGCACTTGCCCTTCCCATGCTTATGACCCCCTGTTCCTGTGCCCCCTGGCGCCTAACCCCTGTAGCTTCTCCAGGCCCTAGCACCTACTCCCCGCACACACTTTCTTCTGTCCCACCTGTCCCCCCACCCCACTGCCTGCCACCACCATCTTTCCCTCTTGTCCCATCATTTGCATTCAAATTTGGGTTGGGGGGACTTTTCCCACCCCCATGTCAAACGGGGGTGGGGGGAGGAGGACACTGTCTTGGATTTGACTAAACACAGTATATTGTCCTTCACAGAACATAGAGCAGTTCTCTAATCTTCAATTTCCATTCCACTGAAGATTAAACTTTTCCTTGAAATCCTCTATTAGCATGGCATAATTCTCTTGATTGTTTTTAACATTTAATGGTAACAAATTACTGGTAGTTTCTAACAGTTTGGCTAAGATTTTTTATTCAAATGAGCAATAAAAGTACTGAGAAATGAGTGCAAAAAAGAGAACTATGATAAAATACTAGAAAAATGTTACTGCAAACAAGTATCTTGGTGCTTTAAATTGAAGTTATTTGTAAAGCTGTATTGCTTTTTTCTACATGAAGAAGCATCACAAGCTTCTTTCAGCCAGGTGAAAATAATGTTTTTTTTAAATCAAGCATGCATTTGGGTATTAAAAACTCAGCCTGTATATTAAACAAAAGTGAGATTAAATACATTACAGTACAGAGTACAAAAAAGGTTGCTACCATAGCAATAACCTTGATTGCTGGCATTGAACGCCACAAAAACAAGAAGTAGAAGACAAAATTCTGCCAGCTCATCTACTATTACTCCTTTCCTTGAGAGAAAATTCAGCTAAAAATGAGGGGATACTGAATAAGCAAAGAGAAGAATGGGTTACTTCGAGCAACACTCCTTGAGCATAGAGGGTAAGAAATAAAATCTGGGAGAAGAGGACAACTAGGTTATCTGCAAGCAGTACTCCCTTTTCACATGCCCCTCACCTCCCATCCAGCTTGCCAAAAACAGACTATCAACAGATGTACCTGGTAATAAATGCAGTAGAGAAACAATTACCTAAACTGCAACTAGAACAATTAGTCATCTGAATTCAGAATCTACGGCAGATATTAGAGTCAAAAGACAAAACATGATTGCATGAGGGGAGGACAAGATGGTTATTTTACTGATAAAGGAAGCAGGTACCTCAGCCCTCCATGCATAATGCTAATAAGCTATAGGAGAACATGTGGCAGGACACAGATACAATATTTGGGCCACCTTAAAAGGATACAAAACTTTAAAAGCAGGTCATGAAAGCCTTATATTTCCCATATAGATATATATGAAATCTTAAGCCATAATGAAATTTGAGTTTTGCTTCAAGTGGCTTTAAAAAGGGAAGTGATATATATATAGACTGGGTTGGCAGCAGCCTGCGCTTGCAGCAAAGCTCCCTTAAAGCATTCCCTTTCCCCCACCTGCTTCCCACTACAAACAACTGCTGACCCCTGAATTAAATCACTGTTCTTAAAAGTGTTGCTAGACCCCACCTCCTCAAGATAGATAGATAGATAGATAGATAGATAGATAGATAGATAGATAGATAGATAGATAGATAGATAAACTCCTTTTAACATAGATATCTATAGGTAGATAGATAGATAGAAAGATAGATCTAGACCTAGATCTATATCTATATATATACAAGAGATGTCTTTCTCAGATGACAGAAACAGAGAGAGGTCCCCAAATACCCCAGAGTTGCAAAGCAGATGTTCCTGCATGCAAATGGTAATCACCTGCCTCGTCTGATACTTGACAGATGCGGGAGGCGGTGATTGCCAACCAATGGTCAGTGTCGAACTGGTGAGGGAGCACTTAGAGCATCTGAATATCTTCAAGTCAGCAGGACCAGACGGACTACACACGAGAGTGCAGAAGGAATTGGCTGGAGTTATTATGGGACCATTGGTGAAGATATTTGAAGACTCATTGTGCTTGGGTGATGCCCCGAAAGACTGGAAAAGAGACAGTGTGGTGCCAATCTTTAAGAAGAGAAAGAGGGAGGGTACAGGAAACTATAGGCCACTGTGGCAGCGACATGCCTCCACAGGCACAAGAGGAGGTGAGGGGGGTCTGCGGGGCACACAGAACCCTGAGGCAGAACCCTGGAGGGGGAGATTTACCCTCGGAAAACTCAGTGGAGCCGGAGCCGAGGCGGCGGCTGCAGCCGCAGCCACAGCTACAGACGCGCAAGCCGTCATTACACCGATTATGGAAGCAGCTGTTCCTGGTAAGGAAAACAGTTGAGCCAATCACAGCAGCCAGCATGGTTGCTGCGGGAGAGTTTAAAAACCCCACCAGCACTTGCAGGGAGGAGGAACAAGAGAGAGGGAGAGAGGGCAGGTAGCACGCCTGCCGTCCAGACCCTCCTGCTGGGGAGAGGCATAGGCTAGGCTGTGCCATGCCGGCGCAGGAGGCAGGGCAAGCCTCCAAACCTCTGTCAAAGGCATACAAGGGGAGAGCCCTGAGCTCTCAGCAAACAGGAAGCTACCTGTACTCCCCTGTGGAGATGGGGAGCAATGCGAAATAGAGCTAGGGAGGGGTACAGAACCCCCTAGAAGGCATTGGGCAAGGGAAGGCAGTTCCATGGGCCACCCAGTCCCAGAAGAATACTACTTCTAAACAAAGATGGGGCAAAAAGGCCCAAAGAGGTCCAAGCAGGACTGAAGGATAGAGAGTGGAAAAGGGATGGGCAGGCAGAACTGTACAGTCTAGCTCGAATCTCTTCATGCCTGAGTCTCACGGCAGGACAAGCTGGTAGAAAAGTGAAAGCTAACATCCGACCAGTCCATGATTGGTTGGCAAGCGGATGGGGTGTAGGGGTGGCGGAGCCCCGTGGAACATCGCACATCATAACTGTGAGTACACCCGTGTCAGGTGGAGAAATCCCTCTGAGAAGATCTCCACTAGGACCCTCCTGTTAGAATTTGTCAGCAAAGTCGTGGCAAGTGAGATGAGGGCAGGGGACACCTCATCGGCGGGTGACTACATACGTAAGACCACCATCATCACATTCAGTTTGAGCTCAATACCAGGTAAAATTTTGGGAAAAAGGATCAAGAAATCCATTTGTGAGAGACTGACAGAAGGCATGATGCTGAAGAATAGCCAACATGGTATCAGTGCAGGCAGGTCTTGTCTGACCAACCTTGTCTCCTTTCATGATCAAGTAATGAACCACTTAAATGAGCGGGACGCAGTTGATGTCATATACTTAGACTTTAAAAAGGCCTTTGATATGATCTCCCATGGTGCTCTTATAAAAAAGCTGGGGGATTGTGAACTAGCAGAGTCCACAGTCAGGTGGGCTGGGAACTGGTTAAGGGGTCAAACGCAGAGAGTGTTAGTGAACAGGTCTGTATTGTCTTGGCGGGAGGTGGCCAACAGTGTCTTGCAGGGTTTTGTTCTTCGGCATGTACTGTTCAACACCTTTAACAACGATTTGGATAAGGATATGGAAAGCCTGCCAGCCAAGTCTGCAGACAATACTAAGTTATGGGAAAAAGCGGTCACGCTAGGGGATAGGATGTGGATTCAAGCGGACCTGGACAAACTGGAAAGATGGGTGTAACAGAACCAGATGCAGTTCAATAAGGAGAAATGAAGAGTGCATCATCTAGGGAGAAGTAACCAGGGACATTAACATAGATTAGGAGGAGATGTCCTGGCCAGCTCCATGACTTAAAGGGACATTGGGGTTATGCTTGATCGCAGGATGAACAAGAGCCACCAATGTGAGACTAAAGTCAACAGACCTAACAGCGTACTGAGATGCATTAACCAATGCATCGCAAGCAGGGCTAAGGAAGTGATACTTCCTCTCTACTTGGCATTGGTGACATCCCAGCTGGAGTACTGTGTCCAGTTCTGGGCACCCCACTTTAAAAAGATGTGAAGAATCTTGAAAGGGTCCAGAGAAAGGCCACAAGAATGATTAAGGGCCTGGACAACGAACCTTATGAGGAAAGACTCAGGGATATGGGGCTGTTCAGCCTGGGGAAAAGAAGACTGGCGGCTATCGAATAAGTATGTAAGGGGTGCATACTGGAAGCTGGGGGGGGGAATTGTTTACTAGGGCACTCCAGGGGAGGACAAGGAGCAATGTCCATAAATTGTTACAGGATCATTTCAAGTTGAATGTAAGGAAGAACTTCTTTACAGTAAAGGGTACCAGACTCTGGAATAGACTTCTCAAAGAGATGGTGCAGTCCCCAACCTTGGAATTCTTCAAAAGGAGACTGGACAGACACCTTGCTGGGATCATTTGATCTCAGCAGTATTCCTGCCCAGAGAAGGGGGGTTGGACTCTATGATCTTTTGAGGTCCCTTCCAGCCCTTAATTTCTATAATTTGTAGGAAAGCATGTGAAAACAACAACAGTAATAGAAATGGTTCCTGTAGTATGAGGGTCCCTCCCTATCTATAAGCTTTCCCTCAATTTATCTGGGATGAGACTCTATTTGTTTGCTACAATGTGGACTTCATGGTACTTTACCTAGTACTTTATGCAAAGGATCCTTGTGCAGGCTCAGCCTGCACTGTGTGCTACCTCCTCAAGGCACTCGTCTACCATGACTTGATTGTAATAATTGGAGAATTCTCTCCCTGAGAAGCAAAACCGGCTCTGCTGTCAGGGCTGTCTCCAATAAT
>JAGPOW010003395.1:30436467-30450144 GCA_030014935.1 Caiman crocodilus
AGTCTCACAGGCCTTACAGGGGGCTCCTCCAACAACAGTATCCCTGCCACAGTCCTCTGGGTTTTAAGTCCTGCTGTTAAGGTGTCACAGCTAGGAGGAAGCTCTCAGTACCTTCCTGAATGACTCCCAGGAAGCCTCTGCAGTCCATTAGAAATAAAAATGCAAAAATATGGAGAGGGGTATCCCTCACCCCTGACCTCTTTTGCTTTCCAGTGCAGGGTTTTGCCTCTCACTACTGCTTGTGCCCTTTTGGGCTCTCCACCCTGTACTCCCAGCCTACCAATGCTGGTTTCTGGACCTCAGCTGTAGCTCATCTGTCCTGTATTGAGGCACCTAGGCTGAGTTAAAATCAAGTGACTCCTTCCTTGAGGTTATAAACAGCCTGAGCTGTTCCAGCCTCATCTTAGTGTTTCCAAATAGGGCTTTCCCCTTCCAGAGATTGTTTCCCAATAGGAACCTTAAGGAGACCAGACCATGTCTGTGTTCTCCTGGGGCTCTCTGCCACACAGGCTTTCCCTGCTGGGACACTTCTCCCCTCTGCCTTACAGCATTCTGCAGGTAAGGGTTTAGTTCTCTCCACGCTCCCAGACCTGCCTACGGGCTTCTTCTGTTTCCTGCCTCTGAGCAGGCTCTGCAGTTGCCCTGTTTCAACTGTTCCCATGTCCTGACCCTTTACTGTTGGAGCCGCTTGACTTCCAGATAGTAAGGGGAAAGGAGCGATTTTTATTCCTTCCAATCTCCCTACAATCCACTGACATCGGTGGTCTTCAGGTCAACTGACTTCATATCTATCTATCTAGAGAAGTAGAGTTTAGAAAGGGAATACTTTAAGGGAACTTTGCTCCAAACATGGGTTGCTACCAACCTGGTCCACAGCACTAGAGGCAGAGCTGCAGTCACTGCTCTTTACCAGAGGGCTGCCACCATTTCTGCCTGCTGCAACTTTTCTCCTTTGCCCAGGCAAAGCCCCTCTACCCCCACCCTGAATTTTTCCATTCTAATGCAAAAGTCCATTTGTCTGACATTTACAAACATTTAGAAATGTGTATAAAATTTCAGTTATTATTTAACAATCACAATAACTCTCTCAAGAGTTTGCTTTTTGAGAAAGTAAACAAAGTTGCATAGGGAAAAAAAGCATCTGTACTATGGAAAAATTATTTAAAATTTAGTTTTATTTTACAAAAATATACCCCCTGGGCATACTAAGTATCTGTGATTTAAGAGATGGGATTTTGTTTAGTTTAAATTTAAAATTGACTGCAGAGTTTTAAACATAAAAAGATTACAAATTTTAAGAGCAGAATATAGCTTTCTTAAATTGCTTTAATGTCAGCCATCAGGATAAAAAGCCATCAAAATAAGTCTTTCACTAAAAAAATATAAAACCCTTAGGTTCTTTTCAAAACTACTGGTTACAGAAAACTGTATTAACATAAATTACATTAACAGTGCAACAGAGTAAAATCATAGTTTAAAAACCCACAACCACTTCAAAAATACCACTTGTACTAATAGTCTTTTGTGCTTAAAAAACATAATTTTTCTTTAATCCTGACATGGAATTAGTTTGTTCTGAAGTTTCTTCCAGTCATGACATTAACCAAGTAGTTAAAAAGGCAAATTAAAGGGCTAAAGTTGTAAATATGTTAAACATCAAAAGCCTGAAAAGTGCCTCGTGTCTGCATTTTTACTGAGTGCAAAATTGAGCCCACTTTTCTAATGAATGGTTGAATCTTTAAGCTGATTCAACTAAGTTGCACCTAAATTTCTTTCATTTTCTCTTCCATGAGTATTGAATCCAACTGCCCAGTACTGTGGAAACATTCCCAAATAGGTTTCAGAAGAAAAGAAAATGAGATAAGACAGTGGTAGGCAACCTATTTCCCCCATGGGCTGGACGAATGGTACTCAGTCAGTACATGGGCCAGATCTGGCCGGTGGGCCCAACCCAGGACATGGAGCAACCAGGTGGGCCCTAATCCAGCCATGTGGAGAGAAGGGGGTGATCTCAGTCCTGATCTAGCTACATATGAGGGGAAGGGGCCACAGTCTGGGCCCTGATCTGGTTCGGTGAGGCTGAGGAATTTGGCAGTGGGTGAGGGGTAATAATATTACCGTACTTGTCACTGCTCCCCCACCACCAAATTTCCCAACCCATGGGAAGCCCCGCAGGCTGGATGCTGTGGCTCCACGTGCTGCATTTGGCTGGCGGGCCAGAGTTTGAGCATCCCTGGTCTATGTTACGCCCTCCACCCCTCTTTCACTAGTTTCCACCTAATCATTCTCTTAGGAGGGGAGTGGGCAAGACAGCCATGAGGTTTGTTCTTCCTCTCTAGCCAACTATGGACCAAATCCCTGATAAGCCACCAATCCCTACACATCCATGCAAATCATGGGGAACCTATAAGAGGGCAAAACTTCCCTCTCTCTGCAGAAGCTGTGCCCCTGTGTATTCCTGGCTCCATGACAATATGATTCTAATGGAAGTGATCACTACTGGCCTCTAGGACTTCCCCTTAACAGGGAGACACCAGTACAACATAAGTGCCACTGAGTACACAACAACTGGCACTAACTTGATAGGTTGACCTCCATGTGAAAAGCAACTGTGTTTACTAAATCCAGATTATCCTAGGAAGTGTGTTGCAGGCCAGAACTGTTCCACAGTAATCTAGCAGTGTAACTTTAGTGGAGCCCAGTTTACAAGGCTTCCCCAGATTTTATTAGTTAGCTAAACCAGAAATAAATACTGTCTGCTCTGGAATATCTCTTTATTCACAGATCCTTTCATGCCCAACATGACCAATCCTTCTCCCCCCACCAGATCTAATAGTTGCCACCATGAATCCAGATACCATAAAGCAGCCTCTGAAGCATTCAAGTGGGGATAGTAGGGTGAAGACTGATGTGGAAGCAGCTAGGCCCAATTCAGCCCTGTCTTAAAATGGCACAATCAAGCCTGGTTTCTTATTACATCACAAATTGCTTGGTGCCCGGTATGGCTAATACTACTGCCCAAAAGGGAAAAGATTTGCTTCTAGTGACCACTGAGGCAGAATAAAAACAAGAACATTTGTTTAAAAAAGGATTTTCTTCCTCTCATCAGCTTACCCAGCAAATAATGTGTTTGGCCAGGGATGCATACCACACTGCTACATAGAAAACCACCTGGCTTTGGCCGCATAAAACATTTTACTGGCATACATAAGAATGAAACATTCAGCCCTTATTCCTGGTCTGATTTATTTAAAAGATATCCACTTACTGTTTAATTTAATAGGAAACATAAGCTACTTGTGTTAGGACTCCATTAAGGTTTTAAGTTTTAAGTTAAGGTTTTAAGTTTTATAGTTTACCTCTGAAGATTTCAATTTACTGCTATTTATAAGGTTTGAAATATTTATCAGAGATCAATTTTTTTTCCAACTCATAAACTCTGGATTTAGGATAAAATACAGTTGATTGTAGATGAAGCATGCCTCAGAGACAAAACAGCTATGTGCACAAACCAAATCTGTTTTTTAAAATCCACAGGCAAATGGCTTAACTCATGTAAAGCATAAAATAAAACCCAGCCTGACAAGTCATGTATAGGTAAATTATAAAACATATTTCAATCTAACACTGGGAAAGAGGAATAGCTTCTTGAACCACAGAAATTATTAACACAGGAGCAGATTATGAAGGATTGGCAACGTAATTTACAGAGATACACTGCTGCAACCCTACCTACAGCCCCACTGAGTTCAGTGAAATTCTTGTCAGGGTTGTGTCCATGCAATTTTCAAGGAAGGATCAAGACCTATACTCACTAATTTGATTAACTTTCAAAAAATACAAACTTAAGAGAATTCTGAGGAGAAAGAGGTTAACATTGCATTTAATGATTCTCTCTTACATGGAGATTATGAATATGTTTCCACATTATTCACCCCATATTCCATAATTAGATTTGAAAACCTCCCTGGATTCTTATAAACCTACACTAATATTTAGGTAGAACAGTTGGGAATTTTCATAGAAGGGCAACAATATCATATTTTCATAGGCTGCACATGAACAGATGTGCAACCCAACAATTATCTCAAAAGTGTGTCCATATTCTAAAAGGAAGTTTTGGCAAAAACTGCATATTTTTATATTACACATTCCAAGTTTAAAAGCTAGTTGGGAATTTGTCACCGAAGCTATCTGGACTAATAACACAGTTATTACAAAATCAACTCCTTACAGGAAAATTTGTTTTTGCTGACATTTTTAAATTTTCTTTTGGGAAAATAAACTAAACACTTTCTTCTGCATCAGGTGAACATTAATACGAGACCATAAGAGTTTCCACAATAACTCACAGAAGCACTATTCCTGCCTCACGACCTCATTCACTTCTGTGGGCCAGGTCCCTAGATGGATCACCCTCAACACCCTAAGCTTTCCTTCCCATTGAACTACTGGTGTACATCCTTGCAGTCAGGTTTACATAGCATGTGAGGAGGTATAGTCTGGCTGAAAGACCCAGTCCATGTGTAAGAATGGATGTACAAGGCAATTAGTAGGGCTGCGCAAAGCTTCAGCTGCTGATTCGATTCGAAGGAGATTCGGCCCAATTTGGCAGCCACATCTCCAAATCCAAATCAAATCAGGAGACCCATTAATCTCTCTGAATCAAATCGGAAACATCTGATTCAATTCAGAGAGATTGGATGATACAGACATAGACACAGCTTTATATGTTTTTTCTACATACCTCAAGGTACCAGGTAGCTCACAAATGCCAAGATGGTGGGGCAGATGGAGTGTCCCAGGGGAGCAGCAGCATGCTCTGCAGCAGACACGGAAGTGAACCAGAAGCGCTTCTGGTGCACTTCCGGGTCCACTGCAGAGTGCGTGGGGGACTCCCCCCCCCAGCTCAGCAACTGTTGCCTCCTCGGTCTGGGGGCAGGGGGGGCACCCAGGGTCCCCCCACAGCTGATCGCCAAGCTGGGGAGGGTCCAGGGGGTGCCCTGTGCTCTCGAAGATGGACCCAGAAGTGGAGTAGAAGTACTTCCAGTCCACTTCCAGGTCTACCACCAAGCACACGGGGGGGGGGGAAAGGGAGAGGGAACACACTCCTGTGGGATGCTTCATCCGCCCCACCATCTCTGTTCATGAGCCGTGCCCTGGTACCTCAAGGTATGTAGAAAAAACATATAAAGCTGTGTCTATGGCCGAATAGCTGATTCTCCAGATCAGAATTGAATCTTCAGATTTGGCCGAAACAAATAAGGACAGTGATCTGAATCAATAAACTGAATCACTGTCCCTCGAATTGGGCCGAATCTGAATCCAAACCAAATACAGCCTACTTCACACACTCCTGGCAATTAGCTATTCCTAAGACACTATAATAACTCAAAAAGGACACTAAGGAACACAGAACCAAGTTGCAATATATTACATTGATCCAGTTCAATAAACCAAAATAGTATTTAAGTTAATGACAAAATTAAAAATTAACTATTTCAAACTTTGCTATTTTGACAGTGTATATCGATTTGCAGCAAAAACTAAAGTTCCCCACTTTAAGCAATTTGTAGGGGCAAAATTTTGGTTTTTGACCTGCCATACAAAAAGCAGATATTACAACCTTATGTGAGAAGATGAACAATACATAATACCTGCTTAGGAAGACGAAAGAGAGAGTTTTTGTAGAATATATCTTTGGCCTGACTCCATGTTCCATCAATGATGATGATTACAGATGGACCAGAAGGGTGCAGAGCCATTTCTTCCAAATTAGCTGCTTCAGCTCCAGGATACAGGATTAGTGTGTTAGAATTCCTACATACAGCAGCTAACTCAGGATACCTGCAAACAAACACAAAGACTTTTTGAGCTTTCTGGAAGAGAAAGTATACAATAAATTTTTCTTCCCACATCTACCCTATGTCACCTTCTCCAAATGTAAACTGTTCAACACATGGAACTTCACTTGTTACCATTCCATCTTCTGAAATCCTCAGTTCTACTCCCGAGACAGGAAGGGTGCATCTACACATTAATTTATTTGTTATAATTATGGTGCATGAAATTTAGTACCTGTAATGACAGGTACTACAGGTACAAACTAAATGTGCTGTAATCAGCGCTATTACACATTAGAACAGATGAACGTTTTTTAGTAATGCTACTGTGCATTAGACTAAATCTAGTGCATTTTACCATGGGCTTTGCCCACCGTGCTAGCACTCAGTAGAATTAGTCTGCTGTGCATTAAGCATCTCATGTAAAGGTCCCTGCAGAGGACTTAATAGAATAATACTCAGACTCAAAGTAATGGTCAGGATGATGCTAGTCATCATCTTGATCTTGTGCTCTACAAATCAGATGTTCTAGTTTGAAAAGAAATGAGTCTTAAGAAAAGACTCTTTTTAGATGGAAGAGTCAATCCTGATTTTAAAATTTTGTTTCATTCTAGTTTCTCAACCAAGATGTCAAGTACCACAAGATCACAGGCTGGCACTTTACCACAAGCTTAAGGCCAACATTTTTAAAAAATGACTGCTAATACTGTATTTCCAAACTGTGAGTTCTATTGTTGGATGTGAAAAGGAGATAGCACCCACAAATATAGCTGCAATTGATGGGACTTGGTAGCTCATAAAATCCAGAATGGTTTTAGTATCTTAAGTTAGATGCATAGGTAAATATAAACAGAGACTATTACAGCTGACTAACCAGACTGGCTCTTCAATAAACCCAACTCATGCTAGCCCAAACTGAAAACCATAAGGACCAAAAATAGAACTATGATCGCCCATCAGTGATGATAAACCATTTCATTTGGTTCAGTGCAAAATTCAGCATTTATTTCCTTTAGGGAGATTTCACAGTTGCACAGACACACAGAATGTTCTGAATTATTTACTTGGGATTTAAAAGTCTTATTAGGTTTTTACAAATAATTAAACATCTCTACAAAGATGTTTCAGAACAACAGAAGAGTAGACATAAAAGTCGCTTATCAGAATGATGATAAATAATTTCTGAAAAAAAAACAACCCCAAAACACACTTCTAGTATATGATCAAAAGCATTTATTTAAAAAAAAAAAAACCTTCCATAAACAGAAATCCAAGTTTAATTTAAAAATGCAAGATTAAAGTTGCATAGATAGAAAATTAAAAATCAGGAACCATTAGTTTGAATTCTAATCCTTAATGCTGAGTTATACCCAGAGGCATTGCATGCTTCCATAGATACTGATTCAGATTTGAATGAACAGTTTATAGAAAATATTTTTAAAGTACTGGTCATATCTTAGAATTCAACAGTCTTTACTAATTATTAAAGTGACACAGTGTACATGTTTAAAAAAAACAAAACAACAAGCTCATTCATAAAACATTAATGGCTGAGTACACAAATTCAAATAATCTGAGAATATTCTCCCAAGTTTTTTCTCCTGGTAGAGAAACTTCACCAGAGCTCTGTGTACAGACATTCAAATGCTGAGGCCTGGAGGAGTGGAAAGCCTGCAGCGCTCACACCGTGCAGCTCAGGGGGGACTCAGTGCACACATCTTAATGTTCTCTGCATGCTCCCTTAGTCTGCTTTGTAACAGATGGCAGCAGTACACAGAGCAGCCCTGATTGGCTGACCCAGACTACCCATGATCAGACTATGTTCTCACGCAGCATAATGTGGGGATTATAAAGGAGGAGTGTTCTGCTCCTTGCTGAAGCAGTAGAGTCCAGTGAGCAATACACTTTCCCTGGGAGAGGGAAGGGGATGTTGAAGGACTTTTATCTCTTCTGAGAGAAGCTCCATGGCATGTATAGACGTTTGCAAGAGTGTGTTACCCATAGATTTTCTCAGGTTATTTTTCTCTTGGAGTGGTCATTTTTACTCCAAGAGATAAGCCTGAACATCCACATACTCATAATTTCTCCTGGGATAGCAGCAACTCTCCCAAGAGAAACTAAATGTCTATACAATGCAATTGTCTCTGCCCTTACACATGTACCTTCCCACCCCTGAAAATGTTGACAATATACAGACCACGTTTTCCTGAGAAACTAAGCACCACCCACATACCAGAAGGTGCTGAATAACTCTGTGGATGAACTCAGTGCCTTGCAGGCCATGGTATACTTCCAAACATTAGAAGGCACTGTATGTTCTCAGTACCATGAACAATTCAATTAAAGCCATGTCCACTGCTAGTAAAATTTATAGAATTGGCCCCCTGAGAAAAACTCAATTCTGACCACCATTATCCATGCCTTTGTAAACTTCAAGGCTAGATTACTGTAATAAATTCTATATGGGACTGCCCTTGAGGACCGTCTGAAAGCTGCAGTAGGTGCAGAGGGCAGCAGCCTACATTTTACAAAGGTCAGTTGCCAGAAGCACGTAACTCCAGGACTCCAGAGTCTGCACTAACTTCCTGGAGCTTCTTAGCACAATTCAAGGTGTTAGTCTTGACTTAGAAATCCCTAAATACCTACTAAGGCGACTTCTCAGCCCTTTTATGCTCTGTCATGATCCCCGAAGTTAACCAAGAAAAACCTGTGTGCCAAGTTCACTTGCTAAAACACAAAAGATGATTCTCTATTGTTGCTCTTCAGCTCTGAAACATCTCATACTTGAGACCTGCCAAAGCAGAAATGCTATAAAACCTTTTTATTTGTTGGGTATTCTGCTTTTTTATGCATCTGTTATTGTTAGCCTCCCTGAGCCTTTTTGGGAAGGATGGCATAGAAATAAAATCAAATAAATAAATAGATACAAGAAACCCCAACGTACATATATAATGTGGTAAGATAAGAAAGGAACAAAGTTACAAAAAATAAGTTTGTGAGGTGATATATTTCTTTTACATATTTTTTGGAAGATATGTATCACTTTGAGATGAGATTTAGATTTGTAGTAAATCTGAGCTTTTCCTTCTTATGTATCCCCACCATTAATAATTCTCACCTAAATAAAATATCCCTTAGGGGTTTGCTGAAACTCAATTATATGATAAGAAAGATCTTCCCCATTTATATAGCTTGCAGAATTCACAGTTAAATTGATAGAGAGTCTGAAAAAGTAGCTATCTTAACGATATTATTTTAAAAGCTACTTGACAGAAAACTACCATTCGTTCAATCTGCATCTCTGAATACAAGCAAGCCTTACCATAGAGTCTTTAAATAATCACGTATTACTTCACTAACATTACTAAAAGGCAGGATTTTCTAGACTACTGCCAGATGTTCCCAGTGGGAGTTGCTATGTGAAACAGCTCTGAAAATTGAGCCATTTTATTTAGCTATCTAAATGGGAGTTGTTGCATAAAGAATCCTTTTGGAATATATATAAATAACATAATATATTAATTTTTACCTTACAAGCTTTGACTTGTAAGCTTATGCTTACTTATATAATAGAGTATGAAATATAATGACTGCACATAAGCAAGTAGAGTTATAGCTAGGCAGTTATCCTTCATTTTTTTAAAATTTTTACTTGAAAAATCAAAATGTCATAGAAAAATGTCACCAGAAGGGATCTTCAGATGTCATCTAATCCATCCCTTCTGCTCAAGGCAGGATCATCCCTCTCTAAACCACCCCGAACAAATGTTCATGTAGCCTGCGCTTAAGCTTTGACTAACAATAACTGGACAAACTCCCTGTATTTAACCTCACGCTGTACCATAGCAGTCCTACATAGTTTCAATTTTTTAACCTCAATCCACATGAATAATTTTAAACATGATGCAACATGACTCAGTAAAAACTGTAATAGCATATCTCAAATTAAAAATCAAAATCAAATAAAGAATTACTCAGGTGGTTTTGCATTTTGTGCATTGGAAAAATAGATAACGAAAATATATGGTACAACAATTTGTTTCCCATTGTGTCACTGCTGGTATTAAAGAAGCACGGCTCATTTTGAAATATTACTAGCTTTAGGACACTGGTGTATCATGAAGCAGAAGTTAAATTTAATTGACCATTTCAATCAGAGAAGCCACCATGCTGATGGCAGCCTCTTTGAAGCTACCAACTCTCAAGAGGGAACTAAGCCATTTTTAAAGAGCTGTATTTTTCTAACTAATATTCTTCTCCCAGATCAGAGCTGGACTTTAAAAGATACAACTCTGTTGATCAGAAAAAAAGGTTATCTTATATATGAAAAAATGATTCTTAAATAACCTGGCTCCCTTCTAAGTTTTAGCTGTTTCAAAGAGGATGCAAAAAGTTTGGCTGAAGATTCAGTGCAACCAGTGTAAAATGAAAGCTTGCACTGACTTCAAGTATTGTACTTCTAGTATCTTCAAATCAGTGGGATTCAGCATTAATTTTCTGTACTCTTTCAGAAACAAATAAGGAGAATGCTGATGTGACTAAAACTTTTCAGAAAAAAACCTGTTGTGTTTATGACTAATGATTATCCATTAGTCATATGCTTCAATTTATTCTATTTTATTACATGAATTTGAATATACCATGAGTATTCAAATGCTTTAAAACTAATTGGTTAATGGTGACCTTTTTCATACCTATGCTTAAAATTCCCATTCATGGCATTAGACTATCTAGAGAAGTACAATTTTAAAATATTTTAGTATTTTTTTTAATGGGCTACCAGTATCCCATGTTTTTCAAAACCCTTTTTATAAAGGGTATACACAATTCCATACAAAATGTACAGCTTACATTACTACATCTAGACAGTATCAACTTCAATTTATTTTTTCCATTTTAAAATGTGACAAACATCACATTGCATAACTGATCTTAGCTCAGTGAATCTTGTCCATTAACAATATGACAATTTGTCAGGTAGAGCTGTATATCTATACATGCATTTTGGCTTATATTCTGCCCAGGAGAGCACACAATTCACCAGCAGACTCTCTATGTGCCTGAAGAAGGGTGTTTGTTCCCAAAAGCTTGCAAAGAACAATTTTTCCAACTACTTAGTTGGTCTAATAAAAGACATCATATTTACCTAAAGAACCTTGTCTGCTATCACCCCATTCACTTTAATGTCACCACTAACTTCACTGTCACTGATTTGAAAGAGATATGTTTACTAATGACTATTATTTATTAATTAGCGTTCTATGAACTTTACATAATGCAAACTTTATCAAGTTCAATGGCTGTATTTAATCCAAAGATTTTTCCCCATCAAATGTTCAGTGCTGGGTTTTTTCCTAACAAATACTTGTCATTCTAAGCCAACATATCTGATTCCTGTCCAATATATACAGTTTATTTAAAGATGAAGAAAATTTCTTGTTGTCATAAAATTCTTTTAGTAGTATAAATTTCCTCAAACAGTAACATGTTAGGGCAGGGGTGGGCAATTATTTGGCTGGAGGGCCACTTAATGAATTTTGGTGCGCTGTCAAGGGCTACAAAGATAGCCCCACCCCTTCACAGATGCCCCACCCCCTGATCATCATCTTGGGACTGGAAGTTCTGCACCCTAGCCCCTGACCTTTTCCACTGGAAGTCCTTCCTCTTGCCCCAGAAATACTCTTTCTTTTTTTTCTTTTTTTTTTAGGGTGGGGAGGGGAGGGTTGCCTTCTTGAAACTGGAAAATAAAACCAAATCATATACTAAAATTAAAAAATCTACTATAATGTATTTTAATTTTATTTCAAAAAATATTTTGTCCTGATTTGTGTAGTATATATAGAGGTAATTGCATAATAGCTCAAAAATAAAGTCTTAGTCTTGTACGTCGTGTGTGTATGGGGGCAGGGGTTTATGGAGGAGTATGAAGGGTGAGTTTGTGTGTGTATGGTAGGGTGTGGGGTACGTGTGTGGGATATGTGAGGGGGTGCGGCTCCATGTGTTGGGGAGTATAGGATATGTTGGTATCTGTGCATGTCTGGGGGATTGTTGAGGGGGTATGGGTAGGGTGTAGGTGTATGAGGGAGGGTAGATGCTGTGAGGACTTCCCTACACAGCCTCCACCCCTATGGCACACAGGGACTCACACACCACTGGCGGGGGAAGAGTCCTGTGCAACAGAGCTCACTGCTTTCCCTGCTCTTTGCAGCCACATGCAGCTCATGGGACTCCATTGAAAAGCAGGGAGCAGGGCTTTCTGCAACTTCTGGCAGCTCATGGTGTCAGGGAGAGAGGAAGGCAGCCAGCTTCATCATGTGGGACTTCCCTCCAGTGGCATGCAATTCCTAGGAGTTGCATGCGAGTCCCATCCCAATAGAGATGGGCCAGCCTGGGTCTGCTCCCTGCCACCAGGTGCAGCTCCCAGAACTGGCTGGAGCCATGCACTGTTCAGTGGCTGCACTTGCATGGGCCACAAGCACCCCAAAAGATCTGCTACTGCTGCCGGCAGAGGTGGGGACCGTGTGTCTTGGAGGGGCATGTGAGGGATCCCCACATCCTCCTCCCTCCCTCACACTCCACAAGCCCCACACACCCTGCTCACCCAAGCTCTGCATTCCCACTGCCCCGCTAGCTAGGCACAGGCCATGGGCTCCACATATCCGCAAGCCCCATTCTCCGTGCTTCCACTCAGCTGCAACTTCCCTATCTGCTGTCCAGAGCAAATGCTGCAGCAAGGATATGAGGAAGAGTCACTGGAAGCCAGGCTGCAGCAGCCCTTCCTGGAAGCTGTGTGTGTGCTGGCTGGTGCCCTCCCACACAGGAGAGGAGTGGGAGGGAAGCACATGAGCTGGACAGGGTACAATTAATTGATGGGTACCCACAGGGTGCATGAGAAAAAAAAAAAAAGGGCACCTTGTGGGCCAAAACTTGCCTGCCCGTGTTAGGGAATAAAGCCATGCAAGTTAACCATTAGGATTCTATATGTCTACGTGCACCAATGAAAAATACAACTTTCCCTCCCCCTCCTCTTTCCCTCCTCCAAAAAAAATCACTTTTATTGTTATCTTTTTCAACAAATAATTAACACCAAGGCTTTATAATCTACCATGTAGCCATGAGCACAAAATACTATATATAACTCTTTTAAGATATGCTTTTGTTTTTTAATTTCTTCGGGGAAAATAAGGAGAAAATGTGTCCTGTTACAAGCTATCATACACCATCCAGTGCACAAGATAGACACATGTTAAAAGTATTAACTTCCTTTTTAAAAGTTTATATATAAATTAGAAGTTATACCATTAAAATGATCAGAACAATTTGGCTTTAATGTAGTAAATTTAACAACCTGCATTTCATGCCCATAAAATCCATTTTCTAATACAAAATCATGGCTACCAACAATTATTGCTATAAAAACGTGCAAAAATCTTTCTTAATACTCTCTTAAAATGTGTCCAACCACTCTCAGAGCATGTGTCACAGGCCAGCTGGGCACTGCGAGTGTATTCATTTGGATCAAGAAGGCAAGTAGGGAGTGGAATAAGGGTAAATTTACTATAGCTTACACACACACACCAGTTAACAGAAAGATAAATGCGATAAGCAGATAAGGCAATATAAAAGAGCTAATAGTAAAATGATAACAACAGATAATAATAACAGATAGACAATAGATCAATCTGTAACAGGCCAACTGGGCACTGTGAGGGTATTAGCCACACTGGGGTATTTGAAACAACAAATAGACAGACATAGGTTGGCAACTTATCGATAGTCCCTCAATGCCAGGTGTGCGCCAAGTGGTTCCAGCAAAGTCAGGCGTCCCTGAAGA
>JAGPOW010003395.1:30450244-30461294 GCA_030014935.1 Caiman crocodilus
GCTTATATTAACTAATATTATCTATTTAGGCAGAATACCAAATGCCTCCAAGAAGCACACATCATTGCTTATTAAACCCTCTGGTTCTGGCTGTCACAAGCATGCTTATCCAGTCTCATGACTATGGAAGTGCAAGTAGTTTTTCAGTATTCATGAGATGCATGTTCATGAGGTATAGAAAGTATTTTTACCTTAACTATACCATATTTTAATCCTGTTCAGAGTATCACGTTCAGGTATATTTTTATATCATGTGTGTGGCCAGCAACTCTCTGAAGCATCAACAATGGTTTAAATTCAATAGCAAAAAAAAATTAAATTAAAAAAAAAATCTCCATTGCATTAGCATGAAAAATAAAACCCACTATTGTATCTGATACTAAATGATTGACAAGCTTGTGGTATAGAGTAATCCACATAATTTGGATTCTGGAACTGCAACTAGATTCAATGTGGCCTTGGACAAGTCAGTTGATCTTTCTACCTAAAGTCCCTCTTCTGTAAAACTGCGGTAATAACTATCCCACCTATCTCACAAGGATACTGCGAGGATTACTTAGTTGATACAAGAAAAATGTTTTGAGCATAGGGACTTCAAGAAAACATGATACTTTAGTGTGTGTTTAAAATTAAATAGAATGATTCTACTGAAGAACCTCAGTCATAAAACCACTATAAAAAAAGTTAAATATCAATATTTTACATTATATTACATTTGGGAAAGAAAGGTCACTGACTGAATGGACAAGACGACAACTGCCTCCTACTTCTAGGCTAGGGACAGACATTACACAGAAACTTGTTTAAGTGATCAGAAACGGATTTAAACCCATAACAGAACAGATGTTCAGTGCACATAAACCAGTCTGAAAATGGCTGAAACTGGTTTGAGATAAACCTCAATACAGTATCAGACTTAACTGATTTGGATCAAACCAGTATATGCAATTTCTGTCCCAAACCCCTTGCTTGTTTAACATAAACCAGAATCTCCCAGGATCTTGGCATGCTCTCTGGGCTGGGCTGGACGGGGCTCTCTGCTCCACAGCAGGGCTGGCCCCTGCCCTCTGCTCCCTGGTTATACCTCCAGCAAAGACTGAGGACTCCTTCCCTCTCCGCCCCTCACCACTCTCTGCTAAACTCCCCTCTGCCTTGCTGAGGCGGTACCTGTGTATTACCTAGCAGACCATATGCTGGCTACGCTCTGTGCTAAATCAACAGGTAGAATCAACAGGTAGTTGGTAATATGCATCTGTTGTTTTCTAAATGGGGTGATAAACACTGAGTTAAGGCTGGTAAACACTGTTATCAATTCCCTTCTGGGCTAATCCGAGTGTCCTGCCAGGACCTGGCTACACCCTGCCTCAGCTCAGTACTATGAAAGGCAGGACTGCTCTAGCATCTCCCAGCTGCTAGCCTGGGCCACTGCAGGCATGGGCCTTCATGTCTGGGATGTCGATGCAATTACAAAGTGATTTAGCCTAGCCAGATTACTAACATGCAGATTGAATAAATTCAGGCTCAGGCTCAATGCCTGTCCCTTACCCCAGAGACAGAACTTCTGGGTGAAGAACTCGCATCTGCTCTGAATCCAAAAGTACACCAAACAATGAAGTCACGTCAGATACCAAAAATTCTTACAAAATCATTACTGTAGAAATGTTAACCAGAACATGTATTACATCTAGAGGACACAAATATGAATCGTGATAAAAATGCTGGTTTCCTTATGAGCTCCTGCTCCAGCCAAAGCAACCATTACCAACATTTTAAGAAATGCCTTCCACTGTTAAACATTTCCTAGTTACTATTCAGCGTTTTCTCTCTCTCTCTGTTGGAGCATTTATTTTCTTTGTTCTGTGATATAAGGTGTCAGGAAATGCTTACCTAGGACTACATTCAAAAAGTAAAATGATTGGAACATGTCTCAGCATCTGCAAAACATTCTGTGAGCTCACTACGGAAAGAACTGGTATAAGAATAATAAATTGATCAGCTGTATTCAAGGGGAAATATTAAAACAGAATTTGGTGCTTCTGATGAACTAAAGGAAAGAAAGGAGGAGTTGTTGGTAATCCTTAGAACTAGCTAATCATAGCTAATTACATAACCATCAGTGTAAATTGAAGAGAGAGACCTGACAGTAGAATAGTATTTAAAAGAACAAAACAACCTCTCCCCACCATTTGAATCAAAAATGCTCAGATTCTGGTAGTCTTTTTTTTATAAAATCTATCTACCCAAGTATTTATAGGAACCCATCATCATGGTATCTAAACATTTACTGCTAGCAAAAAGACCTAAGAACAGTATTTTTAATTAACACTCACAAAAGAAAATGTCATGATTTGTTTTTATATTTTTAAAAGCACACATGGCACTTACTAAGTGTTCAAGGTGCTACAGTCATAAAAGTTCATAACAAATGTGTTCACAGATTTTATAGATAAACATCCAACATATTTATGAAAAAAAATTTTCCTCTAAACTTTTATAGTAATAGGTATGACTGCAACTTGATGCAATGAGTGCTATCAATTAGTTGAGTTTCCCAAATTTTACCAGCCTTGAGAGCTAAATATTATGAGTTGACACTGCAACTAGTGCTGCTCACATAGAACAAACTGCAGAACTTCAGTCTTGCAAAAATATTTTCACCCCATCTATTATATTAATTAGATGTGCACCAATACATCAGTCCCATATTGGACTAGCATCAATATGAGAAAAATTGAGAGTATTGGCAATTAGCTTCTTTTCTTATGGCCGATAAATGCTGTGTGCCTGCACGCAGCTGGCCAGAAGCACAGCCCCACAGCATGGATTGCAGCTGGGTCCAGCTGGTAATCTGTTGTGGAGGAAGGGGTGTGGGGGGCCAGATCAAGGCCCCCTGTGGTAAGGGTGGGAGTGGCAATGGGCCTGGGGCAAGAGTAGGTGCTGACCAGCTGGGGTGGGGCAGGGCACAGGATCGAGCCACAGTTCATCTGAGGGGCATGACTCCTACTGCTGAGGAGTCCACGGGAGGGCATAGGGTGGTGTGCCCCCAGATCTGTGCACGGGGGTTGGGTGTGGCTGCTGCTACAGGTTGGGGCCGGGGCTGCACCAGGCTCCTCTCGGTGGGGGAATTGGCTAGGATGAGCTCAGGGTGGCAGTGCTGGGAGGTAGGCTTGGGTGGGCTGTAGCCACCCAAAAATTCACCCCCCCAGGCCCACTACCTATCCCAAGCACTGCCTGCCACAGCTCCATAGTGGAAAGAACTCTGTGCAGCCCTGGGCCCAAACCGCAGTGGTAGCCTGCCCCACCCCACACACAGATCTGGGGGCACCCCCCCATACCTTCCTGGCATGCATGCAGTGGCAGGAGCTTCCCCCCTGACACCTCCCAGATGAGCTACAGCTCCATCCCATGCCCTGCCCCAACCTGGCTGGGCAGTACTTTCCCCTGTCCCTGCCTAACTCCCTCTCCCTTCTTCACTGGAGGCCACGGAGCCATCCCCCACCCCCCAACACACACCCTCCAGATGAGTTCCGGCTCCATCCTGTGCCCTGCCCTGCCCCGACTGGGGAGCATCTTCCCCTGCTCCAACCCCACTCCCTCCCGCATCATGGCAGCCTTGATCTACACCCCTCCTACACCCCTGCCCTCCTCCCACTCCTTTTCTCCCAACAGACTTACCAGCCAGATGCCACTCTCCATGCTGCAGGGCTGCATATCAGAATCAAATCAGTATCAGCCGATATGGCTCATTAAAAATCAGCCATTGGTATCGTCCCAAAAAAATCTCTATTGGTGCACCCCTAATATTAATTAGGTCAACTTTCTTTTTAAGTCAAGTTTGTGATATTAAAAGATGTAATACCAACAACTTATCTGCTGAACAGAGCTCTACTAGTCAGCAGCAATGTAAATGCTCTCACAACGTACTGCTGATACACCTTTACACCAGTTTGAAAATGGCCAGAGAATGGGTCTAGTCACCACACACAGCCAATGTGGCCTCTTCACAGGTGCCACCAGAAATTACAGTTGTGATAGTGGTTTTATTTATTGCTTTTTTCCAAAATGCAAAAGCTAACCTTAATTCTTCATATAATTCCAAACGAGCTACTGAATAGATGTTAACTGCAACAACTTTCAAACAGCCTACAAGGGACACACACACACACACACACACACACACACACACACACACACAAAGCTATACTGTAGACAAAAATCTGTTTATTCTATTGAAAAAAACAAGTGAAGTTCTCTGATGTAATCAATACTTTTTTTCCATGTGTTGATACAATATGAACATTTAAAAATAACATTTCATAGCTGATTTAGCATTTAAAGACACTGTAAAAATGTGGATGTTTTCTCTGTAGAGGAAGCAGTAGGCAGCCATTCATCCTTCTGGATCACATCATGTATGTGAGAGGTCACCAGGACCTTTGGTGCATACGCCCAGGCAGAAGCATGAAGGTCTGGAGGCTCCCCATGCCTTCCATCCCACCTTTAGACCACTGAGGTAGAATTCAAAGACCAGGCCAAGTCTGGATGTTTACTGCCTCAATAAATGTAGTTATATGCATGTCCAGGAATCAAATTCAGGTTTCTCACATGACAGACAAGGCTTCTACCACTGAACCACAACAGCAGGTTCTATAGGAGGTACAACTTTGGAATAATTAGTAGTTTTCTTTCTAGAGTTGCAAATGGAAAAAAAAAAATCACTTGAACTTCCAAAGAAATAATATATCTAGGAATATACCAAAAGTTAATTTACCAAGCCTCTTCTGGTAACTAACAAAAACAAAAACCAAGACTCCCAAGGAACCACTGAGAAAGCTTAAAGGATTAACATCAATATAAATACCTGTAATTAAATTAATTAAATTAAACATAATTAAATTTAATTAATTAAATTTTCACTCCTGCTCTAATCCTCTGTCAGGTAAAAGGGTCAAAGGGCAGCCTAAATGCTACATATCTAAGAGGAACTAAAGGAAACACCTGTAAAACTAACACCTCTCAATGCTTAGAATAGTGCTAAACATGGGATAGTGATGAGATGTGTAATAGAAAAGCCACAGCACATGACAATGTGGAGAGTCCATCAGTTCTGCAACCTATGGGAGCCTGGAGAATCTGCAATAACTTGAATTGGCTATAGAATATTTCCTGCATTTTATTTCTAACCCTATTTCAGCTCCGCATCAAAGCAGCAATTTATTTTCTTTACCAAGAGCTTGGAAATATAGATTACATGCAGTTAAGAATGGAAGAGATAGTAAAAGAGTTTAAAATCTTGATCCCTGGGAAAGAAGGAATTCTAGAGCAGCCGCAGAAAGTAAAACTGCATCGTCGACAGCTAGGTGGACTAGAAAAAACTCATAGAGCATGTCCACATGTGCAGGCACACGTGTTTACAGCAATTCAAATAGCAGCAGCACAAATTTGTGTCGGACATTTTTGCCTCAGCACGTGCCTAAATATGCATTTTGGTGTGGGGCAAATTGACCCTGCCCAGCTCCTCCCGGATCTTCCATCAGGGGGAGCTGGAGGCTGGGGCCAGAACCTGTGCTGGCCCCAGCAGTATAAAAACCTTCCCTGGCAAGCAGCTCAGGGCTACTTGTCCCCAGGAACTTCTGAGGCCCAGCCAGTTAGTATCTGGGGATACTACCCCTTGTGCCAGTTGCACTGCTGAAGCAGCCGTAACCTGGAATGGCCCCTGCACCCTCTACGCAATGCAGCAGTTTGGCAGGGGCTGCTGCCTGGCTGTAAACTGCTGCCACCTGTGACAGCATGTGCACTCTTGAACCTATGGTCCCATGGCTGTACACCTGCCAGACCTGGACAGGGACTGCACGGCCACCTTGGTTGTGATATAGGCACTGCTGCAGAGCCTCCTGCATCACTGGACCACCTGCTAGCAGGTTGTGGCTGCACAGTTGGCCATTCGGTGGCACTGCTGTCATATCTTCTGGTGCCTCCACTCTGCCATCTGGGAAGCTACTGCCTAAAAGATGTGCTCCTTGTGGTGGCCCAGTTTGAACTGTCAAAGCATGTCCTCCTGGCCCCAACTGGCCAGGACGTCAGCCATTTTGCCTGCCCTCCAGTTGGGTCCCCAGTGCTGGCCCTGGACAGGCTCCTTTGCCTGGGTCTTGAGACTTCTCTCATCAGCAGAGATCTTGATGTTCCCTGTGTAAAAACTGCAAATTCTCTGATAAGAAACCTATATTAGCTTTAAAATACCCAAAATCAATGTTCTTTCACTATTAAATTGAAACACAACTATGTATACAGACAGATCAGTTGGGTAATGTTTTATTGATATATTTACAAGTTTAAAGAAATTTTGAAGCCTACCAGTGTCCTCATCATCAAAATAAAATGGATTCTAAATAGCTATACGCTTTGGCATTTACTTCTGGTTTTGTCACAGAAAAACCAGAGCTGCCTCTGCCCACTTCGCTCACCAGGATGTGCGGCACTGGGCAGCATTGATATGCTAGTGCCCTGCCTCTGCCCTTGGGTTGAGAGCGAGCTCTCAACTCACAGCACTCCAGTCCCCTCACTCCTGATCTGTAGCCCCTGCCAGACCCCACTAGGTCCCTCTCAGTCATAGCTCTGTGCCAGCACCAGGACATTAGTCCAGCTGCAGCTGTCCCACCTGCTGCTTTGTGGCTCTGAGCAGTGCCAGCCCTTGCTGTTCCTGGAAAACCCTCAACTGGGGCTCAGGGACTGAGGTGGGCCCTTTCCTTCCAGGCCAGCCTCCCCCTGCACAGGCTGCTCTAGGGAGGATCTAAGCCTGGCTCTGGAGGCCCCTCCTACCCAAAGCACTCCCCCACCCTCAACCACCATCTCTCTCTCTCCCTCTCACACACACCTCTGTTGCCACCTCCACCCCTGCTCCCACCCCATCACACTGCCCAAGTAGTTCCTGGGACCAGAAGCACCCCCAGGCTGGGGCCACATGACCCAGCACCAGTGTGGGCACGGGGAAGGGCTACAATGTGGTAGCTGCCCCTGCAGCTGCGAGTCCTGCCAGCAGGTCCCGTCCCATCCCATTTGGCAGCTGGGCACACAGGGTATGGTTAGTTTGGGGCGGGGGGAAGGAGTTATAGGTGTGTGTGGGGTTTGTGGCTGGATATGTGAGTGGGGCCCTCATAGGGGTGGTTTGAAGGTGTGGGGAACCGTGAATGGGTGATGGGCTACTTGGGAGGGGTCGGCCCTCCACCCACCCCCACATGGCCCACAGCCCCCCTGCAGTAGCAATGGCTGTCGAGGTGCTCAGAGCCCTTCAGGAAGAGACTGCCCGTGGCACAGTGTAGAGTGGCATGGGTCCTGGCCACCTGGTACCACCTGCACCACACTGCATGAGGTTGGCATGGCCCAGCTCAGGGCCACGTGCCTTCACACAGCAGGAGGCCATCCTGGCTGTCACCCGGAATTCAGGCACTGCAGGTAGGGGCCACGTGTCAGGCTGGGTTGGGTCCTGCCTCTAAGTGCCCTGCATGCCATCGGGCTGGACCAGTTTCATGGAGACTGGACTCAGTCTAGCCTGACGCATGGCCCATGTGCAGTGACAGGACCCCAGGTAATGGGGGAGCAGCCAGGTGCTGCCCAAAGGTGCATGGCCCTGAGCCAGGCCCTGCCGGCCCCGTACAATGTGGTGCAGGTGGTGCCAGATAACAGGTGACCAAGGCCGTGCTGCACTGCACCACGCTATGTAGTATTACAGTGAAGATTTAGCTTTGATTGCTTATCTTGTTATGGACTATAATTGTTTTGACTGTTTATTTTTTTATTTTTCTTCTTATATAAGGACTATTAAGATAAAGTTAGTCCTATTATGATTTACTAACCCTCAAGATAAAATTGTTTAATCAATTATTATTATTATTTAGAACTGATCATCTATTTTAAATTTCTTATTGCTTAGCATAAAATGTATTTAACATTAGTCTTATGATTTTAGACATGTTTGTCTCATGTCTTTAAAACTTAAATTTAGTAAAAGGAAAATGCTTGTGTAAGGGTTTGTGGTATGTCTGGTTTATGTGGAAAGAGATAACAAAAAGAATAAATGATGGACACCTGCAAGGAGTTTTTGGCGTGTCCAACAAGACCTGACTCCAACCCTCTTGGTCAGCCTGACCAGCCACCAGACTGACCTTGAGCAACTTTGAAACTTGGTAACACCTTAATCTTTGCAGGACTGTCTAACTTCTGCGTATGTGTGTTTGTTTCTTTGTATGAATAAATGAATGAGTGAATGCGTATGCATGGGAATGAGTGAAACAAATACATTTATTGTTTTTTATTCTTTCTGTGTTGCATGTTTTATGTTCCAATAAATTAGGCACTGTGCCTTATCCCCCGATAAGATTCCGGCTTGTTTTTAATTCACATTGTACGCCCTGTGTGCACAACAGCTGGGGGGGAAGGGGAGGAGGGGCTCTGCTAGAAGGGTCCCTGAGTGCCCCAAGAGCTGCTTCTGCTGTAGGCAGGGCTTTGGTCCATGCGGGGACTGGGTGGGGGAACCCACCCCTCCTGTGCAGTCCATCACCCACATACAGTCCCCCCCATCTCCAGTCCCTACTTACCTGGAACAGAGCCCCATTCCTGTTTGCCCACATGCTGAGAGAGTGTACTGTAGCACCAGGGCAAGAGGAAGCCATAGACACATTCTGGCCACCTGCCAGAGCATCTCTTTGGAGGACCCTGCCTCTGGTTGCTTCAAGGCACGCTAAAGGGGTGTGCTCCGAGCTGATTTTTTTCAGTGTGGGTTCTTATTTTGATACCTGGATTTCCAGGCATCAAATTTGGAGCCCACGCTGCAAATATGCACCAGAGGGAACATTTTTTTGTGTTCCCAGCGTGCCTCTCACAGCACCTCAAACTGCTCTCAGATGCTGCAACAGGCACATGTTCGCTCGTTTGGATGTGCCCACAGAAGTTTCACATACCCCAGAGCTCTAGGTATAGTGTAAACCATAATTCTCCAGGCTGCAATGTTTTCCACAGCCCTGGGGCTGGATGGTCCCCCCTGTAGGAATCCTCAATCCTCTGGCCCTGAGGGTTTCCACATATTTGAGACCAGGGGGGAATTGCCCCTACAGTGATCCTCTGGCCCACTGGCAACATGTGGGGTGGGGCACATGCACCCCCTGAGCATGCTGCTGCACCCCCTACAAAACAGTGCCACCAACACTGTGGGTGGTCACTGCTCGCCATCGCTCCTCACTCACTGCCAACACCACCTGCTGGCTGGCGGTGTCTGTGGGAGCTCCCTGCTTACCGCTGCTGCACTCCTACCATTGCTGCCGTGGCTCCTGCCGCCGCCAGCATTGCCATGCCCCCTCACTGGGGGCATGTGTCGTTCTCTGGCCTGAGGGGTTTCCAACACCCTGGGGGAGAGGGAAGGGGGAAGAACACTGCAGCAGGGATCCTCTAGCCCTGGAGGTGTGTGGGGAACCCCCACAGCTAGGAGTTTGTCAACTGGGGCCCATCAGAGTCCCTCTGCACTGGCAATAAGGTGCAGTGTGATCTAGTATGCAATTCTACAGTCATATCTCCTGCTGTGATGCATTAGGATTGTGAGAATCACACACTAGATCCCATTGTGCCTTTATGTGCACGTGTAGAGGTGGCCTCTATTACAAATAATCACTAGAGTATGCAAATGTCCAGAACTTGCTAGTAGATTGTATTAATTTAATGATCTATGGACAGTAAGCAGAGCTACAACTCAATTAGACAGTCATTCCCCTAAAATATAAACAAAGGATGAAAGTAGAGTCGGAAGGTTATTTTCTTTATAAAAATAACAGCAACAAACTGACATTCAAAAACAATAATAAAACTATTCAGATTTTTTTTTAATATTAAAAGAAAACAGTTTAAAATACTTCACACTACATCTTATTCTAGGTGAAGTTGCTGATTGTATTCTCTTTATGATCCACATAAGAATTTCCTATTGAGCTGAGCAAACGGCATTATTATTAAAGAACAATATAAATCACAGAATGGATTATATTTTACTTCATAAATATGGGGAATCTTGTTGGGTTTCTCCCCTCCCCTCAACAATTCTGTAGTGAACAATAAACCTGCCTCTTGGTCAAAAGAATTTACAATTGTTATTAAGTAAGGCAGCAGACAGGACTTTATTTAGAATATACTCTAATCTAAGCATAGTTAGAAAGAAAGAAATCCACAGATCTTTTCCCATTCCTCATTTTAAATGTGTTTTTACACAAGCCACAGTTTCAAAACTTGACTCAAAGTAACAATAGCAACATGTTTAAAGGCTGCAGTATGATATTTGAATAGTGTTCTTTGTGCCCATCTAACTTTTAACAAAAAGATAAATAGAGAATTATAGATATGACTTAGGTCTCTGCTCAGGAAAGCATGTATCCAAGTTGTTTTACACATGTATTTATTATGCAAGTCTTGTCCTACCTCCTTCCCTTTCCTTTTTATTAGTTTTCCTCACTCTGCTATGTACAAATTTACATCAACTCTTCAGAGAGGCTTGTAATTTAGTTTCTATGAAGCACCAAATGCAATACTAAGTTCTTTTTTTACTAAAAACTTTTCATTTTAGAGCCTTCACTTCTCATTTTGACATGTTTATTGTTTCAACATTCTGTGCAAACATGTCTTTTGTTTCCCATTTATTTTCTCATTCATCATTGTTATGCCACCTTCATGACCTACACAAGTGTGCTTTTTTTTTCTGGGATATTTTGATGTAAAGAGGATTCAGAATGGAATTTGCTGAAAATAAGTAGCACTGAAGAGTCGTAGGCATGACTAGTAACGATTTTGTTGATATCATAAAAGGTTCAGAACAAAAAGAATGCCCTACCTAAAGAAACTTACATTTTAAATGTAAGAACAAGAGACAACAGATAAATGGATGGGGAAGGAGAAAGAAACAGAGTAGTACAATCAGCAGGATAAACAGTGGTCTCACCACATGAGGAACCTAGTGTCATGAACCTACTCTGGTTTGTGGGGTATCATACAGATTTTCTCGGGTTTATTGTAC
>JAGPOW010003395.1:30479379-30519890 GCA_030014935.1 Caiman crocodilus
ATATTATGCTTGTAGAGTTTAGTATAAAGGATGCTTAGAAATATTGTTTGGTGTGCTTGCTACCTTGCACCTTTATTGCTAGCAATAAAAACTTTTTTTTCTTTCAAACTTCCAAATGGTATTCGTATATAGGCTCACGCATACCGGGCAACGAATTCAGACTTGGGCTGAAGCATAACACTTCAATCCTGCATGCAATATTAGGAAGTACTCCTGGACACACACACACACACACACACACACACACACACACACACACACACAGAGTAGATGTTTAACCAATTTATTCTTTAAAAAAGATTGCCTTAAGGCTGACTTAGGGCTGTATGCCGTGTTTCAACTCCAAATGAGGCAGGCGAGAGAAACTCACTGACACAAATTACAGCAAAAGAACAAGACGACCCAGTATAGTACACATTGTATCAGAAACTGCCCTTATTAGGTATCCATTTGCCTTAGGAGACCCTCCCTGACTGCTTCACCATTTTTAGAAGAGCACCTCTACTGAAAAACACTCACAGATATGGTCTGTCTTGTAATCAGGACATAACCATTTGCCATACCTTGACAGTGAAACCTGTCTGCTAATAGCTCCCAAGCTAGCTAGAGATACTTCACATGCAACAAATCACTATCAATAGTCAAAAATCCCAGCAGACTGGTAGCTGGCATATGAGACAACTTCTATTAGATGCAGGCACACAGCCCACACTGTTTGTGCTGAGGCAGATGCAAAACTTGCATTTTGACCTTTTTACATTCTCCATTCTGAAGCTGTATTATCTGATAGGGGACCCGCTGTGAGCTCCACAACAACTTCAGCTGGAAGGAAAGTGTGTCAGCATAGCTCCAAAGGAACTACAATAAGAAGGGTCTGTAAGGGACAAAGTAATTCTGGATAGGTAACCCAAGACAACTGATCTATAAGCATAAAGACTGAATGAACCATAGCATTGGAGACTTGGGATTCTCATGGACTGATCAATTGTAAATTCTGTGGAAAGTTAATTAGGAGTGCTTCACCCTATCAGTTTTATAACAAAAGTAGTGAACCGGCTCACCTTTTCTTTTAAATACAAAGGCCTTTCATTTAAAAATACATCTCACAGTTGTTAACACACAGCAAGGTGTGTGCCTAATGCAAGGATAACATCATTATCATAAGCTAGAAACAATGTATCATCATATCATGTTGCTTCCTGAAAATTATAAAAGATTTGTAGTACTTTTTTTCTTTTTAACTTTCTGAATTTAATTTAAATTTTAATTTTCTGACAGCACGTATTACACCCCTGAAGTTTACTAATTCCAGCTGGTAAGAAGCAACTAGATGCCCATAGATAACATCAAAAGCAATAAACTAGTTGTCAGAAAGCATAGTCTAAAATAAATAAATAAATCATGCATGTTTTACTTAGAACAGACTTCCAATTAAGTGTGCTCCCAAAACACCCTCCCCTTTCCTCCTTCAAACAACTTCTGAAAACCCATCTGTTTATGCACAGCATTACAGTTCTAATGACCATATGCCCTCGATTTCTACCTTAATGCCTCCTCTCCCTGCTCGTATTTATTTGATGGTTGTCAATTAATCGCGGTTAACATGCACAATTAATGCATTAATCGTTGTTGATCATTGTAAAAAAATGTAACATGCTAATTGTACATGTGGTTTTAGAGCCTGCGCCCGGGCTCTGCTCTGCTCCTGTCACTGCCACTTCCAGGCGGCCCCTCAAGACAGTGGTGGCAGCACATAAGACTGCAGAGTAACCTGGGTGCAGGCTCCCGGCAGCTGCAGCGGGGGACAGGGGGGCACGCACAGGTACAAAGACATGCAGCCTCAGCTTGCAGGCAGCCAGAAACAACCTGGGGGCATGTGGGGCACTGCCCAGCAGGCAAGTCTATGAAGGGGAAGGGGTGTGGGGGAGGGAAAGGATGGCAGGGAGGCAAATCGAGGCCCCTGTGGTGAAGGAGGGAGTGGGGCAGAGGAAGATCCAGGGACAGGGAATAGGGTGAAGGGGGCCCTGGGGCAGTTCGTGGGACAGTCAGAGCCACGGGTGGACTCCCACTGCTGCATGCACCCTGGGAGAGGCACAGGGGCACATACCCTCCAAATCCGGACACAAGGCAGAGGTGGAATGGTGCTCTGTGCCCTGCTACCTTTGCCCCAGGATCCACTGGCTGCGCCATGTCCCCTGCCCACCTGACAGAACGAGGTACACAGCAATGCAAAGCAGAACAAACGCAGCAGGGTGCAGAGCCCCAGTTCACAGTGGCAACCCACCTCCACCCCATACACAAATCCAGGGGGCACATGCCCCCTGTGCCTCCCTTGGAGTGCATACAGTGGCAGGAGCTCCCTTGCATCCCTAGACAAGCCACCTGGGGCCAGCATTCCCTCTAAGCTGCATGGTGTGTGTGGCCGCACAGACACACTTAGCAGTATGGCATGAGCACGCTTGCACAGCTTAGAGGGAATGCTGCTTGAGGCTCTGACCATCTGACCACCCACTCCAGCCCCTGTGCCACTCCCTCCCTCACCATGGGGGCCTCGAACTGCCCCCTGCCACCCTTCTCTCCCTCACATACCTTCCCCACCACACACCTGCTGGGCAGTGTCTGTCTGTGTGCATCTTTGTCTATGTCTGTGTGTATGCATCTGTCTGCCCCTCACTTCCAAGCCACAGCCCCCACCAGCCCTGCTGCTGCCCCTCACTCCTCACCAACAGTACCCCACATCCTGCCAGGACATGCAGGAACCTCCCTCGCCAGGCTCTGAACACCACACACACTTTCACAAATTCTCCCCCACCAACCATAAAAAGTACCTATATAATTTTGCATAATTTGAATTTTGGGAACATAGTTTTGAGTTTTTAGATGTGCAATTAAAATTGCGATCAATTGCAACTCTTCTTCTTATCACACAACTAATTGTGATCAAATTTTTAAATCATTTGACAGCCCTAATTTATTTTGAGCACTTCACTCGGGTAAAACTCACTAGAGTTTATTAAGCTTAAATACTGAAAGCAGGACCTAACCCTTAAATTGCAAGATTTTTAGGGCTTGATCCTGAAAAAGCTCCCACTGACTGCAACAGTAAAGGATCACATCATCTAGTGTGCACAGGGATTCTATTAATTATTTGGCATAATTTACTACTGCAGTTAGGCTCTGATCCAAAGCCCATTATGTCTAAGACTCCTATTGACTTCAAACGAAGAAGATAAGCTCTTTAACAGATATATGTATCTCTATGATCACTAAGGACCTTAGCTAAAAGAATGTAGGGTATCTGGGTATATCAAGCACCACATATTTTACAACATACTGAACAGTTCCTTTCTGACCTTTTTGAATTAAAATGAAAATAAAAAACCCTAAATGTGTTACAGTTAAGCCCTGCATTATTTTTATGGTGCTCTACCGACTGAATACCTTACACATTTGGGCTAGACTATTTAACCAATTTACTCTGCCCCTTATGTAAAGTGAGTACAAAACTTGCTTGGAAAATTCCACTTTTGAATGGTGAATGCACCTAGCAAAGCTGGGGGAGGTGAGTCTAGCACCACAACTACTTTCCATAACAAAACTTTGCCACCCAATATAATGGCACACAAGGCTCAACCCAGATGGGCGAGGTGGCAGCAATGGAATAGTCCAGGAAGAGCAAGGTGCTGTGATAGCCTGCCCTTCACTAGTACTAAAATACCAAAGCGGTGCAGATCTCTTTATAGCTCCAGGTTTTGTCAGTCACTTGGCTGTGGCATATGTGGTCCTATAAGGAGGTACTCAACCTAAAGCACCTGAAAACCAGGTGCAGATGGTTAGTAAAATGATATTCTGCCTTTCTGGAAGCCTGGGAACGGACTGTAACTGATGAAGGTGAAGCCACTATGTGGGTTAAAAGCCTAGGAGCAGAGGGCAAGGAAGAAGCACAGAGCCTGGGTTACCCCTCTCAGGGTCTATAGAAAGGACACAGGTTTTGGTCTGTCTGTTTGTTGTTTGCACACACATTTGTTTTGTTATTTGTTGGTTTTCTGCAGGGACAAGGTTACCCCGTGCAAAATAAACCATTGGAAACCAAAAGCACAGCTAACTGGCAGTAAGAAGGGATCTGGATGAGTGACCTGCTTCCAGGGCTCAGTCCTTTACTACATTCTGCCTCCATTCTAGTTCAGTAGCAAATGAAACCCTTGTCTTAAGTAAGAGAGATTCAGACCACCAGCATAAGTTGCATCTATTACTACCTTCATATACTTTCAAATAACATTACAGAAGTTGACATAATGCTGCAAAGGTAACAAGGTTCTCCTGAAAGGTGGCAATAAATTAGCATAAGCACAAGGGGTATAAGATAACTTTCAAGATATTTTGAGTTCTACTTTTTTCACCAGCACAAAAAGTTACCAGAAAAAGCAGAAACACATCTGAGTTTTGTTTCCAATGACAAGTTAAAAGAAAATACAAACAAACCAACCCTGAGACAAGTTCAGTTGGTCTAATAAAAGATATCACATATACTCAAAGAACTTTGCCTGCTTATGTCCTTAGACCAGCAAGGCTACAATCAAAAACCCTACTGCATTCACACGCTGCAGTTAACACATAAACTGGAATGTGCCAGCACATAGTTTGCTGAACAAACTGAGACATTATTCTTTCAAATTAGATTATGGGGGGATTAGTTGCAAATAAATAACTGAAATTCACAGGATATTTTTTCAGAATGTAAAGCAATTTAAAATATTGCTAATATCTTCATTTCAACAATACGATTATTGAATTACTCAATCCATTATCAGTATGGTATGTTACCTGGTAATTTATGATCCAATCTGAAGCCAATCCAGGTAGGAGAACACTCGTGTCAATGTGGAGTCTCACTGACTTCAGCGGGTCTGCTTGCCTGGATCTGACTGTGGAAAGTAAGGCTCCAAACCAGCAATCTATATATAACTTAGGCGAGTAAAAACTGAGTTTATAAATTCTTATTAACCAACTAGTCAGGAAATGTTCAGGATTGTCCTGAACAAAATGAAAACTTTTTTTCTCTAATCTCTACTACAAAAAAAAAGGGAAGACAAGGTATTCTATCTACAGAGAGAGGGAGAATATGTGTATGTATGTGTGTTTATTTTAAAAAAAATATATGTATAAATATTTATATATTTTCTTAATATATAAATGGATACAACAAAATACAGTATATAAATGTAGTAGTGCAAGCTTCTGCAGGCTACCCAGCCAACAGCACTCAACAACATCCAAAATAGCATCCTCTAGGTGTGAGAAAGTATTTACATTGTTTTAAAAAAATTAAAAACATCTTTGAAGACCATAGATGTCTTAATTGAATTTTAATGAAATGACAACTGAACTGCAAATCAAAACAGATAACATGTTAATTCAGCAAGTCAGCAGCACTAAGTAATCTGACACAAGTGACAAATTGACTCAACCAGCCAGTAAGTCAGACCTACCTCCTAAAATCTCAGTCAGAAAATGTGGAGGTTATCTTTCCAGAACACTAGATACTATAAACTAATCAGTAACACAACTAGGGGTGGGTGAGTGGGGCAGAAATCCCAGGTGCCAACTTGTAGAGCCACCGGAATTGGCCCCTGACCCCAGAGTCCACACCCTGGCAGGAGAAGCAGGCCCATGGTGCGGAAGCAGCAACCACCAAGGAATATTTTTTTTGAGTATAGATAAGAAATAGCATAGGTAAGAATCCAATTTTGCACGCCTCCTCCTCTCCCACACACTCAGCAGCACCTCATCTACCCCCACCCAATACCCTGCAGAGTTCACCAAGCATACTCATTGAGCATTTATAGATATGCTCCAGGGAAGGGAAGAGGGCACTTTAATTAGAGCGACTCTGGAGCCGCTCTAATTAAAGTGCCCAGAGCATCACATGTAAAAGTGTCCCCAAGCTAAAAAATGGTGGCAGGAGCACTTTAAAGCTCAAACTCATAAAGCTCATTAGTTAAAACGCCTCACCACCATTTTTTGGCACAGGGACACTGATACACATGACACTGGAGTCTACTAGACTGCTGTAATTACCAGGCTCCAGCAGACTCAATTAACGGAGTCTGCTATGATGCGCTGTAATCGCAGCGAGTTGAAGCAGCCTCACTGCAAACATATAGGTGCCCACTATGCCTCTGTAACCAAGCAAGATCAGTTTGAACCAGTGACAAGACGGGACATGCTCCATTAACAATTACTATGCACTCTGGCATATCGATTCCAGATGTAGGCAAGATAAAATAATTTTTTTCCAAGTAAAAAATTCTTGGATTAAAAGGTACATGGAATTATACTTGTGAGGATCCTGCATAATTCCAGAGGTTTCAACTGAGTAAATTTTTAACCAACACAGGTATAATGAGCACAAAATTGACCAATTAAATACACGTTAATATTTTATGTCAAGGAAAGAATCAGTCCCTTAAAAGAAATATTTTGATGCTACTGTATTTACTGTACAGCTTCAGAATTTTTTATATATAGATGTGTTGCCATGACAGATTCATGTCAACATGGCTATAATAGCCAAAGCTGCAAGGAGGGGTCACGTTGACCAAGACAGCTATGTCACCAGAAGCTGTTCATGTAAACAAAATTATACAAGCAAACATGTGCTTTACCAATATAGCTTATTTTGTCCACAGGGAAATTTTCAATAAATCAATAAAAAGCACAACTTTGCAACATTCACCCCAGGGTTCCTTTACAGGTATAAATACTCCTCAGGTAGATGTGGCCTATACCAGGGGCAACAAATGCACCTGGGGGGCCCCAAGTCAGTCCACACTGCAGGGTTCTCTAGGGGTTGGATCCGACCTGGGGCACAAAATGGTGACAGCAGCCATCCATAGCACTAGCCACAGCATCCAAAGCAGACACCATGGCAGGGCCAGGGGATTAAGGACTATGTCGCATCTGACTGCCATCAAGGGCCACGTCTACAGAGCCCCTGGATTCCATGTCAGACCATGCCCACCACTGACCACACCCCAACTTCTGGTAGTCCACCAGTAACCCTGCAGCATCTATGTTTGACATCCCTGACCTCTACAACTGTTCTGAGGCAGAGGGCCTGATTTTAAAGTTCACAACACCCAGAATTGCTATAAAATTTTTGAAAGTGCTGAACACTTGGCAGATTCCATTAAAACACTTATAACCATACTGCCAGAGCACAGAATCATAGAAAATTAGGGTTGGAAGGGACCTCAGGAGGTCATCTAGTCCAACCCCCTGCTCAAAGCAGGATCACCCCTAATTAGATCATCCCATCCAAGGCTCTGTCTAGCTGAGTCTTAAAAACCTCCAAGGATGGGGAAGTCCACAAACTCTCTAGGTACCATTGGCGACTGCTGCCTCCCAAGTCTTGCGGGGCACCAGCAGATCATGACCAGGGGAAGAGAAGGGTTCCCCAGCAACCAGGGTGGGGGTCCCCTCCCAGCAGCCAGTTGCTGAGCGTGCCAGAGGCACAGCAGCAACAGAAGAGCCAGCACCTCTGCATGTGGCATGGCAGCAGTGGAGCCAATTTCATGGAGGACACTAGCACTCTCCATGCCCCCCTACCAGCTGAAGCACTCACTGTCAGGGGGAGGCACCAGCGTTCTCGGGGGAAGAGGAGGGCACGTGCCCCTCCTATGCATTGCCTATGCTGGGTAACCTGTTCCAGTGATCACTACTTTCCTCATGAGAAAGTTTTTCCTAATACCTAACCTAAACTTCCCTTGCTGCAATTTCAGACTATTCCTCTTTGTTCTGTCATCTGCCACCACTGAGAACAATCTAGCTCCATCTCCTTTTGAACCTCCCTTCAGGTATTTGAAGGCTAGTGTTAAACTCCCCCTCAGTCTTCTCTTCTCCAGACTAAATAAGTCCCATTCCTTCAGTCACTCCTGTGAAGTCATGTGCCCTAGCCCCCAAAACATTTTTGTTACCCACTGCTGGATTCTCTCCAATTTGTCTACATCCCTTCTCTAATGAGGAATCCAGAGCTGGACACAGTCCTTCAGATGTGGCCTCACAAGTATAGAACAGAGGGAAATAATCACTTTCCCCAATTTGCTAGCAACACTCCTACTAATGCAGCCAAGTTAGCCTTCTTTGCAATAAGGTTCACATTCAGCTTATCATCATCCACTTTAACACCCAGGTCCTTTTCTGCAGAGCTGTTGCTTAGGCACTTGGTCCCCAGCCTGTACCTGTGCATGGGATTGTTTCATCCTAAGTCAAGAATTTTAGGCTTCTCCTTACTGAACCTCATGAGATTTCTTTTGATCCAATCCTCTAATATGCCAAGTCTCTCCGATTCCTAGCCCTACCCACCAAACTTGGTGTGATCTGCAAACTTGCTGAGGGTACACTCCATCCCATCTTCCAGGGCATTGATGAAAATATTGAACAAAACTGGCCCCAAGACCAACCCCTGGGGTACTCTATTTGATACCCGCTGCTAGCTAGACATCAAGCCATTGAAAACTACTCTTTGAGGCCAACGATCCAGCCAGCTTTCTATCCACCTTACGGTCCATTCACCCAACCCACACATCCTTAGCTCACTTGCAGGAGTGTTATGAGAGACTGTATTAAAACCTTCCTAAAGTCAAGGTACATCACATCCACTGCTCTCCCTACATTCACAGAGCCAGCCATCTCATCACAGAAGGCAATCAGGTTGGAAAGGCATGACTTATCCTTGGCAAATCTATGCTGACTGTTCCTAATCACCTTCTCCTGCAAGTGCTTAGAAATAGATTCCTTGAGGACCTGCTCCATGATTTTTTCAGGGACTGAGGTGAGGCTGACCAGTCTGTAATCCTCCAGACCCTCCTTCTACCCTTACTTAAGGATATTTGCCCTTTTCCAATTGTCCAGGACCTCTCCCAACCACCATGAATTTTCAATAATTATGGCCAGTGGCTCTACAATCATATCAGCCGACTCCCTCAGCACCCTTGGCTGCATCCCATCTGGCCCCATGGACTTGTACACATCCAGATTTTCTAAACAGCCCTTAACCTGTTCTTTTGCCACTAAGGGCTGCTCACCTCCTCCCTAAACTGTACTGCCAGGTGCAGCAGTCTGAGAACTGACCTTTCCCGTGAAGACTGATGTGAAAAAGGTATCAAGTACTTCAGCCTTTTCCGCATCCTCTGTAACCAGGCTGCCTCCCCAATTCAGCAAGCGATGATCTGCCTTTTATTACTGACATACTTGTAAAAACCCTTCTTGTTACCCTTCATGTCCCTTGCTAGCTGCAACTCTAACTGAGCTTTGGCCTTCCTGACTTCATCTCTGCATGCTTGAGCAATACTCTTATACACCGCCTTAGTCATCTGTCCAAGTTTCTACTTCTGGCAACCTTCCTTTTTGTGTTTAAGCTCATTGAAGATTTCCCTGCTAAACCAAGCTGGTCTTCTGCCATACTTGCCAGTCTTCCTGCTCATTGGGATGGTTAATTCCTAAGCCCTTAGTAAGGTTTCTTTAAAGTACAACCAGCTCTCCTGGACTCCTCTCCCCCTCAGACTGGCCTCCCAGGGAATCCTTCTCATCATTTCCCTGAATAGGTCTAAGTCTACTTTTTCTGAAGACTAGGGTCCTTACTTTGCTGCTCGCCTTCCTTCCTTTCCTCAGGATCCTGAACTTAATCATGGCAGAATCACTGCTACCCATGTTGCCACCCACTTCTACATCCCCCACCAATTCTTGCCTGTTTGTGAGCAGCAGATCAGAGGAGCATGGTCCCTAGTTGGCCTCTCCAACACTTACACCAGGAAGTTGTCCCTAACACTCTCCAAAAACTTCCCGGATTGCTTGTGCCCTGCTGTACTGCCCTCCCAGCAGATATCAGGGTGATTGAAGTCCCCCTTGTTGCTCTCCCCTCTGACCCCAACCCAGAGACTTTCAACAGGCCTATCTCCAGTTTCATACTGGAGCTCTGAGCAATTGTACAGCTTTTACATAAAACACAACTCCTCCTCCTCTTCTGCCCTGCCTGTCCCTCTTGAACAGTTTGCACCCATTCACAACAGTGCTCCAGTCATGCGAGTTCCCACCAAGTCTCTGTTATTCCAATCATGTCACAGTTCTTTGACTGTGCGAGGACTTCCAATTCTTCCTGCTTGTTTCCCAGGCTCCATGCATTTGTGTACAAATGCCTGAGGCAACTAGCTAATTGCCCTTCTTTGTCAAGAAGAATGTGAAGGCCACCCCTGTTGCCCCTTCCTACTTCTGCTTCCTACTTCTGCTTCCTCCAGGTCACCCGCCTCCCCGCTTATCTCAAGGCTTTTTGGTCTTCAACCCCCAGCAAACCTAGTTTAAAGCATAACCCGGTACCTTTAAAAACGTGGGAACACTCAGCATGCGGAGCTCTTCAGAAAAATCTGGCCTAAAATACCCATATCTCAAAACACAAAAGAGGCTGTTCAATTATTGCCTATTTTTATATTGGATTTTACAGTGTTGAAGCCTGTCCACTTATACCATCAATTTGTGTCACATATGGTACCAGTCATCATATTGTAATGATTTTTAGTCATAACTCAACTACTCTGAATTAGAATAACTGTAGCAAACCATTTGAAAGGCATTACCTACAGGAAAAAAAAAAGATTCCATTCTTTCCAGATTTTAGCTCCAACTAGGAAAATGTTGGAAGTGACAATAAAATTGTCACTAATAAATTTCAAGTTCTGTGTGGGAATAACATTTTTGTCTTTTGGAAAATTAAACAAGTTAGTTTGCTCCTGGAAAAACAGAAAACATCTAGATAAGAAAGCTTGCCCTGATAGACAGTGGATATATCTATTTCTTGTTTAATAATGAAAAATTATATCTTCCCTCTTTTAACAAGGAAATGTACTATTCAATACAATTGTTTAATCTGTTTCCATATTTTTTTTCTTCTTAAATTTGATTGTGAAGAAATCATGGGAAACAGGTAATTGCCTGGTTTTTGGTATTTAAAATATTTTTATTTAATAAAAACAATGTTTTTGGAGTGGAGCGGATATAATCTAGGAGCTGATAGTATTTCTAAAGGAGACTATTTTTTAAAGCAATTTAGAGGTTTAGTCTGAACATTGACATTTAGATAGAAAGAGAGACTGGCCAGGATAGGGAGGGGAGAGGAAGAGAGGAGAAAGAGGGGAAAACAACAGAAGTGGTTTAGACCTACTTCCAAAAATAGATCATTCGAATTTTTGGAGAGAAAACTAACTAGAGTAGCTTAATTTAATTCAGGCATTGAGACCCTGCCTTTATGCCTGTGACCCAGGTATATAAATACTTTCAATCCTGCAAAAATTCTTGCAGAAATCCTCCAGGGCAAACAAGTTTTTGACGGGAGTGATATCATACATAAACATCACAATAAAGGGCATGCAAACCAAGGGTTTTTGCCCAAGATGTTCATGACAATTTTACAAGTCTGATCTGAATGCATTTTATAGCATCTCTTCCACTACACAGATTAACGATAGGAAAGGCAGTAGGAGAAAAAGATGCTCAGTATAAAGGACAGACGTTCTGGAATGTATTAATCTCCTGAACAGAAGAGGATCATGTGGGTAGTTCTTTTAACAGTAAGGGGTGTTAACAGAAACTCAGGTGTTAATACAAATCAATGGGAAAACAGACATTTAATTGTTCAGATAATTCACAATTTACAATGTATGTTAGGAAAAGTGCAGCTAATTTTAGCTAATAAGAGTGAGCAAAACAATACGGTTTCGTTTTCGTAGGACTAGACTTATTACAAAGAAGGCTTGAGGGGAAACATACATGCACACACCTTGGCTGTAAAGCCAAGAACTAATGAGCCTGAGACTGTTGACATTTTCATGCATCTTGGGTCTACATTCTGGCAAGATAGCTGGCTTACTGACAAGCTTGATGCTAGACAGTTAACAGAGCCTTAAATTTGCTGAATAAGGTGTGGTAGTAATGGTATTTAAACTCAGCCATTAAGATCAAGACATTAAGATAAAGACATTAAAACTGAAGTTTTACATTGCCGGTGCTATAATTCCTCATCTATGCTTCTAAAGCTTAAAAGTTGGCACAAGCAACATAAATTGGTTGGATTATTTTTATCACAAATATCTCATGAAGATTTTAAGAGTCCAGAAGGGATAATAAACTAAGAAAGTTCTATGACTTAAGAATAAAGCCCAACATTTGTCAATAACAGAATCAGTGCCAGAGATTACATGAGCACTTCAACTATTTGTATATGCCAAGATACAATGCTTAGATTTACACTGTAACGTAGACATGGATATTTATTTATTTATTTAAGAGCAGAATCAAGCCCTCTGTTTCCAAGTTAACACTTCATAGAGCTGAACAAGGGAGTATAGACATCAACATTTTTAGGCTACTTTTTGTCTGGAGAGTTTTTGGCAACACCGCTTTAAAAGGGAAACTGCATGTTGACTTATATAAAGGGAGTTTATCTTCAACCCCCAAGAGCCAAAAGACTTCATTTTCTCAAATGGTTGCTTATATTTTGAACAAAAGTTTTGGTTTACACTCAAGTTTGTTAGCAGATAAAAACTGTGGCAGCTAACCACCTCACACATTTAGTAATGTCCCAGAATGGCACTGTGATCTGAAACTGAGTCATAACATTTTACTAGGCAGGCATGAGTCTTTTCATACAGCTTATCAGTTCTCCTTCCTTAAATCTCATTCACCAGGGCACTCCCAAATCAAATTCTCCCTCCCACTCCCACCCCCAACATATTTCTGGTATCACTCCATGCATCTCCTTCTTAAAGGCGTACTGAACAGGTATTAGATTAGATTTTTCCAGAATGCACTGACACACAATAGCTTTCAAAGAAACACAGATCTCACATAGTTATACTGTGGAAATAGCCTGTATGTGAAAACTCACCTGAGCTGGTGGGCAATCAGATTAGATGCAGACAGAACAACTTAATTACAAAAAAACCATGGTTGTACATGCAGCAACTTGTTTTTCTCTTGTTTGACCCTCCTTTTAGTCTGTGAACTCCTTATTTAAACAGAATTGCAGCAAGAAGACTGAATCTAGCCTACTGTGCTGACTGGACCTTAAAGACTAACATGACAGAACTTGCACGTTTCCCTTTCTGACTGCTTTCAACCAATAGATGTAGTGAGTTTAGCAGCCCCTGTTGTGAATTGCTCCTGAATCTAAATAGTGAACGCCTCTACACCACTCTGTTAAGATGAGGTCTATGCCTGCCCCATGTGCTGTGACAACTTTCCATTATCTTTTTCTTGCCAAGACAGATTAAAGGAAATTAATAACGAACAGCTGAAAATGATTTTTTCTGAGGGCATGAAATGAAACAGTTCAGAGGCTGATAAATTATACAACAAGAGGCAAGAAATAATGCTCTCATCCATGGTACATAATACGAGGAACATCTACACAACAGCTACTTACTTCCCAACACGTGCCTGTCCATTAATGGATGCAGTATCTCCATTTTTTGTTACATGCAATCTATATCTATACAGAACACCTAGGTGCAGCTGTATCCTTTGTCACAGCTGTTTAATCAATGTGCCATCATAGTAGCAACCCCTAGTGTTAAATTAAATGAGAAAATAAGCATAATGCACCTAGTTCCAGCAAATTTATATCTTGCTCCAGACAGACACTTCTCATTTACAATCTGAAATCAGAGATTTAACTCTGAAATCAGAAATTCAACTTAGTTTATGTCACTACAAATGGGGCTGTAAATTGTAAATTAACACAATGCTTCCAAATTCTTTGTAGTTATGCAACAGACTTTCAGGCAGTATTGTTATTTCATACTAAGGAGCAGAGCTTTTTTATTATTAAGACAGTATTGTCTGCGTATAGCCACAAATAACAGGTGCTTCTAAAAGTTCCTATCTCCAGCAACTAACATGCATTACTTTCATAAGGACTTTCAGTGGGTACACTGACTGCATACTGAATACTTATATAATTATTTGTGAATGACAGGACATTATGACAGACAAATTATTTTTAATCTAATGCATCTGAAACGTCTTCATCTCTCAACATGCTCCAGAGACAAAATAGATTAATATTTAAAAAAATCTATACATTATTAAACTTTCTACAGATGGGTAAAAAATTAAGATAGCCAAATTAAAAAAAAAAGATTTTCTTTCTTAGCAAACTTCTTGTTTTAAGCAAGCAGCGGGTTTTCCCCAGATATGTCAGTCAAAAGATACCTGATATAAAGGGATGTTCCTCATGCCCAAGAAAAGGCCAATCTCCTAAATGACTTGTTTACATTGGTTTTTTACCCTCCTGAGGGGATCACAGTATCAGAAAGGACACAAACCAGCCTGAGAGTGGGTGGTGGGCCCAAAACTGATGTGGATCAGATAAGAGAACACCTTGAGAAACTGGACATTCACAAGTCCACAGGCCCAGATGGAACGCACCCAAGAATCTTGGAGGAGGTGCAATGGAGGATCATTGCACCTGCCTTGGCAAAGATATTTGAAAATTTGTGGTGCTCAGGTAAGGTCCCAGAAGACTGGAAAAGAGCCAACGTAGTCCCCATCTTCAAGAAAGGGAGGAGGGGAGACCCAGGGAACTATAGACCAATCAGTCTGATGTTCATCCCTGGCAAAATCCTGGAGAAAATTGTCAAGGGATCCACCAACACCGGACTAACCGAAGGCAAGCTTCTGACGGCCAGCCATCATGGCTTTGTGACTGGCAGGTCTTGCCTAACCAACTTCATCTCCTTCTATGACCAGGTGACGTAAGCCCTAGACAAGGGAGATGACGTAGATATCATATATCTGGACTTCAAGATAGACTTTGACCTAGTTCCCCATGATGTCCTCATGACTAAGCTGGGGAACTGGGGCTTTAATCATCTTATGGCTAGGTAACTGGCTATGGGGTCAGGTCCAAAGAGTACTAGTTGACATGAACAAATCAACATGGGGCAGGGTGACCAGTGGACTCCCTCAGGGCTTGGTACTTGGGCCAGTACTCTTTTTACATCTTCGTCAATGATCTGGAGTCAGGAGTCAGATGCAAACTGGCAAAGTTTGCGGATGACAACAAATTATGGGGGAAGAGTGGTCACACCGCAGGACAGACTGGGGATACAGGTCAATTTGGACATGTTCTCAATGTGAGCTGACCAAAACCAGATGTTGAGAAGTGTAAGGCGCTGCACCTCAGTAGGAAGAACCCTGAACTTGGTAGCAGCCTACAATTATATAAGAGGACTGCATATCAGGACCTGGGAGACCAGCTGTTCACCAGAGCTCCCCAAGAGATAACACGGCCTAACAACCATAAACTCCAGGAAGACCAATTTAGACTAGACATAAGAAAAATGTTATTTACAGTGCAAGTGTCCAAGGTCTGGAACAGACTCCCCCCAGAGATGGTATAAGCACCTACTCTGGACTCTTTCAAAAAACTTCTAGATATTTTTTCTTGCTGGGATCACTTGATCCCAGCTGACTTTCTGCCTATGGCATGTGGGCTGGACTTGATCTCATGACGTTCCATCCAGCCTCTAAAGTCTATGAAATCTATGTAAATCTTTAAAGCAACAAAACCCAAATATGGCACAAGTGCTCAGGAATTTTCTTTTATGGATTCAAAAGAAGCGAGTCCAAAGACGTATTTGAGAACTTCTAGAATACTTACCATTTCACAGTTAAAACACAGGTCTGTTTACAAAATCAAGGAGGGAGGAAAGAGGCCCCAAATATGTGAAACAGTGTAAAATGCCTTCTTCCAAACATGCTCAGAGACTACTAAGATATAGACTCCTATATTTGTAACTAACCACCAAACTAAAACAAACAAACAAAAAAATGTAGAGCAGGGATGGGCAAAATGTGGCCCGGAGGTCAGATACAGCCCACCAGGCCATTCTATCCAGCCCACAGGGCCCCTAAAAAATTTAGAAAATTGTCATTTATCTGTCCCTGGCTGCCTGTCATGTGGCCTTTGACGGCTTGCCAAGATTTAGTAAGCAACCCTCACCCAAAATAATTGCCTGCCCCTGATGTAGAGAATGAATGATAGCAATTTTGTTCTGACCTGGCTCACGCTTGTTGGAAACTCAGTTCTTTCATTCATGGCACTGTTTGGTACTCCAGAATCTAAACATTCGTTTAAAAATAAACAAGCTACAGTCCTTATGATCATTGTGTATGGAGGGAGAACAAACCTAAAATGTGAACCAAGTGTAAACAAAGCAGCAAAATTTACTTGGGTCAAAACAGCACTGAAATGTAAACTGCACTTCATCTTAGCTAAACTGTTCAGTCTCAAAATTACAATCAAAACATTTTTACTGTTGACCACAATGATGAAGAAAGAAAAGAAAGGGTGCACCAAAAAATATTTTCTTGGTCAATACCGATAGCTGATTATTCACTAGGCATATTGGCTGATACTGATCCGATAATCGACTTACAGGAGCACACCTGGGCAGCATGGAGAACAGCTCCCTTTAGGCAAGTTTGTGGAGGAGAAGAGGCATGGGGGATGCAGACTGAAGCCCCACAGAGTGAGGGAGGGAGTGGGGCAGGGGCAGGAGCTGGGAGCATTGCCCACTCAGGGCAGTGAATGGGACCTCAGAGCCAGGGCTGAGAGCATGATGGAGCCATGGGTGGCTCGTCCAGGGGATCAGTGTTCTGCTACTTAAAAATGGTGCCAAGAGTGCATGAACTAAAGCTCATCAAATGAGCTCTAGTTCAAGTTCTGCAACCACCATTTTTAAGTGTGTGGACGCTTCTGGAGAAGAGCTGAGTGGGGCAAGGGAGTGGGCAGACTGTGGGCCCTGCAATGAGGGAGGAAATGGGGCAGGGGCTGCGGAATAGGACCCAGGGCCAGCGTAGGGAGTAGGATGTAGCCATGGATGGCTCATCCAGGGTGTACAGGGGATAGAAAAGGGGGGTGGCTCCCCACTGCTGTATGCACCCCCAGGGGCCTGTCCACGTGCTTAAACATGGTGGTGGCAGTGCTGGAACTAAAGTTCATTTGATGAGCTTTAGTTCAAATGCCCTCACCACCACTTTTAAGTGCCAGGACACCGATCCCTTGGACAAGTTGCCCACAGCTCCATCCCACTCTCCACCCTGGCTCTGGCATACCATTCACAACCCTGGATAGGCAGCACCCCTAGCCCCTGCCCCTTACCCAACTCCCTCCCACACTACGGAGGCCTCAATCTGCCCCCCCACTCCACGCCCCTTCTGTCCCCAGTGTCCCTTCCCCTCCACAGACTTACCTGTAGGGTGCTGCTCTCCACACTGCCTGGCTGCATTCCTGGCCACATGCTTGCTCTGGCTGCATGCATGCATGTGTCATCCCAGGATCCCAGGCAGAAGGCATATTCTATTTACTAGTATATTACTGGCTACACCGGCCAAAAAGAGCTGACTGCCAGTCACATTAAATTTTTCTTTTATCAGTGCCGATCCGACATGACACCGATATATCAGTGGACCTCTAAAGAATCATATTAGGGTTATAAATAGAAAGAGTTTGGGAACCATATCACTATGTTTCTCCTCCAATTTGATGCTCAACTGACAGTCTCCTTGTAGCTAATCAGACTCTGGGTGCATACAGACATTCATTTCTATGAGAAAAAAAATTCTTGCAGCAGAAAAATAGCCTAGGATCTGAACTGTATAAATGTTCCTCCAGCCCTATAGCAGGAAAGCTATGCAGGGAGCAATAGAGGGTTGCTCCCTGCGCCACCTCCACCCTTAGGGGAGCCATTACTTGATAGCCTACCCTTTCCCTAGAAGGGAAACCTGGGATACCTGGGAAGGGGACAGCTTTCTAGTGGCAGCTGCTGACAAGCTGCAGCTGCCACAGACTGCCCAGAAAGGGATCTAGCACAGGAGAATGCCCTCCCCCCCATCCCATCAATCAGCTGACTTCAAGAAGTGCAAGGAGAGGGGTAGAAGCACTCAGTGGCTGTAGCAAGGCTCTGGGAACCTTGCCAAAGGCACATGACAGCCTGCCAGACCCTGTGCTGCCATGCCTAGGCTGACCTAGAGTGAGACAGGAATATTTGGCTGCGACAGCAAGGCCCCCTAGTCTTATGCAGCCTGTTTCATTCTGCTCTGCTCTTGGCCCGCTGGGCAAGGGGATAGCAAGGGGAATTCAGAGGGCTTGGGAGCCGAGCATACAAACATTTTCCACAAGCCAGTCTCTCAGCTCTTCTGGCTTTTAAATCACTGTGCCCGTCACCCAGCTGAGCAGCAGGGGAAGGCAGTGCAGCTGAGAGCCAGGCTTACAAGTCCAGCTCCCACGCACTCTGGCTTTTCAGTTGCTGCCGCTGGTACAGCTGAGCAGTGGAGGCAGGCAAGGAGAAGTAGGTAGAGATCAGGACTTCCTGTGCTCGGTTCCTGATGCTTGAGAATGCTGCCAGAGGCAAACTTGCAAATGCAGTTGTGCCTGCTGCCCTTTTCCTCCTGCTAACACTCATCTAGGCAGCAGGAGCAGTGATTTAGATGCCAGAGAGGCTGGGAGCCCAGCTTGCGGAAAGCCTCTACACACCAGGCTCCTAGCCCCTTCAGCTCCTTTGCTGCCCATGCTGTCCAGTTGACCCAGAGAAAGATGGGACAAGGCAAGCTGCACTGCTGCAGCAGCAAAGCTCAGGAGCCTTGCCTCCAAGGCAAAATGTCCCTGCCTCTCTACCAGAAGTGATTTAACCTTGATTGTTTCCAAATTATTTTTCTCCTGGAGAAGCCATTTCTGCACCAGGAGAAAAAGTTTCAAGATCTGTACATTTTGAGTTTCTACCATGAAAACAGCAATTCTCCCACTAAAAACTGAATGTCTGTATGTGGTCTCTGAAATTGCACAAGCTGGACTACACATCTAGCAAGTAAATTTTAAAATAAAGTGCTGGTCCCTAATCAAAAGGACTCTGGTGGCAAATTCCTTTAAAAGAGACATGAAAGGAATCAGGGAGCTTTTTACAATTTTTGCTGGATATAGAAAGTTTCAAACAATTTGTGCTGGTCCAGTAAAATCTTGCAGTGATCTGTGCAAAGGTAACAATTTTTATTTTCATTTCCATCTTAAATTCAATTGATTTCAAGCTTAAATATGAGTGTCTACAAGAGTTTATTTTAAAATGTAATCAAATACTAAGTGTATGTATATGTCCGTAAGTACAACTGTTTCCAGAAACATACAAAACAAAAAAAGTAGTGAAAACTGCTGATAAGAAGTAATTTCAAAATTTATTACCATCATGTAGCAAGTCAAACCCTAATTCTGTAGAAATTAAACTGACAGCCCTCAAATTTCCTAAGTTTGCCCTCATAACCAAAGACAGTAATATACTATAACTGATGTGCAAATAGACTACTCGCCTTACCAGCAGAAGCAAAATGTTAAAATACCAAGTTCTTAAATAGACCCTTCAAAACCCATAATCAAGGGCTACACTTCTCCCAAATTCAATGGCCCCTCTCCCCCAACAAAACAAAGAGAGGAGGGAAGATGAGTCAAAAATGTAAAAGCCCAGCCTGCACTGATCTGTAAAGAAATCAAGGAGTTCTGCTGTTGATTTAAATTAAAACAATATAAGGACCTAATTGCCTTTCTTGCCAAAGGGTTAATGGCAGAGCTAAGAATTCCAAACCCTAGTTCTGTGACTTAATAGTGGAGCACATCTATTCTGCAATGTAAACTACAAGTTCAATCTTTAAATTTTTGTACCACACAGTCCATATGAATTATGTTTAGAAGAGAGGGGATTACATTTTTGGTAAACTTTACTGGGAGGAAAGGAGTTTTTCTTTACGGTAGAGCTTTCCTTATTCTAACGTATATTATAGTGCTTCTCAATCTCTCTGGATTCAAGATAGTCCTCACTCTGCTTAAGACTCATGGCATCCCTCAGAAAATGCCTGATCTTAGTTTTCACTTGTTTTTTTTAAATGCAGAAAAATAATAAAGCAATTCTTCTGGTGCATAAAACTCGGGAAGAACACAGCAGGGCAAAACATTTTTGACAATACAGATTCCTATCTGAAATCTCTGGGTTTTTATGCAACTTATATGTAGGTAACTGCCCATCTAACAGTGCTAATATTGTGCAATATCCTTAAAAGGATCTTACAGCAACCCATCACCCTGGTGGAGAATCACTGGTGTATTTTACCACAACCAATATGGACACTTTCCAACTGATTAAAGTCTATTCAGTTAATAACTCAGTGCTGTTGTATAATGGGAAATCTATCAGTTATTCTCAGAAGCCTACCCCTGATAAAATGTAGAAGGCAACCAGAATTATCTCTAACATAAGGCTAACATAAACCAACATAATGAAAGAAATGCTGACTTGCTGCATTCTCCATTAGGCTCAGCACTTTCAACCAAGCTTTTAAAAAAATAGAGCCACAAAAAGATTACTATCTCTATCACATGATAATAATGAACAGATTTACAGATTCACACAGCAATTTTTAGAAATCTATTCTGTGACTTAAACCTCTTTGTGCTTTCATTGAAAAATACATGGGCAATAAAAGGAAATACAATCAATTTTTTAAAGTGATAAAATACTGGAGTTTTATTCAAAATATGAATATGGTTTTACAGTCAAAACATTATTTAAAATGGGTCAAACAAGACAGCTCTGCAATACCTATTTTAACTAACATGCTACAGGACATTAGATGTCAACAATATTATAAGGGAAAATTACTCTATAACTCAATGTTATACTACCCTCTACTGTCCTCTTCAAAAACTGCAGGTGAGTTCATTTGGCATATTTATATTTCACTTTTCAACTTTAATATTCTGATTTTTCAGGCAAGGTGCAAAAAAAATGCAGAATACACTTGTTGGATGAATAAAAGTGTTTGTTGCTTGCTTTTGTGTACCACAATTTGTTTTTAATTAGATGCACAGTTAAACAGGGAAAAGAAGTTACACAATCTGATTCAACCGGTTTCTTCTCAGAAGCTATAGTTCTAAAGGACACAAGTCACCTAACCTTATACAAATATATGCTCAGGACCATACAATATTGATTTTTACTGTACACTGGAACATTCAAATTGTGTATTAAAATGCAACTCTATTTCAATGTAAGCAAATCTGAAGTGTGTGGGTTATTTAGAGTTCTGCATTAAAAGTGTATTTCTGAAGCTTCTTAATGCAGATATGCTATACACACTCATTAAAAATTAGTATTATGAATGCTGGACAACAAATGCCTCCATTTCATCCACAACTAGTACAATTTAAAATGCTTTGTCAAAAGCACTCCCAAAAATCATTGTGTGCACAAAACTTCTTGTACAGTTTAAAAGCTCTTAGCTTACAATTGATTTACAGGATGGTGAAGTAATTTGCAGTGTTGTCTGAAGGGTCAACAACCTATTCATGATAAATGTTTAATCTTGTTTTTCTATTTGCATCAATTTCCTTGCAACCTGCAGTGCAGATGACATTTGATAGCTCTAACAATGGTAAAATCTGGTTAATCATGTGTGATACGATGGGAAATTAAGGAACCCTAGCAGATATAAAAATCCATGAAATTTATGTTGCAGACTTCCAAATCTGTACCCAAGATATTATTCAGGTCTGACATAACCCACTCTTTATGACATTATGGACAATAACGTGTTCTAAGTATCTGGAAATGATTGTTTATTTTTTTCTAATATAGCTAATACTCTGACACTACCATATTTCATATCCGACTAGGCAAATGGACAATATTTAGGAGCAAAGGATCAGCAAATACATGGCCGAAAGAAAAAGAAAGACACTTGTGTGTTTTTTTAATACTTTTCAAAGTAGGACTAGCAAAATACTGTAAAAAACCCCTAAATTCTCCAACATGTGAAAATAACCAAAGGCTTCTTATACTCTAAATTTTAGATCTATCTATTTCCATACTATGATAGAATCCAATAAAAGATATTAACTCTTCCCAAAAAAGCTATGCCTCTTGCAAAATTCCTGAAGTATCATAGCTACATTACTCTAACACACTATGACAAGAATCCCCCACCCCAAACAGCCAAAGTCAACATCTTTTAAATAACAGGGAAAAACTCTTATTTATGGAGGCAAGCATATGCACACGCACCTAAATATTGTTATGCAAATCACTAGTAAGAACAGATGAAAGTGTCAAAGCAGATGATGAAGAGCACTGTAAAAAACTACTAAAGTAAAGCATGTAAAAAAAAAAATCACCAGATACAAGAACAGGAGTATAAACATAAACTCCAAGTGAAAAAAGGTTGAGGTAAAAAAAGAAAAAGAAACAAACCACAAATGTCCTCCTCTTACCTCCACCCCCACAAGGTCACTGTGCAACACAGAAATGTGCCATGCATTTCTAAGGTCCCACCCCACAAAATCTGAAATTATCAGGGAAACCATCTAAAAGCAGTAATGGGGGAAAATGGGTTCATTCTGGAAAAAGAAAAGAAAATGGAAAGATGGCATCATGCTCAGTATCAAACCAAAGATATCAGAGTTCTCCCAAAACATGTTACTTGAATAAAGTCTCATGGAAAATAACCAAGTTGAGATTTGTGAAAGGGTGGGCAGTATGGGAAACTGAAATTCTCTCTTTGGCTACAGAATAAGAAAAGAAGTAACACTGTCACTTGGTCCCCACTGATGCATGTGCAACTTTTCTTGGGGCTTGGACAGGGGACCTGCTTCGACTAGCAGGAGTGTGGGGTGCTGGTCATCATTGCCAGGGCCAGGAGCAGAGGTTGGAACAGCCATGATGCATAGAGGCAGAGTAGGTAAGGAGAGAGCTGCTTGTTGTGTGCTGTCCTTGTGCTGGGCATGCTGCTTCTGGGCAAGAAAAGGGCTGGCCAGAAAGCAGAAAGCAAGGCTTGTTTCTAAGGATGTCTTCTACACACTAGTGACATGTAGGGGTGCACATGAACCCCCTGAGATTGGCAGTACACCTTCTATGAAAAGAGCTGCCGAAACTGCTGGCGGTGACTGAGGACAGTTGCCGCTCACCACCCCTTCCCCCTGTTGCAGCTGACACTGCCAGCGGCATCTGCAGGCAGTCCCCATTTGCCGGTGGCATCTGCGGGTGGTCGCCGACCACTGGTCAGCACTTGCGCCCTCCCATCACCAACTCCGCCATGGCTGCCTGCAGGCAGTCCTGACCCACTGCTGCCATGTCTCCGCCACCGAAACCAACTCCTGCAGTTGGTTACCATGCCTCCACTACCTCTCGGGGCACACGGTATTCATCAGTGACAACAATGCAAGTTTATCTACACACTCTGGTCTTTTTACTTGCTCTTGAAGGACAAAGGGAAATCACTCTTCCAACCCACATAGCCCCTTATCTCTTGGCTGAGATGGACCAATTCAGAACAACTACAATGGTAACTTCTCATGTGGACACTTGTCTTCAAAGAACTTGACCAGAAACTCCTTGCATTTGTGGGGAGAAATGCTACATCTGACAGTTAATATCCAAGTTAAAAACAAGCAATCAAACCAACAATATTTATGAGGCAGAACATGAAATTAATTAAAAAAAAAATCTTAAAAACACCCAAAAACATATGCACAGAAGACTCTGAAGATCTCTTTTCCATGAGGTGATTTATACTTGGTATTGCTAACTTATCCTGCCAGAACAGAGTTTGGGGGTGGGAGGATGCAAGGACAGGAGTTGTACTGCTAACTGCAATATAAAGAGTCCACATCATGTAAAATTTCTACTGCCCCAAAATGAGAAGGACAGCTGCTTCTGTAGCTTCGTTGCCCTTCATTCCCAACATCTAAATTCTGGAGAGGACTCTTCAAATGTCAGAATTTAAGCCGACTAGGAGTTTGTGTATCAGTGGCAGCAATGGGGTAGCATCTCACTGAACAGGAAATCACGTCTGTTTGTATTTAAACAAACACCCAACAACAGCCAACCACATGCACACATTTTGAGAGCTATCTGGAATCACAGCAATCTTTCCATTCTGCTACATCAGCTTGTCATGCAAATCTTTACCAAAAAATAAGGACAGAATTTAGCATGGAGCTCACAACACCTGGACACAGCAAGGGTCTCCAAAACATTCACAAGAATTGTGACAAATTCAGGCACTTTTCTTTGCATTTCAGACAAAGTTACAAGCAGATGTAGAGACAGAGGAAGTCATCCATGCATTGGTTACAGAAATTTATGTCTAGGAGATTTTTTTTTCTTTTCTAAACTAGGGTTGAGAAGTTATACAGTTTTAAGGGCGAGAAACTGAGTGAGGGGTGGGCTCCTTCTAATGAAACCTTCAACTTTGTAGAAGCTGATAGTATTTCTCAGAAATAATTCCTAAGCATCACTTACCAACAGCTGGTAAGGTGCAGTGGAATCACCTCCTAGCTGGGAGGGGGGCTCAGGCCATGCTGAGCCAAGAACAGCGGGGAAAAACCAGGCAGACCGCAGCTGGGGTCTGGTGGGAGAAGGGAGGCAGGAGGGTTTAATCCCCCTCCACCTGAGCCTGCCATCCCACACCCCTGCCCCCTCCACTGCAATGAGAAAAAGTCTGGCAGGGTCTGCTTCACCCCCACCAGGTAGACCAGGCTGTATCCCCAGCTAGGTTTCCCACCCCCACGTCAGCCAGCCCTCACTGCTCCGGCTAGAGTACAGAGAGACAAGGCCAACCCTGCTCTGTCCCAGCAGCTGGCACAACCCAGCCCGGGACTGGAAAGCATGACAGGATGCTGGGGGACTATGATTTAACTTGAACCAGGAAGCGGTCTGGAACAGAAGTTCCGTAAACCGGTTTGACCTAAATCAGTTAAGTCTAAACTACATTCAACCATATTCATCTTAAACCAGTTTCAGCCATTTTGAAACCTGTTTATGTGCACTGAACTTATGTTCTGTTACAGGTTTAAACCCATCTCTGATCATTTAAATTGGTTCCTGTGCAACTTCCATTCCTAGCCCTGGAGTCCAGGGCTAACCACCCCCCTTACCGCCTACCAGCCTGAGGCTGCTCCGCCCCGAATCAAGATTCTGCACCCAGAAGCTGACTCCGGCACAAACTGTGTCCAAGTTTATTGCCCCACCTTAAGTACAGAGCAGCTGAGATACATTAAAGTCCCACCCCTGTTAACTGCAGGCATACAAATAGCAGCAACTGTGTGGGATTGCATTTCATTACCCTCTATAACTGAGGTCACAAATGGAAAGGAAGTTTGGGGATTACAGTCAACAGCCAATCTGTACAAGCGTGGAGTACCTATGTCAAGGAGAAAAAAAAATGCAGATCAAAAAATAAGCTGAAGGTGGTTTAAGAGGGAAGACATTCACCCACCTCCCATTCCAATGATGAACTGCTCCTGTGCAAATTCTAGGCACCAGTTTTGCTGTACGTGGATGAAGAGTCTATTTTGGAAGCACTTCAGATAATAAAACTATCTTTAATCTTTTTCTTAATATTTTTATAGGTTTATATTTGTTTGGATGTCTTCCCCTCGACTAAGATACCTTTCTTTTTGAGTGGTCTGGATCTGAATGCACTCTTTTCAACTGAGGGGTGACAACAGATGCAACCTTCCTTTCCCTAATGAAGTAGGGTCCCCCAAAGTTCATATTTCTCAGATTTAGGAAAGTAAACACCAAGCATCATTGTGAGGTAAGAACACACATGTGGGCCATGATGCCTTTACAACTGGCACATGTGCCTGCTAATTAGCTACAGATTTTGGTTTTTTGCAATAAGCCAACAAATCCCTGTGCAACAGGAAATTTAAGAGAGCATTATTAAGATTTAGATTTCTATTATACTTCAACACCTCTCACAGGGTATTATACAACTATGAATAGCAAATACTACTGATGAGAGATTACTATGCAACTGTTATATTGTATAGTGATACAGGTGCAACAAAACTGCTTCAACTTAATTCTGTTTCATTCAAGGTCAGTCAGAGTAATTAGCTAACCTTTCACTACAAGATGAGGGAGACATAACAGCTGATGCTTGCTTCCAAACAGCTTCCTTTCCTTTTTCCAAGTGGTTAAAAAGTACATTTTGTCTTTCTCCATAGCTGTTTCAAGGCAAATTGGACATAAGCGAGTTTGGTTAGGTACAAACTTTTTAGGTCATACATTCAGCTGACAAAGCCTGACCTAAAATTTGGAAAGCCTAAATGGAGTGATTCTTACTGATATCAGCTAAAAGTATCAAGTTGAGACTGATCAAAATCTACTGAAGGTACAGCAGCTGCATTCCAAACTCACAATAGCACTGCATCCAAAATACATGCAAGTGGTGGCAGATGACAGTGCTTAAAGCAAAGTTCACCTCTACATAATAAAGGCACTTTTGTACATTCAGTAAAATGCATTACAGGTATCTTTGGAGGGCTGCAAAGACAAAGAAATTACAACACAGACAAGCACTTAAGTATAGTTTCCATTGCTGGTGGTAGACTAACTACTCCCCCCACCACTTTTTACACCATGCAAACTGGTTGTTAATTTTCCCTTTGTGGCCTCTTCCACCTTGAGCTCAGTGACTGGATATCATCAACCTATTTAAATAATGACAGACAAGCAGGTTCCGTCTCTTTGGGCTCACATGTTCCAGTAGTCAATACATCTCTTTTTTTTTCTAGCTAGCCCTGTGCCATATCTGTTTATCAGTTGAACCCTTACAAAGTTTCTGGAACTCCTCACTGTCTAGGGGAGAGCTATATGAATAGTCTAAACTAGATATTAACCACCTTTTAGCAACAGTAGGCCAAATTAACCAACAGTATTCCTTCAAATTGAGTTACATCCTTCAGACTGAGTGCTGTCCTGACTTGGTGGTCCAGATAAAAATCTCTATGTGTGCTGGATCAGCCTGTGAGCTGTAGGTTGGCAACCCCTAGTCTAAACCAAAAAGTTATGCTGGTATACTTCCAATTCTGCCATTAAAACTTTAGAGTACATTCACACACTAACCACAGAACCCTTTCTTCAAGCGGTTGCTTTTGCCAAATAACATAAGGCTTCTGTTGCCCTACAGCAGCCAGCTGAAGGCATATGTAGAAGCTTCTAAACCTTCAGCTGGCTGTCATGGTCTATTCATCAGCTGGGACCTTCCTACAGTGCACTTAGTAGCCATACTGTGAGAAAGCTGGCTGGAGTCATGTGAAGCTACCAGCATGTGAGAGCATGAGTGGATCTAAGATCTCTTGAAGGGGGATCCAGAAGCAGCAACCTGAGCTACAGAGATGGCTATACCCCAGCTCTGAGGGGCCAGTGCACAGAATGCTCAGCAATAAGAGATATTATACAGAACATACAAGATCACTTCCATGCATTTTAATATAATCATATGAGTTCCCTGTGGTTCAGTGGTAGATTCCTTGTCTACCACACAGGAGACCTGGGTTTGATTACCAGACACTTACACAACTATAACCATGGAGGTACCAAACATCTGGGCTCAGCCTGGTCTTTGAATTCCGTCTCAGTGGCCTAAAGGGAGGATGGAAAGTCTGGGCAACCTCCAAGCCTCCAAAAAATTCCTCCCAGGGATATGTACTGATAGTCTCGGTGGCCCTCATGCATACACTATGATCCAGGAGGACTGACAGTTGCCACAATATAATCGTGCATATCAGTCTATTGATTGCTTGAATGACTTAAAAGCTATTTTAATATTCAAGTGTCTGGGCCTATCCCCTATATGGGGTCCTTAGCTATATAGGGGCCTGATTTGTAAGTATCATGCATCCAGTTAATTAATCCAGAAGTTTTATAAACAAAAATGATTTGGTTGATGAGTAAAATCTTGATATACCTAGAAACTTAAAATCATAAAAAGTAATGCTGAAAGGGACCTCAGGCAGTCACCTAGTCCAAAACTCTGCTTAAGGCAGGAGTTATCCAAACCAAGTGCTTGTCTAACCTTCTGCCTTGCTTTCCTGTGTGCTTTCATCCTCCCATTCCATGCTCTCCCTTACTTCCCTCTCTCCTCTCTTTCCAATTGTTCTGAAGTTGGTTTGTGAAAGTGCAAGTTAAATAATTAATACCTTTACCTACCACCATCATAAACAGTGATAAGAACTCAGAAATGAGAACAAATCTTACCCAGGTGGTATTTGAAACTATACGAAGTACAAGATTTGATCTACTGCATTCAAAATGTGGCAGACGTGTTAGTTGTTATTAAGAAAAAGTATAAGATAAAGAGGAGGCGGCATCTCCACACAAAGACAGGTCCTAAAAATAAAAATGAAATAGCCATATTATCTTTGAAAATCTGGATCCAAGCTTCCTAAGCCATAAGAGGGTTACAGCATCAGGGGACTTCATTTTAGCAAAAGAAAAATGAAATATTCTGCAGTGATTTAAAAAAAAAAAGCAGAAAGAGCATCTCTGGCCTAATCAGCCTCACAATTCTAATGAAGAAACTGGAGTATGTAATTAATCTGCTCCTCTATTAAGATAACAAGACATATTTAAACCCAAATGACTTGAGACCCAAAACACAGCTCAGTGAAGTCTGATAAGGAACAACTGCCAAACTTCAACTCTCTAAACAGAAGTTCTTTTATATATCTCAGATACTTCACCGGTTATTAAAAGGGAAATTTGCTCCCAGGCTGCAGATTATTCAGAACACATAAATGTAAAAGGGGGAGGGAGGAGAAGAGGAGAGGTAACCCAATCTTATCCTTAGAATTCTTAATTGGATGCCAAATTTATACAACCAAGGAAAAAAACATCTCCTTAGATTATAAAGCCAGAAGGGGTCAATATGTCTTCCTAAATCACAGACCACAAACTTCACAAACTGAAGTCCTAAGGATTTTTCTAAAAGAGGGCCTTTTAGGGAAGAAAAAACATTTAATCTACCAATAAACTTGTCAAGTTATTCCAGTTATTATGCTCTATCTTCAAAATGCTATTTCTAGCTGGAACTTACTGGCCTCCAAACTTCTATCACTGAATCTTGTTATACCACTGTCACTAGGTTGAGCTCCTGGAATCTCTCAATAGAGCATCTTTTCCAATCCCTTAATCATTCTAGTGGGCCAGTGCACATGATCAAAATCAATCCAAAACAGGTAATCAGACATGTATCTTATCCTAAATTCTGTTGTGATTCAATTCTTTCTAGAAGTACCTACATTCCACAAAAGTCCTTGCTTCTTTAGACCAGTGGTTCTCAACTTCTTTAGACTCAAGGCACACCTTGTTAGACTTGAAATACTCCTTGGAAAATGTCAGCTCTTCATTTCTACTCCTTTTTCCATTACAGAAAAATAGCAGAGCAATTCTTCTGTTGCAAAGAAGTCAGAAAGACCACCACTGGACAAAATGTTTTTGATAATATGGATTATTATCTGACATCTCCAGGTTTATCTTGTGAATCACATTTAGATATTTGCACATCTAACAGCGTTAATATTGCACAATACCTTATAGGACCTTTAAAAGGATCTCAGAGCACCCGAGGTTATTGTCATTATATAAAAACATGGCAATATAACTATAACAAAAGACAAATATCAAGCAATCCTTGTAAATGTGATTCTTGCTGTTGGCAACTCTCCAATTTAATCTCTGTCAAAACAACTTTCCTGTCTCTCATTCACAATAAACTACCCTCCCTGAGGCAAGGTTGCAGTTGATGGAATCACAGAAAAAGAAACTGATCAAAGGTTACTGACATTTCTTTAATTAAACAAGACCAGTCCCTGCTGCAGTCCTTGCCTCCTGTCGTGTTTTACTTGCCATCATTTATCCACAGTCAAGAATGTAGCTATCCACTGGCCTGATATTAGTTTTATTTTTTTTAAACCAACAGACCAAAAGTTACTAGGCAAATTAGTAAGGCTCAGAATGAGGGGCCTACAAAAGGTCACACTCATTAATCTAATCAAGGTATAATAAAATATGAATAAATGTCTTGGAAATTAAGCTTAGCAGAAATAAGTAATGTTCTGGCTGCTGGAATTTCTAATGAATATAAATTAATATTCAGGGATATTAGGAGCATTCATTACTATGGGCCAGATAAAAAGGTAGTGTGAAAAGTTATTCTGTTACCACTGCCTGTAGAAGAAAAATAAGTCTGAGGCCAATTTGCCAATATTTAGCTTGGCACATACAAACAAATACTATCCAGTGTAACTAAGATTAAGTGTTCCTAGATTAAAGTAACTACCATCATATTAAAAACAAACTTCTACTCTAAAAAAGGGTTAAGATACAAAAGGTCAAAGCATTTGCACAGATAGCTAGTTTAATGCAGAAACTATTCCAGTGCCTGCCAATTAGACAACTCCCCTAGCTTTCCTATAATGAGATAATGAACATAATATAGATTGATAACCTTTGTGACTTCCCAAAGATGTAGTCAGACTTGAAAATCAGGAGGTGAGAGCAGCCATAAGGCAGCATCATAGCAAAGTAGGGCTATAAGGGAATACAAAATGTCATCTAGTATTGTTCCAGGCAAAACCATTCCAGCCAAGTATCTGTAAATCTGCTCCTGAGTTTCCAAGGATACAAATTCCACAGTTTCTCTACGCAGTCTGTTCCAATGCAAGACCACCATTACAGCTAGACAGTTCCTCCTAATCTTCAACCTAAATTCCTTCTGCTGCAGCTTTAGACCTATCCTCTGAGCCCACAGAGAAAACCCCATTTTCACTTCCTCTAAAATCATCCTTCAGATATTTGAAGAGAAATCATCCACAGACTGGACAGTGTTAAATATGGTTTAAACAGGGACTATGAATTCTTCCCCTATTACCTGGATTAGTCTATTACCCCTTTGTTCCTATGGGTTTATTGCCTGCTTGTTTGTCCCCTCCCTCCGATGGGCGGGGTGGGGGTTAGAAAGGGAAGGTTTAACAGGGGGATAGACACAGGCACCTTGAGGTACAAATTTTCCATGATTCTCTGAAAGCCAGTAACCCAAGAAATGCTGAAAAAAGTCATAGATCAACTGCCCTGTTCAATAAGAATGGAAGTTTGTTAACAGAAAGCTCAGGACACAGGTAGTTTTGTTCCATTATACCAGCGACTATGACTTCAAGTGTTTGCAACGAAGGTTAATCCTCACCAGTTCTCATGAAACCATAAGCATTGTTGTTCTCCTGGAGTAACTTGTTACCCCGCAATTCAACATTGTTGGTCTCATGGGGTAACTTATTGCCCCACCAGCATGAAGAAAATGGAACCAGTGACAATAGTATAAATGTACCAAAAACTATTTATTAAACATCCAGTTTGTTTGAAAGAGTATTTATGATGATTTGAACCCAAAATATTATTTAACCAGAACTATGAACAAAATGTAAACTTTTGTTAGGGTTTCAAAACGTGATCAAACAATTTGCTAAGTCTGCAGTTCATACTGTTTTCAAACTAACAATTGCTCCACCCATCAAGGCTTAAACTGGCAAATTTGTATTTCTTGCACACTGTTCAAATTCCTTCTTATAAACCGTATCTAGCTACCTTCCACCAATGACTGCTCTACCAGGTGGAGTGTAGCCTAGTTGTAAGGACTCAACCATGTAAATGAAGTGTTTGTTGTTAACAATGAGAAAAGGAGAACTAGTGGCATAAACAAACTGAGCTATCTTTTCACCTATGGTGTCTTGTTGGTATTTGCTGGTTCTTACTACAAACTCACCCATGGTGGTGATTTTACAGGGTGAATGAAATCTTTTGCTTGCTACTGATACTTTGTTGTCTGAAATGCATTTAGTTGCAGCTGCTAAAAGTACCAACAGATGACTGAAGTTGATGCAGATACAGTCAAAATCTCTTATGTTTAAATGGGATCCTGAAATAAAAATGATTTTTGAACAGTCATTCTTCTCAGTTCTTTCACTCTATTATTCAATTAATCACTTACATTTTTTTCAGGAAGGATGCAAATCTGATTCCAAATCACCAAAAAAGCTAAGACTGACTACACTTAGAGTGCACTTAATTTTGGAGTAAGCCCCATTGAACTCACTGGCACTTCTGTTTTTTGAGAAAAAAAAGTATAGGATGGGGTTCCCTTGAGAAAGCTGAGTTATGCTGAAGTAAAATAGGGAATAGACTTATGGCATCACCATTATGGTCTGGGGCCATGATGTTCCAAAATAAGAGATATGTATTATAAGATAAGAAAGTGCCACCCAGTGGCAACTAGCAACTCTAGATTTCTCTTACTGTAGCTTTCTGTACCATAAATTTGGGTGATAAATTCTAAACCTCGTTAACTAATTAAACAAGCCATAAGGATTAGCTAAGCAAAACTTTTTTTTCTACCAACATCCAACATAGCAAACAGCTTGGGAATTTATTTGTTAAATCACACTTATACTAAAAGGCAGAGAGAGAGTCTTGAAGAATGATGCATTGTAAACTGAATTATTTCATTTACTAACCAGTTGATCCACATAGTTCTTCAGACATATCCACACCTTCATTCACATCCTTTTCTCCCAATAAGTAGTTTTTATTATGAGGTTTCATTCTTGCAACTAGGCCTTGCATCTCCTTCTTGCACTGCTTACACTTGACATGTTTTCCTTTTTGCCTAAGGAAGGAATTTCTTCAAAATATTCCCAGATAGGGTCTCTCTTATGCCCAGAAGCCATGATAGTTTTTCTGTGGCAAAAGTGTGGGGGAATATAGGAAGCAATGTGTGTACTACTGAATAATGTCTTTCCTTTTTCTTTCCCGTCCACTCACAGTTCCTTTCTACTCTGCCTCCATCCTTTCCTTTATTGTCTCTCTGTCTTCAAGGCAGTGTCTTAACTAACTCCTCTGCCTTGTTTGGCCCAGCTCCACCACCACACAAGCACAGAACAATATCATTGATTTTTATCCACCCTGGTTTAGAATTAATTCTAATTTAGAATTAATTAATTCTAAACCAGGAAATTAACTTTAAGATACTGCACAAAATATGCCTGGGATAGGAAATTACCCCATGGGAATGTATGAAGGTTAATATATGTTGGAAAGGAATCCTTAAAACAATTTTTAATATTTGACACAAGAAAGATTTTGATACAGTGAAAATTTGAGAATTTTTTTATAAAAAGACTATAGTAACAAAAGAATGAGGACATTTGAAATATAACTGCAATATGCAAATACTCAGTTAACCAACTTGTTTTCCACAAAATCTGTAATACTGCTATGCAATATTTCTCCAATCAAATATGTGCAGAGTACAGACACACTCTGTGGAACGGTCACTAAAGTCAGGGTTACCTATAGGACTTATCCTATAAATCACATCTTTCTCTGCAAAGTTACTTGATAAATATCCCAAATATTGTAAACTAGTCCTGATCCTAAGGGAGTCAATTAAGAGAAACAAAGTTTCCCCTCATGTCATGCAAAGTCTTCTCCTACCATCTTCTACATAATTAGTTGGTGCATTAATTCTTTGAGATAAAGCTTTTTCTTCACAAATTACAAATAATCTACTTCAAAGAACAAACTCTGCCCACCCCCCTCGCCCCTCTTTAAAAATTGATAGGCTTCACAGACATAATGTAACAGATCTCTTGGTCCAAAAATTTTGACTGAGAGCTAAATCACATCTTCAAAGACACACTTGTGAGTTAACAGTGCTACCTTTTGACATGAACAGCCAACCAAAAGAAACATATGTATATCTATGTTATGCTGTTTACTTATAAGAACCTAAGCCTAAAATGGAATCAAACCACCTGAAATCTTCTTTACTTAAAGTCACAAGGCTTTTTGAACCAACAAAATGTTTTGCTTCTGGTACCCAAGCTAGCTTATCTGTGTTAGTGCTGGGCTACTTTACCCTGCAGTGTAGACATGACTCCAAAGTAACCTCATATAGGACCTACCAAATACCATGCTTTAGATAAGACTAACTCAATCCTTGCTAAAATGAACAGAATTTAAAATTTGTAACCAGATTAAAGGCCCCATCACTGACAAACTGACCCTGAGGTATCAACTCCAAGCGCTATGAACCTTGCTTTCTAGAAAGATAAGCGCTCCAGCTTTCAGAAGGGATTATTTCCCTTCTGGAAATACAGACAGAAATACTCCTTCATTTAGCTTACAGTCCAAAACTCACTATTTGCCACACCCTGTGGTTAAACGGGTGTATAGGTCCATTAAAAAAACCCACAAAATTCAGCAACAACATCAACATATTGGACTAAAACAGTCACATTCTCTATTAAATACCATGTTCACTACGTCTTCCAGTCAGCTTTAGCAGTAACTGATAAAAGGGTAGAGGCATGGTGTTACTTTCCACTAGGATCAGTCCACAAAAGAGAACACACTACATTTTGCCAACTGATTATACAAGTACTTGCAACACACTAGGGGAATTCTAGCCACCGGCACTGCTGAATCTGTAACATCTACTTATCAGAGCAAATCTCCAACAGTAAAGCTAAATAACCAGATATTTTATTGTAGAAGTAGCACAATCATAGTCCTGTAGCTGCTAATTACATATCTAGCTGCTAAAGGACGGCACAGACGCAGTGACACCATGGATTACAACAGCACTTAATCCCATTTCTTCTGAAAGGCAGTGCAATACAAAATAGATAGAAAGTAGCTCTATTATAGCAGAAACCAAAATTTTAGCCCTAGTTCTTTCTTAAATCACTGTATGCAGGCAAGCTGTCTATTACTTGTGAAATGGCTAAAAGACAACGGTGAAGGTCCAGAAATACCAACAGCAAGTGAAAAAGACAGGCCTAGAACTCATAGTCTCTTTACTTTCAATTTAATTTAGTGCACTTTCCAACAGACTAACAAGCATTTAAGAGGAATGAATCTGCTTCCCTTAAAATGCATGACTGACAGCCAGACTAACTTTTTTGTGAAATCAGGTGCCAAAAACTGCATTATTCATAATGAATATGAAAGAGACAGCAACAATGCTTGCCACACAATTATTATATGCAATTATGTGAAAGATCAGGTTTCATCAGTCATTCCGAGATTGGGCCACATCAGTATGCAGGCAGCACCAGCCACTGGATGAATATTCCTACTCCTAGTTGTCATGTTGTTAGGTCCAGAAGGAAGAATGAGAACAGAAATCATAATGGATAGAAAGAAAGGGATTAAATGAAATACTCAAAGAACAGAGTTCCTATAAAGATGGTTCTTTAGAATTCCCTTCAAACCTACTTCCTAGATCAAATGAGGGCCTGGCTTCTCTACTATTCATTCCATCAAGAGTGCAGATGCAGATGGTTCTTCAGCCTGATGAAGGATGTCTGTACCCAAAAGCTTGCAATGAAGATTTTTTCCAACTATTTGACTTGATCTAATAAAAGATACCAGATTTTCCCAAAGAACCTTATGTGGCAGGCTGGCTGGTCAGCTCACCAGCATCCTGGATCGTTAACTTGAGCCCAGAAAGGCTCAAACTGATTAGTGGGGCATTTCCACCAATCAGGAGGAGGCAGGAGACAAGCTTGCTCTGCCCTGACCCAGGGGCATGGTGAAGAAGAGCACAGCCAATCTCCGGGGGTGCAATGACGAAGACGAGGGCTCCTGAAGAGGTGGTAGACCTGACAAGCAGGGCGAAGCATTTCCCCAGAAGCTCCCAGAAAATGCTGCCGCCTAACAAGCAGCAGCAAGTGGTTGCATCCCCAGCCTGGCTGTGGAGGGAGCCACAGTGTTGGGCACAGATCACTAGGCAAAGGGTGCAGGAGTGGACAGGACCTCAGCAGCTGTACAAAGCAGTGCAGGTCCCCAACCCAGCACGAGACAGAAGCCCAGTCCCTTTGGTGCACAGAATGGTGCATGGGCCTTGGTGAGCTGAAGAGATACCGTGGCTGCACAAGGCAGCGCAGGTCCCCAACCCTGCATGAGGCAGGAACCCTCGAAGCATGGATCAGTTCACAGGCACAAAACAGCTCAGGTCTCTGACTCTGCAAGTGGCAGAAGTCCCATGGTGCATAGATTGGTGAACAGGGGGCTCATAGAGCTGAAAGGGACTGCAGTGGCTGCACGAGGTAGCGTGGGTCCCCAACCCTGCACGAGGCAGGAGCCAGGCCATTGGTGCACAAATCTCTGCACAGGGCTGTAGAGTTAATGGGATGCCACGGCCGTATGAGGCAGCACGGGTCCCCATTCCTGCCCTGGGCAGGCACCAGTTTGGTGCACAGGGCAAAAGAGGGCTGACAGGCCCTTGTGGCTGCATAGAGCAGCTTAGGCCTTCTGAGCTGCCAGAGGGATGATAGCCCCCAGTGAGGGACGATGCCCCACCTACACCAGTAGGTATGAGTCCAACCCTCCAAAAGCTGCTGAGAGTCATGAATTTTCCAGGAAGGGGATTCCCACAGGGGAGGAGGGGCATTCCTCACTGCAAGTAAACAATGGGAAGCTTATGAGGAGGGGAGACAATTCACCCTTGGAGACAGAGACAAGTCTAGGGCCCCTGTTCATTAAGAGGTTCATAAGAGGTTTCATGGTTACGGGCCCCTCCTAGATGAAGGATCTAGGAGCGGGTAATGTTGTTCTTCCAGGTAACGGGATCCTTCCCCAGGTGCCTTTACTTTTTTGGACATAGCTGCTATGCCATTGTTGTGGTCTCCTTTCCTTATGCCGTTGAGATTCTTGTTGTAACTCTACATCCTTATTATTGTATTAGAAGATTGTGAACTGTCTGGTAGCTGAACTCATTGTATGGGTTATCTGAATATATTTATAACTCATTTGATGCAACCTGATTGTGTATGTACAATTATGTCCCATCACTGTCAGATATTCTTGTCATTGTTTTGTTGATTAACCTGTTTTATCATTAAGTGCTCCTTTACTTACTGCCTGGAAGGCCCTGTCAAGAGGGCAGAGGCTGAAGAGTAATCGGAAGGTGACAGAGTACTAGACCTGTCCCTGAGTCAAGAGCTAATAACAGCTATTGCCTGTATAAAACTATATTTGTAAATAACGTGTGTGCATAGATAGATAGATAGATAGATAAGTATCTACAGTAAAAGCTCTGTTATCGGGCATCCCCCGGGAATGGGGGATGCTGGTTAATCAAATGTGCACCGTCTGGTGTGCTCCCTGGCCGAGTGTGCCAAGGGACAGGGAGGGGGCCCTGCGCAGGCTCTCTTTGCCCTGGGCTGTGGGCCTAAGAAGTGACAAGAACTCTGCTTGCAGTGGCAAAGCCCAGAAGTGGTACTTCCGGTTTTGCTTTTGCTGCGTCCCTTGGTTAATAGAGTTTTCCAGCTAATAAAGTGCTAGTTAACACAGCTTTTGCTGTATATCTATATATAGATGTGTGTGTGTATATAAAATTACATATGTACATAAGTTCATGGTTGCAAGTTTTATATAATGCTGTATCATTAAACCTGTACATAGTTAAATATCACTTGGTGTCCTTGGCTTCTGATCTGCTCTGTAGGAAAAGGAGGTGAGTGGGCCTGTACCTAGGCAGCGACACTCCCCACAGCATACCCGCTGAATCCCTTCAATTGGAGAGGGGGTACCTTCCGCGTACCACTCAGGTTACGCTTGTCGGCCTTGTTGCTCATCGTGCTTTGAGCCATACAGTTGTTGATCATCTTAGTTCTAGCTTGGACTTTAGACTAGTCATACCTTTAGTCTAGAAACCTTCTCTGACTTTGCCCTGCCTGCAAAGCTGTGACTTGCCACTAGAGGCCTGGTGAAAAGGGAGGTCACTTTCAGCCCTACTTCTCTGTGATTCTCCACGCTTTGCCTGTCCTTCACCCGCCACAGCAGCAGCATTCTAGACCGCGGGCAGGGAAGGCAGGTGATGAGGTCCTTCAAAACAAAGGCTGAAGGACTTGGTAGGGGGCTGTGTGAGGAGCTTGCTGCCTGCCAGACTCCTAGCACCACATGCACCAGGCTTGCTGTCATGGGCAACTGGTGCCTCTTGATCGTGGAGGAACACCAGCATCCAATCACTGACCGAGAGTAGGGGGGTCCCTAAGTGACCAATGGCCACCAGCAATGGAAGTGCCAGTAGCAAACCGGAAGTGCTGCCAACGCTTCTATCAGCACCTCCACATTCTCAGGAGAGAGCACAGGTCATCACCCCCCATCCTCTGGCCAGCAAGGGCCAATATCAGGGAGGACGTATGCTCCCCTGCACCCTTCCTATGCGTTCCCTATGCTTGCTGTCACACATACTTCTGGGTATATATCCTAGCCACACATGTCCCTCATGCTGTACTCAGTGCCTGAGCAACTTCACCATTTGCCCTTCATGGTGCCCCCAAGCACCTGGGCAACTTCAGCATTCAGCCCTTCTTGGCGCCCCCAGGCCTCGTAGGGGCAGCCCAGGCAATTGCCCCAGGAAGCCAGCAGCAGAGGCAGCAGCAGCAGTGTGCATGGGGATGGGGGCTGTGGCAGCAGCAGCAGCTGATGCAGCCAGCTTCCCCTTAAATTGACTTCACTCTGCAACTAAGAGCGGAATCCAGCCACAGCCAGCTCTCGCATCCACACACACAGTGGCAAAGCCCCATGCCCGCAGCCGCCTCAAAGCAGTACTAAACAGGGCCTATAATATTAGTTCTGCTTGAAATACAAGCAGCTATAAAATCTAATAGGAGATAATAAAGAGACCTGCAGCTATGGGCTTGGGATGTCTCCTAAGAAGCTGCTCCCAGTACTACCTGGTTGTTTAGGCTGGCTAAGAAATCATCTTTCATTTCACATTCAAGGGATCACTTGACTGAAGCAAGCCAGAGAACTCTGCTTGTGCTCTTTTTTGACTCAAGTTCTTTCCCACTCCTCTTCTCCCCAGAGACACAACGCTGGCTTCAGTTATAGCAAGGCAAAAAATCTAGCCCAGAAGTCTCCTTTCCTTTCTTTACAAAGGAAAGCTACTCTGACCCAACATAAGAATATGAGCGCTAAAAAAAATATCTAACTCCTTCCACATGGAAGAAGTATGTTGATTTTTTAGCTTTAAATACAACTCACCTCTAAAAATTGGCAGGAAACAATAGAGACAAGCATGCTCAAACTGATTCCCTCTCCTCTCCAACACATACTCATTTCCTCTCTTCCCCTGTTCTTCTGAGGAAAGGAGGAAAGAGAGGTTGTCAAAAAATGTAAGGACAAGAACAGAGAAGACAAAAATAATGAGGGTACTTAAAATGTAATAATTTTCTTGTAATTATAGGGAGAAAAGCTGATTTTTATTTTAAAAATACAGCTTTAAAAGTTTAAAGAGCACTAAATTCAAGTGTCAGCAATATATAACTTGGAATTTGTCTTTCAAGCCAACTAGCTTTTTAAAAAAAATAGTAATTTAAGAAGCATTTTATTTGGATAATCTATTTTACCTTGACTCCTGCTTTTTTTTAAATTTTGTTTTAGAGACAGAGATATTTACTTGATATTTTTGCATGCAAATACCAATATCAGATTTGCCAAACTTATATTCCAGTAGCATATGGAGAAAAAAATGTTACAAAAATATTGTCCTAAAATTATATTGTGTTGGAAGATGTTATTTCTTAATTAGGGGCAATAAAAAAGTGTTTATTTACTGAGCCCTGGTATCTTTTATTAGACCAACTCAACTCAAATAGTTGGAAAAATTTTTCTTTGCAAGCTTTCGGCTTTCAGGATGAAAAACCCTTCATCAGGCTGAGGAAGCATCTACAGTTGGTCTGTGCCATTTGATAAAGATTGAAACAAAAATCATTGAATTTTTCTGATAAATAAACCTGAATTCCACTTCATTATATATTTTCTAAAGTATTTTCTTTACTCTTGCTTTCTTTAGGCTTATTTCACATTTACCTCCCTCAACAGTATAGTACAAAAGAGAAAACAAAGTATGGAATATATATGCATACTTTCAAAGACATCTATTTTAATGATGCACTAGGGGACTGCATGTGTAACTCCAATTAAAAACAATGTTATAATCAGTATGACTTCATGGTGGAATTTAAGTTTCTGTAACTGCATTCAAAATAATCTCAAACCATCTGAACTGTGATTTGGGTCTTCCAATAGCATTATGCCACAACAGAATTAACTCCAATTATGTGAGTGTCTGAACACCTACATCAAGATAAAAATTCTGAAAAAAGTTTCACAGTAAATTGATTAATGTAACTAAACATTCAGATGCAAGACAACAACTTTGAGCTGTATCGGAAAACATTTGTAACATCTTATGACAGAGAGCCTAGTGCTCTCTTTGAGACAGAAGCAGGTTGGGAAGAGCCATGCAGAGAAACAGAGCACAGCTGCAGCTGGGTTGCCATAGACTAGCTAATAGGTTCCTATAGACATGCAGGGTGCCTGCTACAACATGCTGGGAATCCAGCGTGTCGGAGCAGACTCAATTAATCGAGTCTACTGGAGCACGGAAACTGACACACTCCAACAGCCTTCTGCATCACGTGTCACGGCGGGGTCCTACAGGAGGGCCATGATCTCCTGAAGGCCCTCCGTCCACGCCAAGTCTGGCCCAAGGCACCCTCT
>JAGPOW010003395.1:30522492-30540487 GCA_030014935.1 Caiman crocodilus
TATATATATCTCTAGATATATATATATAGGATTTAGTTTGTTACAGTGGTTTTGTAGTTGTGTAGTTGCTATCAATAAACTATTAGAGTCATTCCAGTTACAATCCAGTCTCGGCTCTTAATTTACGTAAATCCTCCCCAATCAGCCCAGAGTGGCGCTGTGAATTAGATCAGTGAATGCTCTGAGGGATTCATTTGCACCCATTCTTTCAACTGTAGATTTTTCTTAATTAGTAATCAAAGTCTTAGCGTAACAACTGAATTCCCCTCCCCCTGAAACCTACAGTTCCCACATTTTTTGGCACCAGAAAGATAATTTTTTTCATGCCTCTAGGCAGATTTTGAGTTGCTCTCCCCTTTCCTCCCATCCCTCCTGCCCCAGATACTAATGCAGTTCCTGCATTTTTTAATTCCAGAAAGACCTTTTTTTGGCATCTCCAGGTAGATTCTGACAGTTGCTCCCCCCCTCCCCCTCCCCTTCCCTTGCTTGAAGTATGTAGGAAACCCATCTCCTGCCAAAAGATGGGCAGTAGTGAGACCTGAAAAACACTGGCTGGATATTAACTTATTTTGCAATTCAAGCAATCACCTCCTAATATTCATCCTTATTGCCATCTGAAAGCCTTCCAGGAAAGGACAATCACTTTACCCCTCCTCCAGCTGCAGTTGCAGGAGCTCAGACAGGTAAATGAGTAGTCTACCTGAAATGACTGTGGATTATCAGAAACAACCATGGGGAACTGAATGATATTTGATATTATATTGTAGGTACTTAAAGTCGGACTATGGGTTTGTATGCCTTTAGGATTCCAGAACAAAAGGCTTTCTCCTGGGACCTCTACTTCTAGCCTAGGTCAAGGTTGTCTGACTTCTAAGTAGATGGGGGCTGCTAGTGGTTGCACTAGCAGGGGCCACCCCTTCCCTGGCCAAGACTACACACCTGTGTGTGGGCAGACACTCTACCATGCATGCAGTGGCAGAGCAGATAAAAATCAACAATTTTTTAATTAAAAAAACATTTTGTTTTTATTTAATCGTATTTTCTTTTTTAAAGATTTTTTTAAAATAAACCTATATAAAGAAGAGCTTAAATTTTAAAATATGTTGAAGCTAAAAGATATCATCATGGAATAGGGATTATAATTTCTAATTATATACTGTTTGAGACAATAAATTCATGTAACATGACCTATTTACAAAACTTTCAAGCCATAGACTATATTAGGGGCCCAATGTTATAGGGTTCCCAGAGGCTCCTCTATAGATCAGCAAAGATTAAAGAAAACCACTCTACCCAGTGGGACTCAGTACTCAGTCTACAAGATCCCATTAAGCATCTCTGTGATGCTTTGTTTCAGTTCACAAACTGTGGATTTGTGTCTCCAGGGATAACATCCTTGTTAACAGCAGTATATGGAGATGAGAGACATCAGTCCTCTCATCTCCCTGGAAGTTTGTGTACACAGAGGCAAGCCTTTACCGCTCTCTAAAAGTGTAGTTTCAAGAAGTTAAATGAATAGAGGATTGTTGGAGGCACAGTAGGTCTGGACAAGGAGGAGTCTGGAGATAAATGCAAGGAGGGAGTGGCAGTAAAAACAAAAGAGAAACATTTTAAGTAGAAAATTCCAGACATCTAAAGGGATACGCTTCTGAGTATAGCCTCTCCACTGGTTTGATGTCCAGTGAGGGAATGGTATGGTAAAAGGGAAAACCTATCATGTCAGCAGTCTTGTCAGGCTATAAGAGAGAGACCCTGTTTGAGAATGTTTTAATGAAGTTCTTCTACTTGTGGGTAAAGCAGGCATGTGTGAAAAATACAAACAGTGCACAAAGAAATGCAAGGCCTGGTTGCCCAAATGAAACAACATCATGAGAAGTGCTCCTCCTCAGGAGGAAGCTGTATTGAAGAGGATGAATGGAACATGTCTGAACATGCAGGATCACCAAGTTTATTATTTCACGCTTCTTTCTTAAGTACTGACCATCCCTGTCCATATCTTTTAGGTTGACTTTTAGACTACTTGAATTCTCATTAAAATGTCTGAGCAAAAATATAGTTATTTTCTGGAACTACCATATTTTTAATGCAGTTGTGATATAAAATAATGGCTGAAATAGTCAAATCTTTCTTTTACAGTTTCACTTCTAAAGTAGTACTGAGCACAATGTGTAATACTAAATGAGAAGTACTCTAATGACTGTATTGACTACGTTTGTTCAGGAGGATCCATCCTCAATATACAGGATTCTGACTATTAGGGGTGCATCGATAGAGATTTTGGCGGCCAATACCAACAGTTGAATTTTAAGGAGGATACAAATCTGATTTCCGATACAGCTGCATGCAGCCGGTAAGTCTGTTGTCATGGAAGGGTAATCCACCGTAAATCAAGAAAATCAGACAGTAGAGTAGAATCCTTGATTTTAGAAAAGCTGGCTTCCACAAGCTTAGAAGATTAGTTGGCAGGGTCCTGTAGGACCATGGTCTGATGAGAAAGGGAGTACAAGAAGAGTAGTCATTCCTCAAGGAAGCAATCCTAGGAGCACAAAGGAAGTCCATTCCCTTTTGTAAGAAAGGCAGCAGAAGGGCTGACAGACCCCCTTGGCTCAATAAGGAAGTCATGGACCTCCTGAAATTAGAGAGAAATCTACAAGGGATGGCAGTCAGAAATAACCACCAAAAAGGAGTACTCAGCAATACCCTGCACCGGTAGGTAGCGGATTAGGACAGCAAAGGCACAAACCAAATACAAACTGGCAACTGGAATCAAGGACAACAAAAAGTCCTTCTTTAGACATGTAGAAAGTTGTGGGGGAAAAAAGGGAAGCATAGGGCCCCTGATGAATTAAATGGGACAGCTGATAACCAACACTCAGGACTCAACAAAACTCCTGAATGAATACTTCACACTGGTATTCCACCACTCCAAGGATGGTAGGCTGCTTGACAGGATACATGACGATCAAGGTGGTGGTGACCTCCCTCCCGTAGTTGGTGAAGATCTTGTAGGGGAACACCTCCAAAGCCTAAAAATCTACATGTCAGGAGGACCAAAAGAACTACACCTGAGAGTGCTAAAAGAACTGGCCAACATCATCACAAAACCTATGGCAAAGTTACTTGATGACTCATGGCACTTGGAAGAGGTCCCAAAAGACTGGAAGAAGGCCAATGTGGTGCCTATCTTTAAGAAAGGGAAAAAGGAGGACCTAGGGAATTACAAACCAGTCAGTTTGCCCTCAATCCCTGGCAAAATCCTGGAAAAAATTATCATAAAATCCATTACTGACAAGTTAACAGAAGGCAGTTGTGAGGAGGAATTGCCGGGGGGATTAACCCCTTAATTCAAACAGGCCGAGGACAAAAGGGTTCAGGAACGTTTTGCCCTGTTTTCTCTTCCCATCCAAAAAAATCCGTAGACAATGTAAGAAATAAATACTTTACTTACAACTAGAACACACTGTAGGCAACTCCGTAAACTCTACCGCAAGGCACTTAATGCCTCGTATCCACATTCGTGCTGGCAGTTCCCTTTATACCAATCTCCACAACCGAAAAACCTCAAACAGTAGGGAACTCAAGAGCTCTTTAACACCTATCCATTGCAACCTATCCGATGGGAGCATCCAGGGCGAAAGGGAGCCGTGGACGCAGGACCTCAGCGAGGGTGATCAGGCCTCTCCGTTGTCGTGTATGTCCCGCTTTCCCTTTTCCCGGGCTGTTTTCATACTGCCCCAATGGCCAATTAGCTCAGGTCTTTCATTCGTGCGCTTTTCAAGCTGCATGAGCCGGGGATGTTGCTGCATGCATGATTCGCGTGGTTAATTGGGCTGCACCCACTGTTTCCCCATGCAGCAAGCACAGTTTGCTGGCGTTTGGTCACTGCTTATCACCACTTATTTATCACAGCAGTATTCTGAAGAATACCTAATATGGCTTCATTATAGGCAGGTCATACTCATTTCCTTGTTTCCTTCCACGATCAGGTAACTCCCCACCTGGGAAATGAGATTGGCATCATATACTTGGACTTCAAAAATGCCTTCAACCTGGTCTGCCACAATGTCCTCATGGTAAAATTGAGAAAATGTGGTCTTGACTACTTTATGGTCTGGTGGCTATATTAGAGTAGCTTGTCATATTTTATGTTTTAAAGTTGAGTAATCAGCTGCTGGGGTCCATGAATTTGGTAGGTCCCTACTCATAGAAGACTTCATAGCTCTGGTGCTGAGATTTAAAAAAAAAAAAAAAAAAGTGGGAGGGTGTTAGGGTAGCTTTTCTTATTTTATGTTTTAAAGTTGCATCTGTTTATAGAGTGGTGAATTATAGTATTGTTTAAAGTTTTCTCTTATATTAAGGCTAATGCTCTGTATAGCCTCACTGTTATCTGAACTTTTCATTTTGCTGGCATTTGCAATATCAACTGGCCTTGTTTCTTGCAAGCAGCTTATGGCCTTGAGTTTGCTTTCATGATGTTTCTTTCCTGTTCTATCACTGAGAAGTTTTTCTAACACAACACGATAATAGTTTTGTTACTAGCTCAAATTAACTGAACTTGGCACTAACCAGCTGAATCAGAGGGATGAAATGATTGGATATAAGCGATAAAGGAGATCAATGGACAATGCTTAAAGTAAAACACCGGAAAAAGGCCAAATTAAGAGGTATACTCGGAATGGAGCTGTTGAACAAAGAAATATGCTGACAGGATAAAATATGAACAATATGCTGACTGCAGAGAGACCAATCCAAAAGTAAGCAGTCAAGTTAAAGAAAAGCATCAAAGGGGGAAGCAAGGAAGTTAAGTATGTCATCATCATCATCTACATCTTAAATGCAGCTTTCAACACCTGTCTGGATCATACCGGCGAGCAAGGCACCCTTTGCTTCAGGAACTGAGTGGCTGTCTTTTCCGTGAAGCAAAGTAACATCTGGGAATGGGTGAGATCATTGTATTAAGTGTTTTTCTCTCTGTGAATATAGAAACTGCTACAATAATACTTGTTGTACTAACAAAGTTAGACTTTGATTTTAGGACACTGAGTTGCCTGTGTTCGTATTTCACATTCCATCTAAGGGTTAATTGTGCTTTAATGATTTCTAAGCACTATCTGCTGAGCAGTGGTGTGAACAGCTAGGTAACTGGCTCTGAGGTAGGACCCAGAGAGAACTGACTGACGGAACTGAGTCAACATGGAGGAAGGGGTCCAGTGGTGTCCCTCAGGGTTCAGTACTTGGACCAGTGCTTTTCAACATGTTCATCAATGCATATTAAAGTGAACTGGAAAAATTCACTGACAGCACCAAACTATGGGGAAGTGTGATCATGCCTGAAGACAATAAAGGCTGGCAATAAAGGCCAACTTGGACAGGCTTGTGAGGCCGGCGGACCTCAACCTGATGACATTTAATACAGAGAAATGTAAAGTAAAGTGCTCTATCTGGGGAGAAATAACCTGCAACACACTTAGAGACTCAGCAGTGCTACGCTTGCCAGCACCATATCTGGATGAGGCCTGAGTATCGTGATAGACCACAAAATGAACATGAGCCACCAATGTAATGCCATAGCTGGCAGAGCTAAGCAAACACTGGCATGCATCTACTGGGGCATTTTGAGCAAGGCTAAGGATGTCACCCTCCCGCTCTCCATGGCCTTGGTGAGACCACAGCTGGAGTACTCTGGCCAGTTCTGGGCGCTGCACTTCTGCAAGCATGTGGAGGAGCTTGAGGATCCAAAAGAGGGCTATGAGCATGATTAGAGGCCTACAGAGCAGGTCATATGAGGAGTGGCTGAAAGACTTGGAACTGTTCAGCCTGGGAAAGAAAAGACTGGGAAAGAGGGAACTTGGTGGCAGCCTATAGGATAAGAAACAATGGGCACAACATGAGTGAAGATTGCTTCAGAAAGGACATAAGGAAAAACTTCTTTACAAGTCAAGTGTTAAGGGTTTGGAATAGGTTCCCCCCAGAGGCGGTATAGTAACCCACCCAGGCAATCTTCAAAAAGCGTCTTGACCCCCACCTTGCTGGGGTCATCTGATACCAGAGCTCTTTCCTGCCCACGTGCAGGGGGGCTGGACCCGATGATCTGTAAGGTTCTTTCCAGCCCCTAACATCTATGAAACACACAAATCCCTGGACCACTTCCTATCTTTGTAGCAACATAGCCAGTCTTAGACCTTCACCTATAACCAGTCTATCGTCCTCTATATGCCTCCAGTTTAGCCTTCTCTCTGGCCAAATGTATATACAGGTTTCCCTCACTTTATGCTGTACATGAGTTCCTGGAAAATGGCACATAACTCAAATTTGCATAAAGGGAACCCACTTTACAATGTAACAAATAGGGATACATTCCAAGACCTCAACTGTACTGACCCCCACGCTCATTTCTACTACTTTTACAAGGCAATTTTGATACTCACCAACAGCAGACAGTACACACAAGCACAGGACACTATCATAATGGGAACAGCAAGTACAGAAACACAGGTTGCAGACAATGAGCAAGGAGCACAGACCCAGACAGGAGACTATATTTTGGTGCAAGTCACTCCCACAATGCACCGCACAAAGCAGCTGGCTGCAGGCTTCCGCCCCACTGATTGCATAAGAGTGAATTTACCTTGCATGTAACAAAATTTTGGTTTAAAAAGTGTCATCACATAAGAGCAAATTTGAACATAGAGAACCCGCATAAAGTGAGAGAAACCTGTATACAAAAAAACCCCCACGGCAATCTCCTACCTAAAATATACAAGTAATTTGTTTTCATTGTGAACCATACAGGTTCTATAGCATTAGATGCGCAACAACCCCTACACAACACACTATTTATTTAAAGCATGTAGAGAAAGTGCCTGCAGCCCACTTTAACAGCCTAAGAAATCAAAGGCTTTGAAGCAATTTGGATGCATAAGATATTCCTGAATAATTAATCAAGCTTATTTTTCTCTCTCTGATATTTTAAAGTAAACAAATTAATATTCGTGTTTACACAGAATTTGTTTTAAAAACAAGTTCAAATAGCCTAATAATATCCCATCAGGAAACTACATACCTTTCCCTTGTGCTTACAAAAATTGCTGCCTTCTCCCAACTTAATTTTCCAAATGTAGAGAAGTGTATCATATGAAAAATGTGTAATGTCGTGTGATAGCATAAGCTATTCAGTAGGCCTGTGCAAAGTGGCAAGTATTCACTTCGGATTCGGCTGATACGGAGGACAGTGATTCAGTTTGGAGATTCAAATCACTGTCCCAATACGATTCAGTGGAATCAGATCCAAAAGATTTAGTGGTGCTTCGGTGATTTGGCCATACACTGAACAGGCAACTGACACAGCTGCCTCCAGCTGGTAAGTCAGTCAGGGTTGGGAGAGGAAAGGGGCAAGGTGCCCAGCCCTGGTGCCACTTGCCAAGCCGGGGGGGTTGGGGAGAGGGAGCAGTATGTGGATACAGCTCGCTCTGGGCAGAAGAGGGCAAGCAGCAGCAGGGCATAGCCCCCGCCCCTAGCGCTGCTATGCTCACTTCCCATGTTTCCTCACACTGGCTGGCAAGTGGCAGTACTGGGAATGGGGACTATGCCCTGCTCCTGCTTGCCTCCTTCTGCCCAGAGCAAGCCGTGCCTGCATCATGGCTCCCCGCAACCTCGCATGCCGGCTAGGCAAGAGGCAGCAAGGCATAGCCTCCACTCCCAACGCTGCCATGCCTGCATCAGTGCTGGGAGTAGGGACTCTGTGCTGCTTCCACTTGCCCACATCCCACCGCAGCTGGACAAGCAGCAGCATAGCATAGCCCCCACTCCGAGCGCTACCGTACCTGCATCCACCGCCCCCCCCCACACACCTTCCCCTAGTCCCACACCCCCCACCTTGGCTGGGCAGCTTGTCCCAGCCCCAGCCTCAGCCTCAACCCCTCTCTCCCCCATGCCCTTTCCCTCCCCCAACCCTAACAGACTTACCAGCTAGAGGTTTAGTCTACACCTGAATCTTTTCTGAATTGATTCAGAGCTTTTACTTGGTTTCCTGATTCGATTCAGAGTTTTGGTCCCCAAATCAGGCTGAATCTCCTTCAAATTGAAATCAGCTACCAAAGCATCACACAGCCCTACTATTCAGCACTATTATCTTTCTTCAACAGACAAACTGTCTACTTAAATTAAAAATCCTTCAATCAAGCAAGTGAATCAAGTTAACTATGCATCAATTTTCTTGGTATAGTGTAAGTGACCAAAGTACAGCTTTGTATTTTCAAAGCTTTGTATTTCAGCTTTGTATTTTCTTACCTTAACCATAACTAAAAATATTTATATTTTATCCAAACATGCAGTATAATAGACCTTAAGAAACAGTCAGAGCCACCTTCAAAAGAAGTTACTTCTAGTTCCGCATGGACAAAAAGGATTGCTAAGGAAACTTAGGTGTGGACACAGCCAGATTTGAAGACAATCTTAAACACAATTTAAGGAGTGTTCTTTACAGTTAAAAAATATGGGTCTGATCCTGTAAAGTCCCTCAGATGTGACTCTCACTGAAGGGATTTCTGCTCCTGAGTGCACCTCCAAGGGAGGCATGGGGGCACATGCCCTCCAGATCTGTGCATGAGGCAAGGGAGGGCTGTCTATGCGTTGCAAGCTCAGGGCCAGGTACTGCACTTACCTCTTCCTGACAGGAGAGGCTGGGTTGGAGCTGACCTTGGGGTAGGCAGGACAGGCAGCAGCTCTGGGAATGGGACTACAGGATGGGCTACAGCCACCCCAAAACTCCCCATGATATCTTTTATTAGGCCAACAAAATAGTTGGAAAATTGCTCTTTGCGAGCTTCTGGACACAAACACCATTCTTCAGGAATAGGGAGAGTTTGTTGTTGCCAGAGATAACATCCTTGTTAACAGTAGTATATGGAGATGAAATATATCAGACCTGATTACCCACCCACTCGTCTCTCTGCAGTTCTGTGCACACACAGTCAAGCCCTTACCTTTCTCTGAAAGTGCAAAGTTTCAAGTTGTTAAATGATCAAAGAATATCAAGCAACAAGAATGGACTTTTTCTGTAGAAAACAGTATTTAAATTGAGGCTCCCAAACCAGTGATTTAAATCATGATTTAAATCACAATTGAAATTGATTTGATTTAAATCAAATCCACCCTGCCAGCGGTGGGAAATTATTTAGGCTGACACATCACTTAATGAGTTTTGGTGAGCTGTCAAGGGCCACATACATAAAACCTTTCGAAAGATATAATCTAACAAGTTATAGATAAAAAACAAATTATATAATAAAAATGAAACATCTACTATACCATATTTTAATTTTACTTCAAAAAATATTTTTGTCCTCATTTATGTTTGAGTAGTAAATATAGAAGCAATTGTATAATAGCTCAAAATAAAGTCTTTTGTATATTGTGCAGGTTGGTATGTGTAGGGTGTGTTGGGGGGGGGATGCAGGGGCTACCTTCACGCCAGGTCCCAGGAGCCAGTTGTGGCAGGGGGAGGGGGTGGCAGGAAGGAGGAGGGTAGCAGAAGGCACATGCAGCAGAACTTACCCAGACAGTGCAGGTGCACTCCACCCCCTGCTCCTCCCCATCTGGCCCACAGCTCCCCCCCAGTGCTCTGTATGGGGCTGAATCCTGCCTGCGTGCACCCAGGGCAGCCTGCACTGCACTCCTGCCTGCATCTGTCCCATGCCTGCCAATGGCACTGCCCTGACCCAGTTAGCGCACACAGCTTCCCAGTGGGGCTGCCTTTCACCCACCCATCCACCAAATTGTGATGTAATCTGATCTGCAATCCCAACAGTCACACCTGCTGTCCTGTCACACATGAATGACAGAACATGTGATTTTGGGATAAGAGATTAGAACCAAATTTAATCTTGCTTGTAGGGGTAGGAAGAGCCCAGGATCATAAGCCTGAGCTCCTGCACCAGCAAGATGAAACCAGGGTGTCAACAAATAGCTAATTGTCAACTGGGGCCAGGATTGGCCCCAGCTGACAAACAGCTGATTGCCAAAACTTCAGCTGATGGGTACAAGGACCCCCAAATTAGCCAGATCCCAAGGGCCCCCAGGCCTTGGGATGAGTAAAAAACCCTGTGTGCCACTCAGCTGAGCAGCTCTTCAATTTACTAACTGGTGGGACTTTGTCAACATAGACCCTGCCCAGACAAGACTAGGTATTCATACAAAATACAGAATTGGAACTAGATTATTGTGCCCATCGCTGTTCCAAAAGGCGTTCTCAGGCTGCTTTAGCTCGGGTGGCTGTCTGGGTCTGCCCCGGTCCTGTGGGTGGCCCCAAGAGGGTGCCTCAGGCAATGGTGGCAGACTCCCAAAACTCGCCAGCCACGGCCTTATCTCAGCGGTTCCCCAGTGCCATCACGCCTTCGGTGGGCACTGACGGGGCTCCAAGCTTCCCTACACCCAGCCAACACCGCCTTCAATTGTGGGTCTGTCAGTCTCTTCTAACCGACCCTGCCTGGTCTCTTCCCTCATCCCCGACCAGCCTGACTCGATGTCCTAAGCTGGACTCTGGTCCAAGGACTGCGAGACCTGAGGTCCTGTTGCTCCTGCGGACTTCCTCCCCAGCTTCCCTGCCGGCTCTCACCGGTTCCTTCACCGGCTTCCCTGCCGGCTCTTGCACCGGCTTCCCAGCCAGCTCTCCCACCGCTCCCTTCACCAGCGTCCCAGCCGGCTTTTCCACTGGCTCCACAGCCGCTCCCTTCACCGGCGTCCCAGCCGGCTTTTCCACCGGCTCCTGCCCCAGCATCCCAGCCAGTTTCTTCACCGGTGTCCCTGTCAGCTTTTTCACTGGCTCCGTGACCGGTTCCCTCCCTCGCTCCCCTACCAGCTCTCTCATTGGTTCCACAGCTGACATTCTTGTAGCTGCAGCTCTCGCTGCTTTCGCCACTCCGGGTGCTGCTGCAGCTTTCTCTGCCTGAGGCAGAGAAACCCCGTGCATGCCCACTTGTGACCTCAGGCTTCCCCGCGGGCTCCATCATCTCCTGCAGCCTCCCGGCATTGCTCCCGGGGCCGCACCTTATTCCCGCTGGGTGGCGTCTCTCGCTGACATCACCCACTCTCAGCTGGATGTGAGTGTGGCTAACAAAACATGTGTGATTTCCCAGCGTGCGCTCCTCCGCTGTCCTCGGCTCCTGCAAGGGGTAAGTATGTGTTTTCTTTTTCGTTGGTTTTGGGCCAGGGTTCCCCTCTAGCCCCGGTGTCCCTGGGACAATTATCATATTTCACTATCCAGAAGACCTCTGTGGATCATGACACTTTCAAATAATCAAATAAAGAGACATCAGAAATGTTCTACTAATTTAGAGTGACATTGGAAATCACTTTGAAGAGTCCACAATAAATCAGAATGTTTGCAATTCTTCTATGCTGTGGAATCATAACAGCAATGCTATGCTATTATTTTGAGGAAGTGCTTATAACTCAAAGTTAAGCATCAAGACACTGGAGTGTTTTATTAGGCTCAGTTCACAGATGAGGAAACTGAGCCACAGAAGCAATTGACTTTTTTTCATATACAATAACTAAACTGGGAATAAAATTAATTTCCAGTCTCCCAAGACATTATTTCAACAAATTTTAGCAAACACTCCCTTTTGGATACCGTTGTTCATTTTCTCTTTAAAGAAAAAACTGTTCAGGCAAATGCTATAAAGTATATTACAAAAAAAAAATTACAAAAGAAAACATCCTAATTCTCAAATCCTGCAGAACAGAACAAAACCAATTTTGAAACTAGGAACCGCATAGGAAGGAAAGCTCTATAATTATTTGTCTGAAAGTCTAACATACTGCTGTCAATTTTCTTACTAAAAATCAGATTATACAAAGGAAACAATTTAATTACCTTTTAAGACTATACTCATGCTGATAGAAGAGATAGTTTCAAGAGAAGGGAGACATAAGGTAGTAGACAAAGACATCATCTTTTACATTCCTGTTTCAGTGCCTGCCTCAGAATGAACATCCTTAGAGATAATTTATTCAGCTAGACAATGCATTCAGCAATTAGCTGATTTGATGCTCTTCTATTGAAAGTGAGTTACAGTCACATCTGAAAGACAAAACAGATGCTAAATATTAACATGTGGCCTAAACTATGCACATGAATACTAAGGGCTATTTATATAACACTAATGCCCCAAATGCTAAGTATTATACATACTTATTGAAAGATACTTTTTGCTCCAAAGAGTTTAAAAGAAAAACAAAACAATCAAAAGGAAAAGGGTCAGGACAGAACTGAAGCCAAAGCCATAGTTTACTTATAGACTAAAGAATGAAAGAAAACTACATAAATAATATTCATCTAGTGAGTCCTAAGACAAGAATCTCCATGCCAATATACTTAAAACGAGATAATTTGAGTAACCTAGACCTCCACTTAAAACAGCTTTCTTTCTTCAAGCCTAGACCCAAACTGCCTCACTAAAGCCATTCATTTCATGGGCCAAAAATCTAAATCCTATCTTTCTGGAGACACTGTTTGCCACAGTTTTGCCAACAGTACTAAAATGGAGGGTTCTATCCCAAATGGAGAAATAAAGTTAGGAGAACCCCCACCCCACAAAGAATACAAGACCTATAATAATGTAAGCAGCATGAAATAAATTAATAATCTCCAATAATTACAGGAGATGCTATTCCATTTTTTATATTTCTCTTCCTACACATAAAACCTGTCCCAATTAATTTATTGGTGATCATTTTTAATACCTCATACACAAATCCAAGATGAAAGGTCACAAATAACTCTAAATGTCTCAAAAATCCACCAATACATACACTGAAGTAATTTTAGTTGCTATATACTAATAAATCTCACAAACCTTTGCACTAACCATACTGCTAAACGACCACAAACAAAATACAAAATAATAAAATGACTAGGTGTTAGATGTATTTTAAAGTGCTTTAATTTAATAATTCAAAACTGCACAGGTCAGACCTGTGAGTATGGGGAGCTAGAGCAATTTAAACGAGGCTGCACTACTATGCAGTAGGCACAAGTCAATCAAAATTGGTACTTAAAAATGACCCAATCTATACAATGGCTTTATAGTTTCCTGTTGAAAGACAAATCTTCCAACATAAACTAAGACAAACTACAGCCTATCTTTGAAAGTAGCTACTAAAACAGGATGTGAACACTTCTCCTACGTTTGAACACATTACAGAATATGTTACCAAAAACATAAATAATAGCAAATTTTTGCTTATTATTGGTTTTTACACTTCCACATTTCCAATGCAGATCATCACTAAGTCACCTATAATTACTCCATGACTCTAAATAAAATATCTGAAGAGCTCCCATGAGAGAAGCATAGGCACATAGACAGAATATAGTTTATAGCAGGTGCCTCAAATGAAAATCAACCAGAGGAAAATTATAAGAGTGTGAAAAACTAATATACATGAAAATTAATATATGTGAAAGAAAGCTGTATGAACAGTCTCAAATCCAATTAGACTGAGCTTACATCTCATCCTATACTCATCATTTATGCTGTCTATGAAGCTTTCAGTGATTGGAAGTGGTGGCGGTGGCAGAGAGAAGCCATAGGGCAGCCTGGGCACAGGTTCTAGGGCAGCTACAGCAAAAAGCACCCAACACAAGAGGAAGGGGCCACTCCCCTCCCCACAACCCATGCTAAACAACAGTTTCTGCTTGGCTGCCGGAGGCCTCTCATCTTTTATGGGGGAGCTCTTGTCTCTTATGGGGCTCAGCCCCCCTGAGCCTCCCCGTAATTTGAACCGTGACTTTACAGTTGTAGCCAGGTACCTTTGCCAAAAAATTCCATGACTGTATAACTGAATAACTCCTTAGTGACTAAAACCACTTAAAGCAGGGATTGTCAATCGGGGTACTTGGGAAGGCCCTAGTGGGTACGTACAGGCAGGCAGGGACAGAGTGCTGCCACCCACCACCCTAGGCTGCTGCCTCCCAGGAGCAGGGCCAGGTTGGAGCAAGGGCAGCGGCACCCCTCTGCAGGCTGCATAGGCAGCCAGCCAGTTGCCAGGGGGGACTCGCACACAGCGGCCACTGCTTGGCTGCACACCCTCCCCGTTCCCTGTCCGGCCACCAGGAGTACTCTTACAAAAAAGGTTGAAAACCCCGAACTTAAAAGATCACTTTAATGTGTACTTGCAGGACAAACAACTTCAGGGACAGTAGGAGGCTGCACCACACACACACAGCTTCTCCAACCTGTCTCTGGTTTCACATAGACCAGGTAGCTTCAGCAGCACATCAATGGCAGGGGAGCTATCCCTATCCCCATGCCAGGGTAAGGCAGTGCCTGTACCACTTCTCCCACTGCCTCTTCCCCTCCACAGTTCCACAGCCGCAGTATGAGCACAGTTTCTAGCCACTGGGGAGCTGTACTGGGCATGGCACCTGCAAACTGCAGCCATACTGCTGCTGCTTCTCCCTGTTTCCCTTCTGGCCCACCTCCCAGCTGTACTGAGGGCACAGCTCCACGTTGCCCAGCTCTAGCACAGCTCCTCACCAGCTAAAAGGGAAAAGTGGAGGTGGGAAAGAAGGGGAAGTCATAGCAGCAACACAGCTGGCAACTCCCCAGGCCCAGCGCAGGTCTACAGGCCTAATCTAGTGGCTCCACAGGCCAGATCTGGCATTCAAGCCATAGGTCACTGATCCCTGTTTTAAAAGATTGTCAGGGCACAGGCAACTCTTTATTTCTACTTATTCAGTCACCTCATCTCACATAAACATTAGCAATTCCAGTTATAGTTCACTCTTAGTTTGTAAATCACATGCATCACTCATACATATCAAACCACTTTATATAAAGCATGTATGTAGCGAGTTCTGAGGCATACCAAGGTCACCCAGCTAACTGATGAAAGAGCTGGAAATAAAGCAAATATCTTATGACTTCTAGGTCAGTAATTTATGCTGTGTTTCAGCCATTAATGCATTCACACCTATTCCAGCTCTTCAGAGCACAACCTCAAGACATCACACTCAATTAAAGGTATCTTCTGAATAATTTCTTTCATTTATTCCTGAAAAACAAAGTTACAAGAAAAAGACTGATTACACAATTTGGTGCTGTATGTCTCATCATCAGTTCTTCATTTCTGAAACTGTTAAATTCACTTAGAATCATTTGCTTCTTGATTGGTGAAGAAGCACCTCTGGCGTGCCTTCTTTCCATCCTATCCTTTACTTGTAGACTCACTGACCTGATGCAAGCAGTGAAGAATGAAGCAGCCAGGAATTCCTTACAAACGGACAACTCAGTCTCTCTCAGGCAAGTTCCTCTTCAACAACGTAGCCTTCTCTTCTCTATCCCCATACAGTTGCTGTTCTCACCTCTCAAAACAAACTTTATTAGCTTTCGGACATTCAGTATGTCATTCAGTATACACATTAGAGTTGCATCCATTTTTAAATAGCTGTTAATTAGCCTGCAATATTTTTAAATGATGGTTTTTACATTCAACTGTGGTACATTAATGTACATTGTCAAGAAAAGTCATCACTAGCCAATCACTATAGCATATTCACTGGAGCCATATTTATCAGTTATTACTATAGAGCTAGTGCAGACTTGAAGTTCTTCTATCCTAGAGTTTTTAGAAACTGTAACTGATACAATCCTGAAATGCAATTTATCAGTTTTCCAAACATCAGTTTTCCACAACTTGGTCTGTGACACTCTCAATCCTCACACTCATCCACCCACTCTCCCAGCAGTAGTTACTAACCCCTCAGTCACATCCCAGACCCCTCTACCAGGCCCACCATGGCACAGTGCCCCCTCAGCACTGTGTGAATTTAGCGCCATCTAAATGAACAAGTGCTCATGGCACAGATAAAGAGTCTTCCTTATACGGAAGTGAAAACAAACAAACAATTTAATTGGCCATAAACATGTTACCGGGGACATAAAAGGACAACAAACTTCCGCCCAAGCAGCAGCAGCAGCAACAGCAGTAACACAAACGAACGGAAAGAGGTTTTCTTAAATAACAAGCCAGTTATTTATGTACCTCAACCTATCAGCTGCTGAAGGGCCCCCGTAGGATTTATAGCGCTCTGCAACTCTTCATAACCTCCTTGACCCGTCTTCTCGCACGCTCTCCTCCGATTACATCTTCCTAACGACTCTCCCACGTTGTAACCATCGTAATTCAATAAATGTTATCTCTACTTCGCTACACAGCAAAACTCTAAGTAAGTAATTTACAACCATTACGCTTATTTTACAGTCAGCTGGGTACGTGGGTAACGAAGCTGAGCTGCGCACAACCTTGTGCCTAGCTGCTTCACTAAAAAAAGGAAAAAGAAATCTCAGCCAGGCGCGACAAGCACTCAGAAAGCTCCAGCTATCAAGAAAACTATTGAGCACCTATCACCTGATAACATCAGGAGACTCCCCCTCCCCTAACTAGCTCAGCTCCTATACACATAACTACTCAGTTGTCCCAAATGGTCAGACACACCCAAAGCGCCTATGTTTTATACATTTCAATCCTGCTTATCCCCTTTCCATTATTTTAGACAGTTACGTAGGCAATGTTTTGGTTTTATGTTTTGGTTTTATTTACACATACATAGGGGCAGCCACACCACTCACATCTGCATTGGTGGTTTAGTGGTAGAATTCTCGCCTGCCACACGGGAGGCCCGGTTTGATTCCTGGCCAATACAAGTGCAAGTTTCTATAGATAAGTAGTTAGCTGGGGTCCTGTGACCCTGGCACTTGTTCCTGCCATTGGTGGGGGGGGGTCAGACTAGATGGCCTGCTTTAGGCCCCTTCTGACCCTAGATACTATGATACATGTAAAATTAATCAAGTCATCTGCACAGTGTTATATAGAATGCTGTATAAAATTTGAAAGCTGAATATTGGTTGTGCTAAGGTGAGAAGTAAAGTATTCTTTGCAGTTGAAATGACTGACCAAAAAAAGCCAAATATCATATTTACACAAACAAGACAACCCCCAATAATTAGACTTTATGTACGGAAAATTAATGCATTTGTTATAATTTTCCAGATATAGATTTTAATTATTGAAGGTTTGCCTTGAATTTGTATGTGTTCCCCTTCCTCCCGCCCGCTACAAAAGGGAAAATAAATCTGAGGGCTTAGGTGGCCCCCTTGCCCTCTGCATGTTCCTTCTTTATTTTCCGCAAATATTGAAATGACCAAATTTAGTAACATGTTTGCAGAAACCAAAATACACAGTTGTACACATTTGCATTTGGAGGAAGGGAATTTTAACTCATACATTTAAATGTTACCTCTAGAACTGCTTGCACGGTTACATAAAAATAGCGGGCAAATTGTCACCTACAACTAAGCAGGTCAGCTGTGGAAGTGAAGAGGAAGTCAAGAAGTATGCAGTGTAGTAGCTTACTGTGACTGCCCGCTCTAGCCCCAAGTTATGCTAAGACCCCCCCGAAATGGAGTTTGGGACAGTAGCATGCTGGGAGCAGCACCATCAGTCCTAAGCGAGAGGGTCATGTGCACTCGTTGTTTACAGAAAGGCACAGGAATGATTCAAGGTGTGAGATACAAGATGACTGACTGATCTCCCCAGAGATGGGAGTGACGCCGCCCCCTATTGCCAGACCAAGAAAATTAATCAGTGATGATATCGACAGAAAACGCCTTGTTAACGAACTAGGCATAAAAGTCCTTCGGTTTAGTTACCAATTTGTAGTGCGGAAGTCCTAGCTGGCCTGGAGACTCTCGCAGCCTACCTGGTGTGACAGGGGACGCCCACACCGTGATGGACAGAGCTGGTCAAGCACTCTGCTGCATTGAGATCCGGGGGCGAGAATCAAACCCGTATGCTTGAGCGTGCACGATCACAACTGAAACTGACATAGAGCTTAAGCCTGACGTCATTGTTGTTTTGATTCCTCTTTCTGTTTTAACCTTTGCTTTCTTCCCTCCTGTTTCTTTCTTAGATCAATCTGTAATTTTACCAT
>JAGPOW010003395.1:30540587-30552445 GCA_030014935.1 Caiman crocodilus
TTTCTTCCCTCCTGTTTCTTTCTTAGATCAATCTGTAATTTTACCATGGCAAAGCTTTAATTATACTAACTATAGAATAAGTTATACATACTAACAATACTGATCAGTATTGATAGAGTTTTGTGTACTTTGATCAATCCTTGTAATAAAAACTTAGTATAGAATCCTCTCGTCTAGAGTCCCTGAATTTGGATCACCAGAACCTGGCCCTAGCGGGCTGTAACACTTACCAAGACTTGAAAAAGAGCCAGCGTTGAGGAGGAATGGGCTTAATGGGCACTACCATAGATCACAGTCAGAAGGGCTGCACTAATGCATTTTTGTGGTTAGTTCCCATCAGTACATTTGTTTAACATGGGCTATGTGTTTTATAGTCATGCTCAGCATTGGCTGCATTTATTCAAGTTTAATCAAGGTTTTCATTCAAAAACATTACTATAGTACTTCAGATTTCTTTTAAAAAGTGAACACATCTTCCCAGCTTTGGAAAAAAGGACTTTAAAGTAAGGGTTTCAAACTCACCCCGTGCTCCAAGCTGGATCCAGACTGTGGAGCTCTTTGTATGCTGGAACCCCAGCAGGGTTGCAAAGCATACAAAGCTGCAAAGGTAACTTGCCTCAAAGGTACCTTGCTGCAAAGGTAACTGTGGGGCAAGTTCTGGGATCAGCAGCCATGGGCCAACAGGTCACAGAGCAAGTGGGGCTGTGTCAACCCTCAGTCATCCCCCTACTGCTGACAGTCTCATCCTAACAGCCCATACCTCCGGATTCTGCAGCAGAGGCCTGAGAAAATGGGGCCGGGGCCCACCAGTAGCCAAGTAGAGTGGCTCTTCAAGCTGCATGTTTGACACTCTTTCTTTAAAACAAGGAATACACATACATTTTAAGATGCTTTAGCAGCAGTCCCAACCCCTCCTCCAGAAATATACATCCAAACGCAATAAAGTTTGCTACGAAAACAATAACCATCTTTGGAAATACCTATATTTTTGGAAAAGTCTGTTTGCAAGCAAAGACCCTGAAATCTCTTTTATGATTATAACACTTACATCAGACACTGAGGGTGTGTGCTGAACATGCAGCCTGATATCACACTTTTTGGTCAGCAAGAAACAGGTGCAATGTTCTCACTAGAACTAAACGGAACAGTATTAAGGTGTTTCAGATCTCTGCAAGTTCGCCAATTTAATTTTTCTAGCTATTGTAAACAATTAAAACATGTTTTTCCAAATATCTTTCAGCCTCTGGTTTACAGCTGGATTGATCATTACCAGAACTTAAGATCTTAAGCAATCTGGCCTGTGAGACAAAGAATGACTCTTAAATCTGAGACAGGTAGTTAGTCACATTAGTCTGAAGTCAAACAGAAGGCAGGGTAGAATTTGTACCTTGGAACAGCTAAATCAGAGGTGCACAAACTTTTGTAAGCAGCAGCTTACTTCATTGGATGATATTCTGCACTACAGCCTGTATCATAAGTGGTTTTATATTGCTTTCGCGCAATTCAGAACCTTGCTGTTTGTTTAGTGAAAACATTAGATACCTAAGGATCAGCAATGCACTGGCCTCCATGACTACCATTTTCTGCAGTGTTGTACCATGAACTCAAACGTTTTAATTTCTATGATTCCAGAACCAACCCAAAGATGCCACTTAGGAAAGCTCATGTAGTTCTATCCTGTAAAGTGCAAATCTAAATTTGGCCCTCTACCAGAAAAGGGTTGGGGACCCTGGCATTACCACAAATAGTGTTGTTAACATGGAGTAGTCTGACCCTGTGACTTCTGTAGTCCATTTAGCTATTGAGGCTTCCCTAGGGTGCACTTCATGTTCTAGTGAAGAGGTTTTCATATTTTCTAAAGTCATGTAGTCCTGTCATATCACTTCTGTCATGGAACCACCACCCCTGAGCTAAAGTCTGATGTGGAGTCAAGCAATTTGAACTGGCAATGGTGATCTATCACCTCCTAGCCCACTATGCAATTACTCCCAGTCTCTTTGTAGAACCCCTGTTGACTTTGCATGGAGCCCCCAAGCCCCACAGAATCATAGACAATGAGGGTTGGAAGGGATCTCAGGATGTCATCTAGTTCAATCCCATGCTCAAATCAGGACCATTTCCAACTATCTTATCCCAGCCAAGGTCTTGCCAACCCAGGTCTTAAAAATCTCTAAGGACGAAGAGTCCACAATCGCTCTGGGTAGCCTATTCCAGTACTTTACTACCCTCCTCATGAAAAACTTTTTCCTAATATGTAACCTAAACTTCTGTTGCTGCGACTTAAGACTATTGCTCCTTGTTCTGTCATCTGCCATGACTGAGAATAGTCTGGCTCCATTCTCTGTAACCACACTTCATGGCAGTTGAAGACTCCTATCAACTCTACCCTCAGTCTTCTCTTCTCCAGACTATAAGCCCAGTTCACTCAGCCTTTCTTTACAAGCCATGTTCCCCAGCCCCCTAATCATTTTTATTGCCCTCTACTGGACTCCCTCCAATTTGTCCACATCTTTTCTGTAGTAGGAAGACCAAAATCTGACAGTACTCCAGATGTGGCCTCACCAGTGCTAAATAGAAGGGAATAATCATTTCCCTCGATCTGCTAGCAGCACTCCTACTAATGCAGCCAACACACTATTAGCCTTCTTCACAAAGGCACACTGTTGGCTCATATTCAGCTTATTGTCCACTGTAACCCCACAAGGTTCTGAGCTGCTTAGCCAGTCAGTCAGAACTCAGTTGGAAAACCACTCCTCTAGTGGAACAATTCCCAACCAGGGTGCCCTGGGCTGCCACCAGATCCTCTGAAGGGTGCCAAGGAGATAAGCAAATAAGCTAAACAGAAAAGCCAAGCTGTCTTGTTCCTGCCTGAACAATCCCCTACCCCTACTACCAGGAAACTAGTACTCCCCTGCATAAGGAGATAAGCACTGTAATAAGTTGGTTTTTGAAATGGGGTACTACCTGATTCACAGAAGTTACAGCTGGGATCTTGAGTCCAGAGACAGTGGTTCTTGAGTCTAAAAAGATGGAGAACCGCTGCTCTGGAGGCACAGGTCTTCAGGGGGAGCCCACCAGGCAGATCCAGGTAGGGCACTGGTGCACTTGCACATCCATTTAATTCTTGTTCCATCCAGTTTAAAACAAACTGCTTGGCAGTGGCAGCAGCAATGCTAGGCAGGCAGCACTAAGTAAGTCATGTGACTTCATGCTTTATTATCATCTACCCGATTCCCTTCAAAACTCTTAATTCCCAAGTGTTAATGCCTGTGCCTTCTGTTGTTCTGGTCTGGACATCGCATCCATCGAGCTATGCTTTGTTCTACTGCGCTATTCTCTGGGGCTGCTCCTGGCCACAGAGCTTTTATTTCACAGTCCTGCCACTGTTTTTAAATCCTTCCAATGAAGCTACACTGCTTTTGGCACCCATCTTAAACTCCACAGCACAGCCTGAGACCCTAGGCCTACTAGTGAAACTGTTCGCTTATTTTGAACTAGAGACAAATGGGTGCTGTGTTACCTGTGGCCCTGCACCCCACCATCTACCCCCTCCAGAGCCCTGGGTCCTCTTTAAAAAGGTGTCTGTCTCTTTCTCAGGTAGACAACTGCATCCAGTGAGGCACCAGCCCATTTCAATACTAGTAACCAGGGGCGGGGCAGACAGAGCCCCCTCCTCGCGCGAGCGCCCCCAGCGGCAGGAACAGGGGGCTCTTGCGCATGCGCCAAAAGACCTTGAGCCAATGAGGAAGTCCTCCAGCGCATGCGCCATGGTGAGCCAGAGCCAGCCCATGGAAAAGGGATCCTACCGCGCATGCGCCACGGCGAGCCGGGGCCAGGGGATGGGTATCTTCCCGCGCATGCGCCAGGCGAACCGGGGCCAATCCCCGCCCGCCGGTCTCACCTACAGCGGTCGCACTCCGGCCTCCGGGCGTAGCGCTCTACGGGTAGCGCCCATAGGCCCCCACAGCCATCGTCGTCGCTCTCCTCCTCCCCTTGCGCCGCGGGCCGCTCCGCAGTCTCCTGGGCTACTACCGGCCTTTCGCGGGCCGCAGCTAGGCTCCGCTCCATGCCGCCGGGCAGGAGGCGGCCGCGCGGGGGCGCCAGAGAATGTGGAGCAGCCGCAAGGCCGAATCACGTGGTCAGGGAGCCTCTTCCTAGCCCCCGCCCCTCGCCTGGGCCCCGCCTTCACGGCTGATCCACCAATCAGGACGCCGCGTCGGGGCCTGGGGCGGGTTGCGCCAAAATGGTGCCGAGCAAGGCGCGCATGCGCAGCGTCCGTCTCCGCTGATGCGATGCGTTGCCTTGTGACGCGCGTGATGTGAGGGTGTTGCGTCCTGCATGAGCTAGAGGGGCGGTATGCTCGCGCACCGCGCGCAGACACTGACTGGAGTCTAGCAGTGTTTGGTGTCGCTGGACGTCAGTGTGCGGGGCCCTTAGTACTGTTGCCCAAATGTGGCCCTGTGCTGCTTCTTGGCCCTGCAGACCCTGCCCAGGATGAGGCCTCGGGATCCAGGTGCATTTGCCACCCCTGCCACAGCTAACCAGGCAGAAGGGACAGTAGATGTCATCTTAAGGCATGTTTACAAGTGCATTGGTTCCCTTCAATCAGTGCAAATTAAATCTAGTACCTCCATTGTGAAATACTAGGAAAATGCACATTAGCCTGCCTTAAGAGTTTTAAGTGATGCTTAATATGCATTAGCTTATTTTAAGGAAACTAAGGAATCAAATAATTGTTTTTGCAAAAATCTTGGTGGTATAATAAAAGATATAATCTCAGTCCATAAGCCTCGACTGCTTTTAGCTTATTTTAATGCACGTTCACTAAACAGCAGGTTTTTCAGTGATGCTTTAATGAGCATTAAAATGGGCTAATGTATTTTAAAGCACCTATGTAGACACTCAAGAGACTAGTGGTTTCTGAGAGGCCAGAGATTTTGTAGGCAACAGCCTGTTTCATTTCATGGTGTCTGATGCAACAGGCTGTCACTTCCCAAAGCTCTTGCCTTTCAAATGAGTTAGTCTCTAAGGTGCTGCCCTATCCTACCTTCTTCCTGACTGCAGGCTAACACACCTAACTCCCCATCTTAGTAGCACATTAGAAATGCTTACAATGAGTTTGAATAAATGCATGCATGCACTGTGTAAATAGTTAACCTTTTTTGCCACCCCAAAGCTATGCACTCAACTGTAATTCAAGTTACTGTTAACAGTAATGTGAACCAGTCCCAGAGGTTTGTTGTCTTCTTTAGGGTAAAGCATGAAGCCTATGTACTCCAGAATAAATGTTTGAGGAAGTATATTTTGTATATAAAGCACCAATGAGTTATATTATTAACAATCTGTTCAATCTAGCTTTTAACAATACGCCTAACATAAACCTAACCAGTGAGCTTGAGACCTAGTAATAGCAAAGTGTAATCACTGTACTGAGTGGAGTAAGATTTCTACCACTCTGTGGTGCTGCTGTCTTTCCATTGGCTTCTGTGTGCTGTTAGTGCTTTCCCAGGGTGCACTTTATGCTCAGGTGGTACCATGCTTCAGGAGGAGCTGGGAGGAGGTGCCTGGCTGCCTATGTTCTGACAGACTGCTGTCTGCTGACAACCTTCAGCAGCGGGGCCAGGTAACCCAGTACCTTATGTTTAAAGAATGACTTGCATGAGGTAAGCCTGTTTGTGAGTTGTTTCAGAATCCAGGCAAAATGTAAAGCACTTTGGTTTTTTTATTACTAAATATTTGGACAATTTCAGCTGCCATTGCTAAATTACATAATCCATAACAGGTATGGGCGCACAGAACGAGCTAGTATAAATGCAGTTTAAACCTGAAGCAGACAGATGGACAAGCCTGTTAAACTAGTTTAAAGTTGCTTGAAACAGTTCAAAAGTGTACCTGGAAAATGAAGGTCATCCAGGCATCCTACATTGCATCACTCCAACATTCCTCCGCATACCTCCCTGCTACCAGTCCTGCTGTGCCATCTGCACCAAGTACCTATTGGGAATTACATGTCCAAATGGTCCTAGAATAGACAAGTCACCAGCTATATGCTAAAATAGCTTTCCATGTGTGTTCCCACCCAAAGATGCATAGATATACATACGAAAATTTTCTTAAATAATGACATAACCATTATGTCCATGAATTATAGCACTGAAATTATAGTGTGCAAATTACAGTTTACCTTACAGAAAATCTCTACTTAAAATGTCCTTTTCTGAAGTTAGTGACTTAGATATGCTGTGTAATTGTGGGATTTTTTTGGCTTTCCACCCAAATAAAAGCATTCCAGTAATTTAACTGTAATTTGCAAAGCAAGTGGAATGAATTCAGGCTAAAAATGCTAGGGAGGAAAAAGAATCATTTAAGATAAAGGACAATGTTGGCACAGGATTAGATGGATACCAATTAGCTGTGAAAAAGTGTAAATTGGGATTAGAATAAGGTTTTTAACCACCAGATCAGTGAGGTCCTGAAGCAGCCTCCCAATAGCAATAAGGAGGGCAAATACCTGACTAGATGTTTAAGAAAGATCTGGGTAAGATTGTGAAAAGATTATATAACATGACGGCAGAAGAGCGGACTTCATGAGATAGGCGGTCTGGTCCCAACTACTAAATATTAATTGCTATGAGAATTTTAAGGTGATGGGTGATTGTCCGAGGAAGAAGGTAGGACTGAGTTATTGCCCAGCCTGCCAAGACTTAAATGTTGGGAAATAAGTGCACACAGTATTATTGTAATAATACTAAAATAAGAACTAATTAGTTTATGTACTCTATAAATCAATTTTTTTTCACAAGATGTGATGTTATAAACACTTTCAATTAGCTGTATTGTACAGGTAGTCCATAAAAATGGTAATTGCTTCATTGTAAAATAGGGTATATTTTAGCCAAAGTTCACAAGTAGATCTTTGCTAGTACATGATCACAGTGATTGTTTTGAGCATTTGAGTGCATAAGGCTCTACTTGTGTACCTCAAGTGTAACTAATTGTCTAAATAGCTGTATTTGATTAAACCATGAAAAGTTTGCATTAAAAGTCAGTTAAGACTCAAAATCTACCCCCTCCCCTCATTTATACATGAAGAATTACTCAGGTAAATAGTCCAGAGTACAAAGTTACTTGCATAATTTTTTTTAGAACTGGGGTTCTCTTTTGTGCATTAATTCTCACTAACAGGTCTTGCTGTTAGTGTAGCAATAGTCCCTTTAATTTTCATCCTTTTGCAGTTCACCAGTATATGGGTATTATATTTTGTGTGAGACTTCCGCTTTTTGGGGACTTGCATGATCACAGGTTTAGTGACTAGCTGTAGTATGATTTTACTCGGAAAGTCCGTTAATTATGTGGAAAGCACCTTTTCCTTCCAAACCCACTGTCTTCTGCATTTTTGTTGCGTTCCTTTCTATAAAAAGCTAGAGCTACTAAGCAAGAAGGACATAACTCTCCTTGCTGTTACCACAAATATTCCTGGAAAAATTCAGACGCATTGTGTATTTTTTAGGAGGTGGAAGGCATCAGATAAAAAAGAACCATGTCAAAAATATCACAGTGAAGTGAGAAATCACCTAACATAGTCTTAGCAGGATGATTCTGAATAGCAATTTAACTCTTCAAGCTACAGGTCAACAGCAGCTTCTCACCGATGTTTGACATTTGGATTACAAAACAAAAAGGTGCATTTTTTTTCTAGGACTACAGTGTTCAGGAAATGAAGCAGAGGGATAGTTTATTTAAAGTCTTTCATTTGTCTCTTCCTCAGTTGTTTTGTTTTTTAATGCCTGGTATCCTGGTATGGAAGTAATTCCTTCGCCCTTGTAGACATGGGCTCCTGATCCCCATTCCATATTCTTTCCCCACCCCTTTTTTTTATATTTTGAATTTTGCTTTTCTTGCTAGGTAAGAATTTTAAACTAAATCAGTCAGTGAAGAGAGATATAGGTAGGGACCTACTGAATTAATGGCAGAAGTAGGCTGCATGGCAGCTCTTTTAATCTTGCAGATTCCCCTGTTCTCCCTCCCACTGTGTTGCTGATTGGTTTAGGGGCCCCAGGGCCCTGCTGCTTGTTGCTGACCAGCTGGGAGGCAAAAATGGCACCATATCTAAGACTGCAGTTTTTATCTCCCTGCTGATGAGTGAGCAGCAGTGCCTCTCCACCAATTAGCAGGGGTGTGGGTGCACAGGGGAACCTGCAAAATTAAAGGAGCTGCTGCACAGCCCACTTATGCCATGAATTCGGTTGGTCCCTATGTATGGGTCAAAGCAGTTCTTGTAGTGGCATTCACAAGGCAAAAGTCATCTGTCTTGAATCAATCTAATTTTGTTTTTAACATAGTTGTTTTTAACAGTGGTAGGTACCTGTCTGTCTCACAAAACAATAGAATTATACTGAATGACACATCAGCTCGCTGAACATAATCCTCACTTGAAAATGAAGTGAAGCAGGAGTGACCGTGTATTGGATATCATTCTGAGCAGACACTATTTTCTGTCTGAAAATTATTGTTACAGATCGATCCCCTTTGTACTGCAGACTTAAGTGTTAATTACCATAAATGTTCCATGAATGTAGAGACAGCAAAAAATTGTTACTCTTTACTTCCAGTTGATTATACAGATTAATTTTTTTTTTCTGTGAGTACAGATATAAGGGTTATTCTTTGAAGTGAGGAGGCAAGATCCCTATACAAAGTTGCTTTCCATCTCTTCCCTTCTTCTGTCCTCAATTGTCTCACTTCCCAAAATAGACTGTCGGTGAAATCCTGCCCTAATGTGAATGTTATTACTGACTTCAATGATGTCAGTATTTCACCCTCACTATTTACTCACAGCATGACTCAACTTCTATTAGTAAAGGGAATTTTGTCAGACACTGGTTGTGGACTTCTGGTGGTTTCCAAGGAGTTGGCTATTGAAATGTTGCTGGCCTTACCAAGGCTGGGGCTGCTGCAGATAAGCAGGCAATGGCAATGTGGTTGCTTGGTCACTGCATGCTCCTGCTGTGCCTCTCTTCCTCCCTTTCCCCACCCACCTGCTTCCGCCAGTATCTGCAACTCCATGCTCATGATAGAAGCTGGACATACATGCAGCATGAAACTGCCAGGAACAGGGGGGTTGGAGCATGGAGCATGCTTCTCGCTCTCCTGGTGGCTCCAAGTGAGTATAGCTTCCCCTCTAAGTGAGGATCTGCAGCTTTTAAAAGGGGGGTTGGTGCGGTTTGGGAGCATAGAGCCACCAGGAAGGGGAGAAGCATGTTCTGTGCTTTTGCCATGCCAAGCCCCCTTCCAGGATCTGAAGCATCATGCTCATTGAGGAGCCTGGATTCATATGAATCAGAGCCACCAGGAAGGGGGCTGGAGCAGGAAATATGTTGCTCCCATTCCCAGTGACTTGATGCTTCTGTTCCAGTAAACCCCAACCCAGTGGCTACAGTCTCTGCTCTTAGGGGATTCCAGAGCATGGAGCTGCCAGAAGGGGGAAAAGCAACCTCCATGCTCCTGCCAGCATAACCTGCTTCCTGGTGTTCTTTACACTGACATTCCCTACTAGCATAGAGCTGCAGCTGCTGTATTGGCATGGTGGGAGAGCCGGGGAATTCCACTGCCCCCATGCCTATGACAGGTGGCTTGTGTCGTGCGGCTGGTCCCAAGGGCTTGCTCCTCTCCACCTCTGGGATGTTGGGGCTGAGTCCTCCTCTGGTAGAGCAGACTTGGCAGTGGAATGCTGGGGAGCCATAGCTGTGTTTTGGGCCTGGGCCGCTGGACATACTGGTAGAGGAGGCTGCATGGAACCCTGGGCTCCCCCTGCCCCAGGGAACAAGCCAGAGAGCATTGGGGACGGCAGGATTTCCTACTGGATGTGCTGCCTGCCATGACAATCAGAGAAGCGAGGTAATAGCTCCAAGCAAGCCAATGGTGTCATGGTGTGATCTAACCTCCTTACACTCCTCCTAGAGCAGCTTCTAGCTATGGCGCCCTGTTCACTCATCCTCTAGCTGCAAATCAGATCTGTGCAGATCAGAGATTGTATTAACCCTTAGGTGCAACTGCTCAGAGCATGTTCTAACTTTAATAGCACATAACATTCCATAATTTTAGCATGTGCAATGTCATGTGTAACAACACCCAAAGTAATGCCAGCACAAGTATGCTGGTAGAAACTTTCCTTGGATCTCTTTGAAAGCTACATAGCTCTAAAGTCAGGTGTTGCAACACAGCCTTTAATAATCTGGACCTATATGCTTCCAGTACTTTGGTAAGGGGAAGAGCTAAATTGTTCTCTTTCCCACACTCTTGCAAATGGAAAATCTGAAGGAAACTGCAAGTGCAATCTTGTTGAAATTCTTGTTCCCAATCTTGGAATAGCCAGAACAGGAAATAATAGTGTTATGCATTTCACAATAGGTGGAGTGAAATTTAGGCAATACTTTTTCACAGTGTCCTATGATAGAAACAACAAAATATTAACAATTATAAGAAGTATATACCTCTATACACATTTTTATAAAATTACATCGTAACAGTATATGAGCACCATCAAAATAGTTCATGCTCCACACTTCCCTACCAGCATGATTATGTTTAATTCAAGTAAGTTATGTTAGTAGAAAATTTGAGCTCATTAATTCAGGTACAAAACCCTTTCCATATGCGGAATTCCTTGTAAAACTGGGGCCTCAGTTTTTATCCTGAATTATTTTTTCAGACCTTTGAATAATATAAGGCTGATAGTGCTTAAACATGGAAGTCATTCTATTAGGGTAGCGTGTTCACATTTAGCTTTAGTTGCACCTACTTGAGTGGTCAATTATAGTAGTATTTAAACTTTTCTTTTATATTCAGCCTTATTTAGCCATTGCTTAAGTTTTTTGTATAGCCTCATTATTACTTGAACTTTTCTTTTTTCATTTTGCTTGTGTCTGCATTATCCGCTACTCTTGAGCTTGCTTTCACAGGGAGCTTATGTTATCAACATAGGTGTGTGAAATGTAGGCCTTGTTATTGGCACAAATTAACTGAACTTGGCACTAATTGACTAAATCGGAGGGATGACATGATTGGATATGTTAATGGAAGGTGATAAGAAGGAATCAATTGGACAGTGCCTAACTGCAGAGCCCTTGGAATTTCTGGAGTTGATGGACAGACCAAATTAGGAGTCCAGGGCATGCCCAAATTAAGATACTGGTAAAAGACTAAATTAAGATGTGTGCATGTGATGGGTTTGTTGGAACAAAGGAATATGCTGACAGGATAAAAACAAACAATATGATGAACACAGGGACAGGATAAAAACATAAATAATATGATGATCACAAGGAAAACAGTCAACGGTACCTGGAAATAAAGAGCCAGAGGAAGAAAGGGAGCAGGGCCAAGGGGGTTGCGGGCCAGATGTTTTTTTCCTCGATCCTCCCAGTTTTGGGGTATTGGCTGAGAAGGGAGAGGAGGATCGAAGTAACCAAAGCCTACAGTGCTGGTATCATCATGAAGGCTTCTGCTTCTATGATCACAGTCTGCACTTTGGTGAGAGAGGCCATGGTCTGCTGGGAAGAGATGGCCTCCACCTCACTGTACTGGGAAGGAAGCTCTTCTCAGCCAGAATGGCTGACCTGCTCGACTGGGCTTTAAACTAAGCCTGCTGGGGGATGGGGAGACTATCACCACGGCAAGCCCACTGGGCAGCTTTTGCAAATCCAGCAGGCTAAGGCACTCAAGGGAACCCACCCCTACCCCAGCCCCAGAACAATACTCTCTGGGTTAGAGTAAAAGGCAAGCAAGGGGAAAGGGACTTAACGGTGGGAGTCTATTATAGACCTCCCAACCAGGGAGAAGAGATCGACCAAGACTTC
>JAGPOW010003395.1:30552545-30563590 GCA_030014935.1 Caiman crocodilus
CATCTGATCCCGGTGCTCTTTCCTGCCAAGGCAGGGGGTCGGACTAGATGATCTGCCCAGGTCCCTTCCGACTCTAGACACTATGATGATACTATGATATGTAGGGAGGACTAGGGCCTCCAATAGGACACTTACGTGCCTTTACACCAATTCCAGGAGCTCGGGGAATAAACAGGAGGAACTGGTCCTCCTGCTAACCAAGAATGACTATGATCTCGTAGGGATAATGGAGACCTGGTAGGATTCCACCTATGACTGGGCCGCAGGTATAGACCTTGTACAGGAGAGATCGTGTAGGCAAAAGGGGCAGGAGAGTAGCTCTCTATGTCAAGGAAAGCTACACATCCCTGCAGACTGACATTGGTATCCAGGGTGAACGACTGGAGGCTCTCTGGGTTAAAATCCATGGTGAACATAGCACAGGGGACACAATGGTCTACTACAGACCTCCTAATCAGGATCAAGAGCTCGACCATCTTGGAGGAAAGGTAGCAAAACGGCACAGCAGCCCCTTTGGCTCTGCAGGAAACTTGTGGACCTCCTGTGTCTAAAATGAAAAACCTATAAAGGATGGAAGACTGGAATCACCTCAAAGGAGAAGTATTCTGCACTGATCTAGACCTGTAGGGAGCGAACCAGGAAAGCTAAGGCTGTGACTGAACTCCAATTGGCTACACAAATTAAAGACAATAAAAAAGTTCTTTTTAGACATGTGGGGAGCCAGAGGAAAAGCAAGGGTAACATTAGACCCCTGCTAAACCAAATGGGACAACTGACAGCCGACACCCAGGAAAAAGCCAATCTGCTTAATGGGTATTTTGCATCAGCTTTTCACCAGCTCCAAGGGATGGCCAGGATGAAGGAGAATTGTTCCCTTACATCAGTGTAGACCATGTGAAGGAACAAGTCAGCTGGCCCTGACAGTTTACACCCCAGTGAACTTAAGGAGGTGGCAAGCATCATAGCTCAGCCACTGGCACGGATCTTTGAGAACTTGTGGTGCTCAAGTGATGTGCCTGAAGATTGGAAAAAGGAGAATGTGGTGCTTATCTTGAAGAAAGGGAGGAAAGTAGATCCAGGGAACTACAGACCTATCAGCCTCTGACCTCTATCCTAGGGAAGATCTTGGAAAAAATTATCAAAGGGACCATTCTTGGCAAGCTGGCTCATGGCAACATCCTGAGGGATAGCCAGCATGGGTTTGTTGTGAGTAGGTCTTGCCTGACCAATCTCATTTCCTTCTATAACCAGGTGGCATATCACCTGGACAAGGGAGAAGAGATTGACATTATGTATCTTGATTTTAAAAAAAACCTTCGATCTGGTGTCCCACGATCTCCTCATGGAAAAATTGGCCAACTGTGGCCTCAGCTACATCATAGTCCGATGGCTGGGGATTCGGCCAGAGATTCCCCAGAGAGTACTAATAGACCGAAGTAAATCATTGTGTGCCATGACTAGTTGGGTCCCCCAAGGCTGTGTTCTTGGGCATATACTCTTTAACATCTTTATTAATGATGCGGACATTAGAATCAGGAGTGGACTGACCAAGTTTGCCAATGACACCAAATTTTGGGGTAGAGCATCCACACCTGAGGATCGGGTGGTGATCCAGGCTGACTAGACAGGCTCAAAAAATGGGTGGATGAAAACTTGATGGCATTCAACACCGAAAAATGCAAGGTACTCCACCTTCGGGGGGTGGGGAATGCAGCATGCTTATAGGCTTGGCAGTGCTACGCTTGCTAGCACCACGGCTGAAAGGGACTTGGCAGTCATGATTGACCACAAGATGAATATGAGCCACCAATGCAATGTTGCAGCTGGTAAAGCAAGCAAAACTCTGGCTTGCATCCATAGATGCTTCTCAAGCAAATCCCAGGATTTCATCCTCCCACTGTACTTGACCTTGATGAGTACTGCATCCAATTCTGGGCTCCACAATTTAAAAAGGATGTGGAGAAGCTTGAGAGAGTCCAGAAGAGAGCCATGTGCACGATCAGAGGGCAGGAGAACAGGCTGTATGATGAGAGGCTGAGAGCCATAGGCAGACAAGGTTCCTTGGGTGAATTTGATATCTTTTATTAGACCAACCCAACTAGTTGGAGAAAAGTTATTAAGCAAGCTTTCAGGTTCAAAAACCCTTCATCAGGCTAAGGAAGTTTCAGCAGTTGGTGTGTGCTCTTCCTGGATGGAAGCCATAGGACTCTTCAGCCTGGAAAAGCACAGGCTCAGGGGGGACCTGGTAGCTGCCTATAAGTATATAAGGGGTGTGCATCAGGACCTAGGGGAGTGCCTGTTCACCAGAGCGCCCCAAGAGATGGACAAGGTCAAACAATCACAAATTCCTCCAAGACCATTTCAGGCTGGACATAAGGAAGAACTTCTTTACTGTCCGAGCCCCAAAGGCCTAGAACAGATTGCCTCCAGAGGTGGTGCAAACACCTACTCTGAACTCCTTTAAGAGATATTTGGACATTTATCTTGCTGGGATCCTTTGACCCCAACTGACTTCCACCCCTGGGGCAGGGGGCTGGACTTGATGATCTTCCAAGGTCCCTTCTATCCCTAATGTCTATGAAATCTATGAAAGTTAAAGAAAAAGCATAAAATGGAGGCAACAAGGAAGTTGGGTGTGTGTCATTGTCCAACAACAACTGGACTGAAAAAGAGCCATTACTCACAGACGATCACCCTCTACTTTCAGGAAACGATTGGCCAATTTTTCTGTGAAACAGAGTAACATCTGGGATTGGGTGAGACCACTGAACTAAGTGTTTTTCTGTCTCTATTACTACATTAAATACATAAATAGTTTTTACATACAGTTATACTTTAGTTGCATTAGATGGTGTTAGGCATATTCCATGTTCACACTAAGTTGATTATGCTTTCATGATCCTTTAGCACCATGAGTGTGTAACAGTGCTGTGTTGTGTATTTTAAAATGTTTTCCTGTATAACATGGAAACATCTTATTTTATAGTATTTGTATAATTTATTAAATATGTTCCTTTTTTTAATTCTTCTATTCGTTTATGTAGTGGTACCTAGTTGATTGCCTTGGCAACTTATTTGCCATTTAGCATAATTGAATTACTAAATCCTCTTATTATAATTGTTTGTTCAATTATTTTTACTAGTCTCAGAAACATGTACATTTTGAATAATTTATAATCTGCTCTATGAACTTGATTCTCCTGAAAGCCCCCCGCAACCCTTCAAATACCTTAAAATCTACTTGTTTTCATCTGTTTTACCAATATATGTACACTGCATTCTACCTTTTGGCCTCCTCCTTCATTTACCTTCTTCCTCCCTCAGTGATCCCCACCTGTGCTCAGGGACTGGATTCTTAAGAACGTTTTTAGACTGCTCCTTCAAGGCAGTCTATCTCCCAAAAGATGAGTTTTCTGTCTCCACAGTCTTCACTAAGGGCCTGTAAAAGGGAACCATAGCTGTCCTACGGAGAGATGTGAAAAAGCAGCAGGGTCTCCTTAGGGCTAGGACTAGCCTGAGGGAGGATGGCTGCCTGCAGAAAGGGAAGCACTGACAACTCTGCCAGAGGGGCAGACACCAGCATCCAGAAGAAATGCCCAGTAGAGCAAGGAGGAGCAAGCTGCCTGCTGCAAGTAAGGGCAGGAACTTGAAGAAGCATGGCTGGCTTGGAGCTAAGTGTGCCTTCTCCCTGTCCCCCTTTTTCTTTTCTTTTCTTTTTGTGTGTAAAATTTAGCTAGCTGGCTGCAGAAAACACTAGCACAAAAAAAAAAGATGGGAGATTGGCAAAACCAGAAAGAAATGGTCTCAGTGGCAGAGCAGGATAGGGCTACTCTGAGACACGAGGACCAGGGCAAGCCCTGCAGGAAGAGATACTGCTCAGAAGCCTCTGCTGTTAGAGCAAGTGAGAGCCCATGGGGTGCAGAAGACTGAACTTTTCTTTTGTGTTGACTCAGGAAGGACCCTGGGAGAGGCAAAGTGAATGCATGCAGAGTACAGAGAACTGTTTAAACCTCAGAGGGGCACTAAGGATCATCTAGATGAGCCCAGGAGGAGCCCAGTGAAGTGGGGGCATATGGTGGGTTGTGGTGACTTAACCCAACAAGGGTCTGTTTTTCTTTTTTTTCCCCTCTGCTCAGGTGATAGTAATACCTGGTGGATGGGGGTGCCAGGAGGGGAGGTACAGAGGACCCAGAACTCAGCACCCCATGACCTCTTCCACTCTATTTTTTTCCCCCCTATTTTTGTGAGAGTTTTAGAGAGGGAGGGAGATGGCAGCCTTTGCCACGCACAGAGGCCTGGGAGGGGGTTGAAGCCTAGAGGGGCCAGAGGCCCTGGCTAAAGTCTGGAGGGCTGGAACCCAGTAGGGTTGAAGCCCCAACCCAAGATAGAGGAAGTGAGGGAGAGAGAAAAAGGCAGATCCCCATACTACCCAGTCCAGCCAGTAGCAGGAGTAGGTAGACTGGTGCCTCACAGCCACCAGTGTGCACCATGACTACCCTGGGAGGTGCACTCTGCCATAGGGCCCAATTCTATTTGAAGTCAGTGGATATTTGGCTTTTGTCTTAAATTAAAGGACCCATTAGGGTGCTCTGATTTCTGCCAGAGAACTGGCTCTGCACATAGCTTAACCAAGTTTTTGGGAATATTAAAATGGTTTAAATCTATCCTTGTACTTCCTCCTAAAATTCTCTGTGTGCTCTTTTACCATGGGTGAGAGAATAGATGATGTTATTCTGAAAATGTTTATTGGAACAGATTTTGTTGTAATTTTTTTGGTTTAAATGGGTTCTTGTTATATCTTGTTGCATGCCTCAGTTTTCCTGACTAGCTTGTACACAGGGAAGAAGGGGTTAACTGTCAGGAGGGATCCTGTGAGAACCTGCAGGAGTGCTCTATTACTGGAGAATAGACCACCAAGAGATCAGTTGGCCAACTTGCATATGAAGACCTGCCTCTGGTGGTAGGAAGAGATTTGAAAGCAGAGACCCTGAAAAATAGTGGTGCCCAAATAGAAGCGGGGGAGAGAAAAAGAAAGAGTCCTGAGGAGGAGGAAGGCTTGAGAGGCTTAGAAGAGAGAACAGCTGGGCTGGTTTTGCCTGTTGACTGGGGAGTTAGCCTAGCCACTGTGACTCAGGGGCTCTATTGCTGTTGACCAAAAAAGCATGTTCTTGTTTAACAAGAACTTTTTTTTTTTTTTTTTTACTGTATGTGACTTTGTGAGTTCCTTCCCTTTAAAGAGGAGAAGATGCTCTCCAGAAGCTGAATCAAAAGGTTGATTTCTGAGGGGGTGGCCAGACAAGTGGGAACATGCATTTTGAGGTGCCTCAAAGGCTTTTGAGGCACTGCAAAATGCATCCCGCTCACGTCAAAAGGTTCTCTACACTACATATTTGCAGCACAGAGCCAAAATTAGAGACCAAGAAATCATGATAGCTTAAAAAAAAATGCACCAAAAGAACGTGGAACAGTGCACATGGCTGCAGTGTGCGCCGCCCAAAACCAGAGCTTGGCCAGTCAGAGCCATGCTCCAGCTGCCAGCCAGGCTCTGTACACCTAGACAACCACTGCTGCAGCCCTAGGAGGCCCCCAGGACTCCAGGCAAGGTTTCTGGGGCCAGCCCAGGTTATTAACGTTTTTTCAAGGCATAATTTTATTTGAAAAAAGATGACATTTTGTAAAAATGTTGGTAACACTAATAAACAAGATACAAGAGGAAGGTAAATATCCAAAACAACAGTTTACTTCAGTCAGGCTAATAAATATTCCTGTAAAAATTACAATATTCATGGTCCTTTATGACTAGACATTATGCAACTTTGAGAATTTGGTTGTAATGGCAATGGGTTTGCACACTTTATTCCCCAATTCAGCATAGCATATCTCTTCCCAAACCAGAACTATCAACAAACATTCATGCTCTTGACAAAAACGGAAAAGAAAGTTCTCCTTTTTCTGTAACTCAGAAATTCCTAATGTTGGCAGTGTGGGACGTGTTGTACAATACCATTTTCCACGTCTAGTTCCACGTGGCTCAAATGGATGTGTTGTTCAAGACTGAATTCATTTAGCAGAATCTAAAAAGCACTGGTCTGTTTCTTGAGCTAACAAATAATGCCAAGACATTCATTTAATTACCAGTGTGAAGTGAATTTCCTTTTTGTAGATAGATTTGAGGTGTTTGCCTCAGAAGAATAGTAACACTAATGAGATAAATGTTACCACAGATACCAAAGAAATATTACATTATGCTCCCATTCATTAAGAGCGAGTTTCCATATTTTAAATGACTGCCATTTGGTCGAATTAATTCAAAGTGTATTTATTAGCCATTCCTTTATAAGAAGCAAAAAGATTAAAGTTAGTGATGCTGAAGCTGTGGGCAAGGAAACTCATGCTTTTCTACCCTTGAAAGAGCCTGGGCTGCTATGCTGTACAAGCTTAACTAGGTAAATAGAGCTCCTAATGACAAAGCAGTATATGTCAACAGAAGTTTTTTGGCCACCTTCAGGAACAACAGAAGCTAAAACAATTAAAAATCATCATCACTACACCAGAACTTTTGCCAGCGTAGCACAACTATATCAGCTGAGAGTTTTGATTTGTTTTGTATGTCTCTCATTAACACAGCCATACTAGCGAAATGTAGATCTGAAATAGATTTACAGTACAAAATTCTGCAAAGTCCTTGTTGTAGGCACAGTTATGCTGATAGAAGAACACTTTTTTCTACTTAGTTTATGTCAGTAGGGGGATCACATGGATACACTCATAGAAAAACTCCATGTAAACCAGAGGTAATTCAAAATAAGTAATATAATTTCAGATTTGTCCTAGTGTAACTGAAAACAGACTCCAACCTGGGGATGTAGTGTGTGGGTACATGTGCAATTCCCTGCACAGGATGCTGTAAAAAATTGCCAAAAGAACAAATGGCAGGAAAAATAGAATGTTTGGAATTAACAGAAAAATAGTCCTTTATACTGATATTTTTCAGTCATCTCTTCTTTTTATGACTAGCTTTGTTACATGAGTTTCATAACTTATTATGAAATGTGACTTGGTAATTTTTTTTTACATGATTGTACAGTGTATTTATTTTCTTGGCCTTTTGGCTCAGATCAAATATACTGCTATGCTAGCTATATGCTACATGGTCACAGTCATTTTGGCAGGCTATATACACACATTATTTAGATGCAAATATCTCAGTGTAAGATAAACAACTCTTTCTTTTACTCATGTAAAAACAAATTTTATTCTCAATGCATTAATATATGTTGGCCTTAAGTTTGCAAGTGCTCTATGGCAATGTTATCAACAAAGTTTTATTCATGGATTGTGCAGTATCAGGATCCATTTCAATAAAAAACAATTCTGTATAACCAATGCAGAAGAAACACTGTATATTTTATGTTTTACTCTACGTTTATTTTGTATTCAAATTGGACAGAAAATTCAAGTTGATGGTCAAAGCAAAAAACTCAGAACACTACCCATAAAAGGAAAAAAGAAGGCCATGAAAGGTTGTAAAATATGTTTGTTTTACTATGCTGGTTTGAAGAGCTTGGCAGCAGCCAAACTAATCGTAGTACTGGCCTGGCAACAAAGATAATGCTAATTGTTAAACCTGTAATTGCATTTCTAGAACGTGATGACTTGGACTACAGCAAACTGAAAATTCACTGGAATCTAGTGAATTGTCTAACTTTTAATATGGACTTCTAACTGATCTAGAAGTTTATATTTAAAACTCAAATCTCAAGATTTGAACAGCATACAGATAAAGTTATAGCTAGTTTCAATATGGCTGTTGTATGTATAAATTGGAGTAAATACGGTAGTTATAAATGGAAGAAGTAAGAGCAGAATGAAGAGAACATGGATTAAATTAAATGATGGAGTGATAGCCTTTGAAATGGCATCTGCTACAAAATTAATTTGTTTGTAAAGTTATTGTTCTGTAGTTTTGTAGCTCTAGTGCGTTTCAAATACAATCTGAATATGTTAAGTGAAGCTTTCTCTCCTATTGACCAATCAAAATGGAAAATTCTTGTTTCTCTATTCACTTTGAACCATGATTTAACAGGCCACATGAAGTCCATCTGCAGTGAGTGAGTGCATTGTTGCACTGCAAGGGAGTGCATTGATACTGACTGAAAGAAACACTTGCCTGTATGGCTTAACTTTGTAACATGTTCCCATACAAATTCAATAGGCCATGCAACCACATTTTTATTGGTGCATTTTAGGATGGTGAGAGTAGCTAAACCATAATTCCCAGAATAGTTGTCTGAAGCAAGGACTTAGACATTTTTTCTAATCACTGTTAGACTTCGCTGATGTAGAAGTTTGCTATTTCTACACATTTGCTATTTCTGCACAGATCTTGGTACAGCAGCACAGCAGTCTACTTGAATACAGCTGTGATATACATGGGAAAGGAACTGACTGTTATTTATTAGAATTTGTTTTCAGTGCTGACTCCAATACTTCCTGTTCCACCTTCAGGTTTTCCTGTACATCTTCCTTTCTGGGTTCCAGGGTTAGTTGCTGTATCCAGACAGTGGTGAGCAAGCCCTTCAGCACAAATGTCCCTGTATGTTGGCTAGAATGGCAAGCAGTTTTGGGTTCAAATATGAGGAAATTATATTTAAGGGCATAACTGTGAACCATGTTATTTACCCATGCAGGGGATCAAAGAGGATTATGTTCCCTCTTTTACACTATGCAGACTATGTCTAAGAACCTGCTCTAGCTTTAAGACTAAAAAGGCCTAAACTCTGCTGGGATTGCTATATATAATCACAGAAACATACCATTCTACAAAAAATAGCTAGCAGGAACCTTGAGAGGTCATCTAGTTTATCCTTTTCACTGCAGTCCAGGATCACCTATGCTTAAACAGTCCTGGAAGATGTCTGTCCACACAGCTTTGTTCAAAGCTATTTTTACCAGGTTAACATGTACCAGTGGGTGGCACAGACTGGTTAGTGCAGCACAAAGTTGATCCTGGTGCGTGTGGCCAGGTGAGGGTAGCACAGGTCCCCATGGCCAATCCTGGTGCATTAAACCGGAGGGTGACATGGGGCACCAGGGTCCTATCCTGGTGCATGGGGGCCAGCCAAGGCAGTGCAGGGGCTCAATCTAGCCCTCTGCACACTCAATGTAGCATGCAGGGTCATACTATCTGGCCTGCAGGACTCCTCATGGGTCAGGAAATTTGCCACCACTCCTCCGCTACCAAATTTTTGGACCCCTGGGGAGCCCCACACATGGGATGTCATGATACTGGATCTGGCCTGTAAGCTGTAGGTTGAACACTCCTGACAGCTACCATAAATTGAACTAGCTAATGTAATTTATCATATAATACAATAGTTTCTCATCACAAAAGGGAAACAATTCACTTGTCAAATCCAAAACTTCCTACCTAGTCCTGAAAACTACTGAGAGATGTGAAGCACTGTGTAAGGGCAGACATCTCTCTCCTATCCAAGTTGTTTTTTATACAGGTAGATTTTCTTTGGTTTATGGGCTAACCCAAACCTGATTTAGTCCAGTATACCTTTACTGTATGTAAGTGCTGTTCACCTGTTGAACAGCTAGCCTGATATTTGTAGGTCTAAGAAGTAGCTTTTCTACAAACCCCAAGTTATGGGCACTACCACAGAGACAAATATATAATACATGATGACAGTTCCCTCTGTGCTGGCCAGCATACTGGGGAGAAGGAATTAAGGCTCTGACCACTACCTGGCCACTTCCTGCCTACTTGCATAGGGGAGGCTATTATTACGGTATTACTGTGGCCAGCCAACACTTGCAGTGTTGCTGCTAGCATGTCCTGATCACTTGGGTGTGCTGTACCAGGGTTAACTTGCCTGTCACAACTTGATGTTACCTGAGTTTCTACTGGAAGGTATTATCCAGTGTGTTTCTGTGACCCTGGGGATTTCAAGTGGTACTTCTTCTGTGTGGCTTCTCCTCCCTTACTTCTCCCTTTCTACTTGGGTGTTCTGGCTGAGTTTCAGACAGGCACTGTCTGCTCCCAGTTTGGTTCTGGGCAGGAACAAGGTTATGGCATGCCTGACTGGCAAACAGATACCTTAAATAGACTCAAACTGAAATCATGTAGGTGGCACAGGTGAGCAGGGCAATGACACTCACTGCACCAGGTGCATTTCCTGAGTGCTCTGTATCACATATGGTGTGACTTGTTCAACCCCTGCATGACCCCAAATTGTGGGTCAGCCCTGCAGGGGCAATTGTTGTGCATTGCTTGGCAGCTGGCCATGTGTCCTAATGTCCCAGTGGCCATTTTTTTATGCCCCCACAACCCTTAGGGTCCAGATGCTTGCTTGCTGGGGAATTTTTGGCCCACAACCCCCAAAATGTGGTAGCCCAAATCAACAGGCTCCCATGTGAGTTCTTCCATCAGTGAATCCCACTGATGACCCTCCAGCTGCCCAGGTCCCGTCCTGGCTGCCCTCAGTACCTGCTGGTGAGGTTTTGCGTGGTTGGGGTTGCCATTAGGTCCATACCCCTCAGTCACTCTGTAGCTGTTTCCTTGCTGATACCTGCATCCTTTCTCCCAGGTGTCCAATTGTTCACAGTATCCTCTGACTCACAAGAGCTCCCTCCCCAGGGCAAGTCCCTGGCTCTGATGCAGGTAAGTAGGCGGTCAGATGCTTTGAGTTTTTCCCTGATGAGGTCTGAATGCCCACACAGCTCAGTGACTAGTGCTGCTGCCATTACAATGGGTCTGTTTCGAGCATGGGGAAAGGTTTCAGAGGCAAACCTGGTGCCTCCTTTTTTTTACTTTTCCCCCAGACACAACTGGCGAACTATTTGATCTCACGAGCAATCTGCGGTCCCTCTTCTGAGCACACAGTAATCTGGTGGCCGCGCCAGACAAGAAAGCTGATATTTTAAACAGTTTCTTTGCTTCTGTTTTCCTGAACAGGGACCGGGATATCCCACCTACCAGAGGTAGGGACAATCTTGGGGATAGCTCTATCAAGCCTTCAGTCAGTGCAGATGTAGTT